>OY992879.1:34654849-35254849 GCA_963921405.1 Cepaea hortensis | reverse complement strand
CATGTCACCCTGGCATATACAGGATTTGGTTCTAGATCCATTTTTCTTGATCAAGCGACACTTGAGGGGGCAATGTAGTCAGAATCAAACCAGCCACCTCTTTCTACTGCCTGCTATCTCCCATAAAGCATTAGCCTTCAACCAAGTCATGTTAAGCCATTGTATCCTTGGCTATATCCTACAGCTCCCTCAATGTCCTCCCCTTATTGCTGATCCCATGTTATTATAACTATTCATATCTATCACATCTTCAATCCATCTACATTCTAGTCTTCCTCTTCTCTGCTCCCCAGGCACATGTCCCTCCATAATGACTTTTCCAGAGATTCATCTCTTTTCTTCTTCTTTCGTTCACCTGTCATATGTTTATAACTGCAATGTTGTCTCTTGTATGAATCTAAGTCTGTTTTAGTTCACTCAGCGGTCCATAGAGTTTATCTTCCACTGTTGTCTCTCTAGGCCAGAAGGTTCGCCTGGATATGTTGTAGTTTGGGCAATCCTGGAGTATGTGCTCTGCTGTCTGCGACGCCAAACTTTTTTCTCTTTTTTATATGCTTAAATTATTTAATTTTCCTAAATTGTACTTGTCTTATCAACCAATCTTCATCAATTTTGAGTTCTTGTTGTATATATCTGTTTGTGCTCTGTCTTTTTTTTTTTGTCCAATGAATTCGTAATACTCTTCTGTAACACTTATATTCAAAGGGGCATATGTGCTTGTCTTCTTCTTCTTTGCGTTCATCCGGAGTGTTTTTTCAGATGTGATTGCGTTGTGTCTAAGTTATGCGCCCTTGGACAGAAACTCGTAGGCCAACACATCTTACTTTTAGCATGATTTTTTTGACCAGGTAGCATTCCTGGGAGACTCTCACTTTTGCGGTACCGTCCACAACCCAGCTTGCCAAGTTGGAACGGTCGAAGACTTAATGGTCATCCCTCAAAGGAAGGCAGGGGCAGTCCATGGCATTTTCCACCATCCAGGGTGGCTTCCATAATTGCAGGGCCAACACATAGCGCCCTGGTGCTGGGCTCACCGAGGGAATCGTCACGTCCTGCTCATGGCTGCTTTAATTCCTCACTTCAATATATTGAGCATTTCGTTCGCCCCGGGCCGTTCCCGCACAAACCAGAAATATCTGCAGACTGTATCCACTCAGCAAGTTTTCGGTTCGGACATGTGCTTGTCGTTGTGCCCGTCAGAGCTGTTCCAGGCACGACGGACATTCAGAAACTACCTAGTTAGAGCTGTTCCGAACAAGAGCGGCATTCGGAAACTACCTAATTAGAGCTGTTCCGAACAAGAGCGGCATTCCGAAACTACCTAGTTAGAGCTGTTCCGAACAAGAGTGGCATTCGGAAACTAGGTAGTCAGAGCTGTTCCTAGCACGAAAGACATTTCACTCGGACGTTTTTTGTGTTGTGCCTGATTTATTTGCACCCGTAGGCCAGCACATCCGACATCAGCAGGCATTTTTACGGGTTAGCCTTCCCGGGATTTCGAGTGACGTTAGACTGTTAGTGCTGTGGTGTTGCCCACATCCCAGCTGGTAAAAGTAGAACGGTCATCGACATCACGGTAAACCCTCAAGGGAAGACAGGGGCAGACCATGGGCATTCCCCCGCTATCCAAGGAGGCTTCCACAATTGCAGAGTCGGCACATATTGCTCTGAGACTGAGCTCACCCGAGGATTTGCCACGTCCTGCTCATGGCTGCTTTAATTCCTCACTTCCATGTGTTGGGCATTTCGCTTGCCACTGGTTGCTCAAGTACACACCAGGAACGCTCAGTCTGTGGGCGGTATCCACTAGGTAAGCTTTCACTTTGGACTTAGGGCCACGCAATGGATTCGCTAGCCATTTCGTGTTATTGAGACATTTTTCCATCTTTGTCTAGACTCTCTATGAGTTAGATACAGACAGTTTTCGTAATCAATTTAATTTGACTGAGGCATCTCTTCTACCTTTTAGTACTCGCTCCCGAGGTAGGCTACATGTTCTGCCGGCTCAGCACCTTACCTCCGTGCAGAGGTGAGCGAGAAAAACGCCAGGCCCTCTCATTCGGCGACCCCTCATATCCCCCAGCTGAGAGCCTTCGGACAAGTATCTAGACTGGGTATGTAGCGTGCTCAGAATCTCACCTCCATTTTTCGGTAGGTGGGTATCGGCCATGCTTTCACATCCGAGCGTTTTATGGCTTAGAGGCATTCAGCCACAACCCTCGACAGAGAGCCTTATAGTATGTGTCCGGACCAAGAACTTCTGCCTTCGTGAGCCTGATTTACACTTTGACTGCTATCCTCAGTCTACCTGCAGAGCAGCAGGTTGTGTCTCGCTTAGTCTGGCCCCTATCCCATAAGCTGTCCGATATGTAGTTTTTTCATCCATCGACATAGCACATGGGGTCAATGGGGCACGCAAGCTCCCCCACCACGGCAAGGTGGAGACACATCGGGGGAGATATGTGCTTGTCAGCTGATTGATTAAATATTCAAGTTATACACCCATATGTTGCCATAGGAAATATGCATGCCCTTAGTACTCTTGACTTTTGTTGTCTGTCCTTAAAGAGTTTAATTTCTTTAGCTTTTAGCAGAAGAATTTTTATTCTTTTAAGTTATCTTATCAAATTTCCATTGCCCATCAGCTGTCAAACTAGATATTCAGAACTCCTTTTCTGTAATTTCTTTCCATTAACAAATATATCTGTTGACATATTTGATTTACCAGTTGTCATTGTTTGTATTTGTTGCATCGAGATTTAACTTTTGTTTTTCACTTTGCCATGCATTAGTTTCTCAATTACCATTTCTGTTGATAGCAATACTGTGTCATCAGCATATCACAGTTCATGTATTTTTATGATTATATATTGGGCTTAAATGTTGCATAATTAAATTGCACATTTTCTTATTTGAACACCTATCAGTATTAAATAAATGAAATTTTCTTTAAAGCAGAATATTTAACATGTTAATTCTGTATTACATATAAATTACTGGTCATTAATACTTATGTGTATTAAATATTCACGATTTCAGTATTACAAAGAGGTAATTCATAATTGCTTTACACTGCGTATAATTATCTTAACATATGATATATTGTATTATATACATAGTATATTTTATACAATAAATTTACATTTTGTCACATTCATTATAGTTGTGGAAATTTCTTGTCTGTATCTGTCATTATCATCATCATCATCAACTGCATTGATGGCTGGCATTAGCAATCATGTTTCTCCATATGTCATGTTCTCAAACAAAGTGTATCAGTCCACAGGCTTACATTTTCCATGCCATGATAAAAGAATTCTGTCTTCATTGTCTTCCTCAATATCCCTTTACATTCAATCTTTTCATTTGTTACAATATGTTTCAATTTGTCTCTTTTCATAATGGGGTCAAAGATGTTGACCGTATCTTTCTTTTTGTGATTAGTTGTCTTTGTATCTCAGTTTTCTTTAAAACATTACTTATGTTGGCTGCACTCAGTATTTGCAGCATTCTTCTTTAAAACTACATTTCTGTGACAACCCATGCCTGACTTCCCAATTGTAATGTATTAGAATCCCTATACAGGTGGGGATTTTTTAAAATCAACCTGAGATTTCTGGTATTCATCATCATGTGCCATGATGATTGTCACGAAATGGGCCGGCAGGTTTTGACACGGGAGACCATCCATCTATTTCTAGCCGAAAATACCCCGACGGGAATTTCCCGATCTGGACTGTTCTAGCATGTTCTCGAAGATCTATTCTGGGAAGGGTTTTCTTAGTCGAGCCTGAGATCGCTTCACGATACTGCATTGTAGATAATTACTGCATGCGTATTCCGAGACAACTCGCTACCTGGGGTAAGCGATTTTCCTTGTCTCGCAAGTAAACCCAAGGTCGACTGTCCTCAGTCCCCAGTTGTGAGTTTGCTGTGGTTGAGCGAAGACGTCTTTTCTGTTGGCTGCTAGATGTGTCTATATGGCCAATAATGTGTCTCGACATTGACTGGAGCAAGGTTCAGGAAAGCTTTCATAATGAAGAACCTACCTTCGATTGGGATGTCGACTAGATCTTGTGCCATTTGAGAGACGGAAGAACATGGCGAGAACTCAAAGTAACCAGCAGTGTGAACTCCCCAGAGTTGGAGCAGTGCCCAGTAGTTCTGTGTGAGAAGTTCCTACCACGCCAAGTCTTGACTGGCTGATCCGATCGTCGAGTACCAGGCACGTAATAGACATCCACAGCTACCACCTCCACAGAATGAAGGTAACATTGCCTATTACTGGTGATATCAGGCCATTGAGGCCCACAGACTGTTTACGCAGAGACTAGTTCTAGCCAGAGACTTGATGCTAGTCAGAGCCGCAGAGCTCCAACGCCATTAACATGAGTCCTACATCAGAGACTTGATACGAACTGTTCATTGCAGCCGTCCATGGCTGGTCTGTGAAGGTTGATTGTACATAGTGAACTGCAGAGACTTTGTACAATGCTTTGTGTTCCTAACGGCCTCGTGAACTTTGTGCCAGATTCCTGGATGATGTTTTCATCCACTGCAACCTACACAAGCTAGGAGTCCTCTTGGTGGGTTGCCAGACCTTGAAGTGGTTCCCAGCAGCGACAACCCAGGCTAGAGGTCACGTCAGTTAGGACCAGTCAAGGGAGGATCTGTCCAGGCCGTTGAGAAGACAAATACAGCAGACCGCGTGGACCATACAGACAAGGTCTAGTGATGAATGCCTTGAACCTACCCTGCAGATCCTGAGTCTTCCTAACTTCTAAACTTCTTCCCTTCACCTATACCTACCATCTTTGACTCCCCTGTATATAATACACTCATGTTTTGATTTTGTTTGACACAACCAGAGATGAGTCATGTCGTCTGGATGGAGCACAAGGGTTTAGCGTCCTAAGGTTGATAGGGTGTGAAAAAGCGGGGTCAAGGGACTGGAGGGGTTGTAGACTGAAAGCACCTGTACCCACTCCCAGAACATATCCCGTGTAATAGAATGTAGTAATGGTTCCGCAAACCCCACAGGCATTGTTACAATGATTTGCATCGGCAGTCATGGGTCACCATCTAACATGATCACCACGGTGTTGCATCAAGTTTGTGTTCTTGTCCCCATTATGCCATCTCCTCATACTCCATAATGTGCCCAGAATCTTGACTGTGTGTCTGATTTGAATCATTTGTTTCATTACTTAAGCAGCACTTGGATTCATGCATATACAGGTGGATCAGCAAGGAAAGAAATCTACAGAGAACGGAGGTGGTGGGATTCTCATGATTCTAAAAAATGGTGCAATGAAGGCACAGTCAGTAGTTAGTGGAAAGTTCTCAAGTAACTTCAGAGCTGAAAGAGAAATAAAGGCCTTAAAAACTGCTGCAGAAATGTTTTTGACAAAGAAAAATACTGAGAAACAAATAGCTTTCTTTACAGAAGCGAAGTCCGGTGTTTCAATACTGAAGAGCAGAAACAGTTCAGAACAGACCTAAGGAAGGGCAGCATTACATGAACTATGCAGAAACCCAAAATGTTTGTAATACAGTGGATTCCTTCACATTGCAACATACCTGGAAATTATGAAGCCGACAGATTAGCAAAGGAAGGTGGAAGAATACCTCAGCCTGATATCACCATAACCTGTGATAAGGCCAAGAGATTTATAGGAAGCAATTATATTTAGAATCAATTGGAAATCAGAGCATCCAGGTCATCAGAAAGATGATTAATATTTCAAACTCAACCGAAAATACAAGTTATAATCTTCAGACTCCTGACAAGATGAAATATCCAATATTTAATAAACTAAAGATAGGAGACACTGATGAATGTAAGTGTAAAATTGTTTGCATATCTTTTACAGGACATTGCTGTCAACATCAGCATCTTTCAGCTGATTGTTGATTTCTTGGCAAGATTACGTTCACTAGTTTGTCATTGCTTTCTGAGCGGCCGGCTCACATACCCCGTAAGTTACCGACGCGATTCGAACCACTGCTGATTCTCAGCATCGTCACGTTACCTACGAGAGTATACAAGATTACGGAGAAAAGTCGCTATCCTCTAGGCCAGGAAGCCGGCACTCTAAGTGTGGAACTGGTAAAATGACATCCAAACAGTAAACATTTGTTGCAGGAGTGTTGTTCAACATCTGCACAACAGAAAGTATTTTGTCCTACAGTTACAGATACATTTGAGGAGGACAAGCTCTTTTGAAATGTGAGCTAGCTCTGGTTGACTACTGCTTTCTTTGGTTATAATCATGGGTGACGTCTGAAAGACGCCTTCTTTCCTCCGTTAGTCTACGGGACACCCTTGGGCAAGGTGGAGTACCCGTTTAGCCCCCCGATCAGTTTTACGTGAAGCCATGGAAGCAGGTGGTGGATGGAGTGTGAGAGCAGCCGACAGATTGTTGTTGGTTATGGTCTTGCACTCTGCGGCGATAGGCAGATAACCTCGTCAGTAGAGACAATGGCTATGGCCACCGATTAGTATAGTCACTGCCCAGAAGGAAAGCAATGGCAAACTACCTTCTGCAAAACTTGCCAAGAAACCATAACAACCATAAAAGAAAACATAATAAGAAAGAGATCTGGTGGCGAGACCCCCAGGCCAGGCAGATCAGATAACACTGGGGAAGAGTGTGACACAGGGACCAGTACTAGTAATCGTGATGACGGAGTTAATCCTGACTGTGTTACCAAGGAAATCCCCTGTGTCAGACTAAGAAACAGAGTGAGAATAGCAACGTGGAATGTGAGAAGTCTGTATGAGGGAAAGCTTAAAGTAGTGTGTGATGAGATTGAGAGGTTAAACATTCAAATTTTAGGAATTAGTGAACATCGCTGGAGCGGCAAGGGACATTTTACAACTGAAAATCGAAGTATTTTCATTTATTCTGGTAGAGACGTCGGAGGCCAGAGTGGAGTGGCATTTTGTTTAAATAAGACAACTGCAAAATCTTTAATGGGATCTAATCCAGTTAGTGATAGAATCCTCACTATCAGACTTAAAGGCCATCCAAAAAAACACAACTCTCATACAGATATATGCACCTACTTCAACAGTAGAGGAGGACGAAATTGAAGATTTTTACAACACACTACAAGACACATTAAACAAGATTGGTCATAATGATATAACAATAATAATGGGAGATTTTAATGCAAAAGTAGGTGCAGGAAGAGCTGAAAATGAGAGACACGTTTTAGGAAAATTTGGATTAGGAAATAGAAATGATGCAGGTGACAAATTAATTGAATTTTGCACAGAAAATGAGTTAACGATAGCCAACACGCTTTTTAAACAACATCCAAGAAGACTCTTCACATGGAAGTCTCCAGACAGTATTACCAAAAATCAGATATATTATATTTTAATACAAAGAAGATGGAGATCAAGCATAAGATCTGCAAAAACCCTACGTAGTGCAGACTGTGATACAGATCATCAGTTATTAGAAGCAGATCTGAAATTAAAACTCAAAAAGCTTATCCGAGGACCAAAGCCACTTCGTTTTCATCTCACAAAAATACCGGATGCATACACTGTAGAAGTTAGGAATCGCTTTGGGGTCTTGATGTCTGTACAAGAGGAAATGACACCTGATGAACTGGTAGTACAAGCTGGAGGTATCTTGATAACTGCAGCCAAAGATTTAATTCCGACCAAGAAAAAGCAACTTAAGCCATGGATTACATCAGACACGTTAGAATTAATTAAACAACGAAGAGAACTGAAACAGAAAGGAGGTGAATCCAATAACAGTAGGATGAAGTATAAATCTTTAACTCGAGAAATAAGAAAGAACACAAGAAAGGACAAAAATCAAAATATACAAGATTGCTGTACCAGAATAGAGCAATATCATAAGACTGGAAGAGATTATGAAATGTCCAAAGAAATGAAGTTATTGACAAGAAATGTTCAACCTCAATTGAATGTTATCTGTGACAAGATGGGAAATACCGTAACAGAATCTAGACAAATTCTAGAAAGATGGCAGGAGTACTGCAGTGGAATGTATGATATGAGTGACAGTGAGGATATGAATGAGATACATGAGCCAATGACAGCAGAGACAGAACCTGAACCCTCATTAGATGAAATTGCTTGGGCTATAAAGAACCTGAAGAATGGTAAATCATCTGGATGTGATGAGATACCAGCTGAACTAATTAAAGCGGGAGGAGAAGAAAGCATACACATATATCATGCATTATTACAAAGATTTGGAAATATGGTATATGGACAAAAGATTGGAAGAGAACTATCTTCATTCCAATACCATAAAAAGGGCAACCTGAAATTATGCACCAACTATAGAACTGTTGCCCTGATCAGTCATGCAAGTAAAATTCTACTAAAAGTCATAATGGGAAGACTTCGTAAGAAAATGGAAGAAGAGATTAACGTATTTCAAGCTGGATTTAGACAAGGAAGAGGAACAAGAGATCACATATTCAACATGCGTTTAATAATAGAGAAGTGCAGAGAATTTAATGTAAACCTATTCTCATGTTTTGTGGATTATTCAAAGGCATTTGACTGTGTACAACATCATAAACTTTGGGAAATCATGAGGAATATGGGCTTTCCATCACATGTAGTACAACTCATAAAAATGCTCTATATAGACCAACAAGCAGCAGTTAGAATAGATGGCGAGGCATCAGATTGGTTTGACATCAAGCAAGGAGTCCGTCAGGGCTGCGTGCTGTCACCCTATTTGTTTAACCTGTACGCCGAAAATATAATGAGAAATGTAAGAGATGATATAAACAGGGAGCTATATGATGCCCTAAATATCGGCGGTCATGCCTTACCGGAGATTCGATATGCTGATGATACAGTATTACTATCCACAACACAGAATGGCATAGAAAACCTAATAGCCTCAACCCAATTGAATAGTGAAAATCACAACTTATATCTTAACATAGCAAAAACAAAGATAATGCATACAGATAAAACTACTATGGAGAAAGAAATATACATTAATGGGGAAAAATTGGAGATGGTGGAAAATTGTGAATATCTTGGGTCATTGATTACCAACAACGGTGAGAAAATGAAAGAAATCAAACGGCGACTATCAATAGCTCTTCAAAGACTAAAACAGCTGAACAAATTATGGAGTGGGACAGACAGAAATACAAAAATTAGATTTTTAAGAGCATGCATCTTTCCCATTGCAACATACGCATATGAGACATGGACACTTACTAAACAAGCTGAACAGCGCATAAACGCCTTTGAATATAAATGTTATAGACGAGTTCTAAGAATATCTCGGGTAAAGAAAAGAACAAATGCATCCATACTTCAAGAGTTGAATATTGAAGAAGGTTGGCTATTAAAGACGATAAAACAAAGAAAATTGAAATATTTTGGTCACTTGAAACGTCACGAAAGTTTGGAGAGAACAATAATGGAAGGGTATATGCCTGGGAAGAGAGGAAGAGGAAGGCCAAAGAGAAGATGGGTGCAGGATGTGGCGGATGATCTCCAGATGGGTGTATCAGACGCGGGACATCTCGCTTATGATCGAGAGGTTTTCCGGAAGGTTGTTATGGGAGCGAGGTTCTGCAAAGGACATGATACTGAATGAATGAATGACGTCTGAAGGTGAATTAAGAAAAAGAAGATGGAAATTACTTAGAATTATAGAAAAGAACAGGACTAGTCGACTCCATTGTACTGACGAAGTATACAAAAATCCAATAGAACTCTTAGACTACACATGATAGGTCGCTTCTGCTGACGTGGTACACAAGAAATTATAGCACCTGGAAATATTAATACTAATAATAGTAATACCATCAAAGCATAGTGAGAACAACTGGAGAACACTCAGAACCCTTCACCATAAGATCCGGAGTACGACAAATTTGTGTACTGAACTGTACTGTCCCCTCTCTCGTTCATAGCCTATATAGACAATATATGTAAAGAAACCAGCCAAACAGAGACCACAAGAACACCGCATGACGAGAACACAGAAGAAGAACCATCTGCAAATTATACCACTATTACATTAGAGAACTCCTACTTGCAGATGGTCAAGCACTAATACTAACAGCAAAAGCAGAAGCTAAATTACAAAACCACATGAATAGTCTAAACGAATTGTGTAGGGGAACGGAACATGAAAATTAGCACAAGTAAAACAGAGGTAATGAATTACTATAACTAATATCAATGAAGAAAAGACAACAACAATGCAACTAAACGAACACCCCCTGAAACAAGTAAAGAGTTTCAAGTACATAGGACGTATAATATCATCCAATGGCAAATCAGAAGACTAGATCGAAAATGGATGCAATAAGGCAAATTAACTCATTGAACAAATGGCACCAATACTAAAGAACAAACATGTATCAATAATTACTAAGAAAGCACTTTACAACACAATCCCCCTACCAACTGTATGATACCAATGCCAAACCTGGACAATGACAGGGGGAAAAAAAATTACAAAAGAAACAAGATTCCTGAGAAGAATACTCAATGTATGAAGAAAAGATAAGATCAGAAATGAAGAAATCAGGATTAAAGTGGGGGTTATAGCAGTACAGTATGGCCTACTGACTAGATTTTATTAGAAGGTAGCAAGTCAAATGGTTTGGCCATGCAAGTAGGTTACCAACTAACACTAACAGTATACCACAAAAAGCAATGATGTACAGACCAGATGGAAGCAGAGGAAGAGGCCGACCACGTAAACGTTGGACGGAGGGAATAGCAGAGTTCATGGGAATATCGAAACATGAAGCCCATAAGCGGGAACTGTCCCGCTGTTTATACTTCACCTCGACACCGCAAGGTACAAGAGGAACATGATGAGATGAGATCAAAGCAAATATATAAACAAAATAACCACTGACATTCACTGAAGACGAGGGGGAAAGTAATAAATACTTGAGGAAACACTAAGCAATATGTAATATTATATTAAACCCACATCGTCGTAGTATCTTACTAGAAAACCATTTATTTCCATATGTATGAATTGTATGCCGGTCTCCCTGTTCGAGGGGTTACACGACTTTCTCCATAATCCCGTATACTCTCGTGAGTAACGTGATGTGCGTGAAAATTGGTAGCGGTTCTCTCCACGTCGGTAACTTACGAGGTATGTGAGGCGGCCGCTCAGAAAGCAATGGCAAACTACTGAGCGTAATCTTGCCACGAAATCAACAATCAGCTGAAAGATGCTGATGATGTTGACAGCGATGTCCTGTAAATAAAAATGCAAACATTGTTTTAATGAATTGTATGTCTCTCGGACATCCGCAAGTTGTGCTGATATAAACGCGCTGACACAAGCCGGACGAGCTCTATGAAGTACAGGCCAGGACCGCCTGTTGGCTGACGCCCGACCAGCAGTGATGGGCCAGGAGGTGGCTATGTCACTGCTGGATGTCACCCTGGCTTGACCTCCTAGTGTTTAGCGAGAGTTCCTGTCCAGGCCCTAATGGGGCGGAACATGTATCCGAGGCGAACTGTCTACTGGCAGGACGTAAGTAGCTAGCACTAAAGATGGAGTAGAGCTCCAACACTAGGACTACCAGGAGTCCTTAAGTGGGCACTGACTTAGGTCAGTGCCCAATAATTTTTTTAAACATCAAATGTAATAACTAACAGGAAAGTCTATCTGTATTCCCCCCTTCTCCCCCCCCCCCGTTTTCTTGTCTCATTAACCTATGGACCAACATTCCTTAAAGTTAAGAGTTAAGGCTAAGGACAAGATGTTCAATGTCATTGCACTGGGTTTTATCCCACATAGTTCGGTCTCTTTCCGCAGTGCGGCATACCGAAAGCGTCGCTCAAAGCAAGAATTCCGTAGCTCCAGCGACGACCCCCAGAAGTCTCCGAGAAGCTTCCCTTTTGAACAGAATGACGGAGTGCGAAATGGAACCCACAACCTTTGGAACACGAGATACGCGGGGTAACTACTTCCCACTAACCTGACCTACTTACCTGCTAATACTTGGCATCCTCGCCATAGGCGTCCACATTCAGTAAACTAGAGATATGAGATACTCATTAATGTCACTGTAGGGCTGGTAAAATTACAGCTAAACATTTGTTACAGGAGGCATTCTGACCCACTCCTCTCCTCTCTCAATGTTCTCAATCATGCACACTTCTTTGATTGTGACCACTGCTTGAGCTGTCCATGATTTTCCTCTGACCAGCCTGTGTCCCGTAACTTTGTCCAGGTCTTCATGCAAGGCGTGTTCCGTGTCTACAGCCACTCGGAGATGTGATTTTTCCCGCAACATATTGAGCCTGTCTGCAATCGTGAGTAAAGGCTTGGATGTATCGTGTACACACTACTGGTGTGGTTCTTGTGCATCTCAGTATCACCCACATAGCTTCATTATGTATGCGCACTAATTTGACTAGCTGACTTTTTGACGCTGTGAGCAGTCCCAAACCATACTCGTCGCCCCACATATATCTCATAACAGCTGCTTCCACGTGATCCCTGAATTATATTCTTCTGTCGAAGATGATTCCCAAGTACCTCAGTTTACTCTCTGTTGACATGTTTGCAATTTATTGTAAGATTTGGGATGTCAGCCTTTAAAATCCTATTGTCCAGAGAGCAACAAAACACAGACGCCTTTTCTGGATTAATGACACTAACCATCTCGTTACCATCCCATACCTCAGCCTGATATCACCATAAACTGTGATAAGGCCAAGAGATTTATAGGAAGCAATTATATTTAGAATCAATTGGAAATCAGAGCATCCAGGTCATCTGAAAGATGATTAATATTTCAAACTCAACCGAAAATACAAGTTATAATCTTCAGACTCCTGACAAGATGAAATACCCAATATTTAATAAAATAAAGATAGGAGACACTGATGAATGTAAGTGTAAAATTGTTTGCATATCCTTTACATGACATTGCTGTCAACATCAGCATCTTTCAGCTGATTGTTGATTTCTTGGCAAGATTACGTTCATTAGTTTGTCATTGCTTTCTGAGCGGCCGGCTCAGACACTCATACACACATGTGCACTCATACACACATGTGCACTCATACACACATACACACGTATATATGGAAGTTTATTGTTTACAATTAGCCTCCAGACTTTTATGAGAATGTTTTCACAGACCATGCCTTAACACTTTTATTAGAATTGTTTAATAGAATGTGCTTTAATATTTGTATGAAAATGTTTTATCAGAATGTGCCTAAATACTTTTGTAAGTTTAGAAAATTAGATTGTATGTAAAATTAAAAAGTAAAGAAACCTTTTCTATGCCTATAGGTATGTTGGATATATGGTTCTATCTCCATATTTTTGTAGATCAGTCAGCACTCAATGTAGGATGTGATAAATATCATGCCTTTAGGAATGTTGGATATATGGTTCTATCTCCATAATTTTGTAGACCAGTCAGCACTCAATGTAGGATGTGGTAAATATTATGCCGCTGCCATTTCCTGGTACCCATTGGCTGGGTTGATTTTTAGGAAACTTCAGCACAGTTCTACAAAATGCTTGGCATTAGCTGGTTGATGGCCTAAACTCCACTGGCAGATTGTAGACAGCAGAAGAAGAAGAGCCTTTGGGATACCAGTCAAGCTTACATCTGAATATGGACTACATATCAGTGAAAGATGACCAGAAGAAGACAGATGAACAACATAGTGAACAGCTACATAATCCTGTACTGAATAAATCACTTCAAATTTCAATAAATTTGCTGACTGAAGTTAGTCTTAGTTTACCCAGAAAGACATTTGATAATAGAACTCAGATTAGTAGGTTACTGGTATTTCATAAACATAATTAATTTGCAATATTGTCTGTTTCTGTTCATATGCATTTAATATTGTTCTATACAACTGTGACCTCTGTTGGGAATCACAAGATGTGGAGAAGAGTGATTGCCCATGCTATTCAGCAAGTCACTTGATGATAATGATATGGGCGCAATTCGTAAAACACTAATGAACGTAAATGTTTCAAGAAATCACGAACAGCCAAAAAATGCTGGGGTTGACTGCAACATCCTGTAAAGCATATGCAACTTTAAAACAAGCAAAACCTACTGCACACATGTAGATGTTACCACAAATATTATAACAGCTCCTTGCTGTATTTCTAGCAAACATGTTTATTTAATACAAACCTAATAGTGCTGCTTTTGCTGTTGCGGAAACTGAGATCTATGGGTTTGCCCAGAATGTTATACGGTCGATTCTTGAATCAATCAATCATTTTATTTAAAAGAATTATTTTCAAATGTATAGTTACAAATGCATGGCTTCATCATTACACAGCATTGCACAAATATCATATTTGTTTGCAGTTTAAGGTGAATATTTGTAAATATTAACTTAAGACTATTTCCTGTTACCACGCTCTCCCTACTAATAAACGTTGCAAAGGTCCTGTTATGCAATCAGAAAGAAGATAACACGCTGCTTAATTAATCATTTCATCTTTTTCACCATAGTAGTTTCCAATTAAATCATGTTGCTTTTACATTCACAATGGCATTGTTAATAATTTTCAAGGTAAGCATTGTGTCACATGTTATGGTAGTAATTTATTAGTTATGTTGCTTATTATACATAGTTTGTTTTAAATGAGTAAATTTTTAT
Organism: Cepaea hortensis; assembly: GCA_963921405.1. Taxonomy (NCBI): domain Eukaryota; kingdom Metazoa; phylum Mollusca; class Gastropoda; order Stylommatophora; family Helicidae; genus Cepaea; species Cepaea hortensis. The sequence goes on along the minus strand of OY992879.1, from coordinate 35,240,196 downwards.
ATCTACATGAAATAGTGAGATTGTCATTGCATTATTATATAACCTGATACACAGTATGGCCCAGTCTTCGCAATGTTGACATACTTGCTTACATGCAGACAATCAGGACATGATAATAGTGTCTTCCAAACTAACCTAACAAAAGATGTCTCCCCCCCCCCCCCTCAATCTATTTGTTTCCCTCTCTTTCTTTTTCATTCCCTGTCTCTCTTTTCATTTCTCCCTCTCTCTCTTTCTCTTACTCACACTCTCTCATACAAACACACTAAACATATGAATCTTCAACTTCATCTTTTGCCTTTGAGACTCTTATTGGAGTATAGTCCCACAACCATGCATGTCAAGCACTTTGTCGGCCAGTTCATGATTGGTAGGATGCTGGCAGATGTGTTTCTAGTGTTGTGAATTGCCAGATGTTTTTCTAGTTGTGTCAGTCTCAGATCAAATTTCATTAGTCGCCTTCTGTGACATGAACAGGGGGTGTATAGTGTTGCTGTTCTGTACTTTATCTTTGGGTTCCCGGTAACACACAAGTGGATATATTAATCTACATAACAGAAACAAAGGGAAGATATATTCAACATGGCTGTATTCTCTGACATTGCTTGCTTGCTTGCTTGTGTTCGTTGGCTTGAGCTCCAACGCGAAATCCTGTATGTCGGATGAAGACATCCTGTTGTCCAACATCAGTGTGATGTCATACAGGACCTGAGTTTTGCGTGAGTATTCGTTGTCCCATGTCTGACTTATTGGTGTGCAGACTGGTGGTTCCTCGCCGTACAGGCAGACACTCTCCGTCTTCGGAGGAATCGGCGATCCTAATGACTTTAGCCAGAACCCCGAAAGGACCTGTTGCCCAGGACGCTCGACGAGGACGCGTCAATAGGTCTTGGCCAGTATATAACCCGGCCCTGGCGCCTTGGAAACACCTCTGCGTCCCACTCTGACATTTATTTTCATGTAAGAAGAGTTCGCATAAGCTTGGAAACAATGTTAACATCTGAAACCTGTACCATCTTCTTTAGGTGCCTGGTCTGGAGCAGACATTGGCCATCATGACTCTCCTCTCCCCTGGCATCTGATATTTTCATTAAGTTAATGTTGCTTTTAAAAAAAAAAAAATGAAGATCGTTAACTGATTAGAGACATTAGATGTTGACAGTCAAAATATTTTGGGCATGTTATGAGAAGAAATGAATTGGAGAACTTGGTGACAACTGGCAAGATCGAAGGGAAGAGACCAAGGGGAAGACCAAGAATTAAATACCTGTATGGCTTGGCTACGTGGCATGGTCGAGAGAGAAACACGGAGCTGATCCACGACTCTGGTGATCGAGTGAGAGTGCAGAACATGACATTTTTCTTCCTCTGCCTCTTCTGCTGTTATTTTCCCCACATCAGGCTAGTTTCTGCAGTCCACCTCTTTTGTTGATCTATCCCTTCAGTTTTTAATGAGTGATCTGATAACTTCTACAGCTGTCAATATCTGAGTGTTTGTTCTCTTCTCTCTTCACGGTGTTCTCAGTACTTCTTCTTCTTCTGCGTTCATCCAGAGTTTTTTCCCGGACATGATTGCGTTGTGCCTGTTTACAGCAGAGCTGCGTTCTTAGGCCAACGCATCTGACTTCTGCGGGCATTTGTTAACCGGGTTAACCTTCCCGGTGGTGTTCTCAGTACTCTTCTCAAAGACCACAACTCCACTGCCTCCAGTTTCCACATTTTATTTTTCATTCATTTTCCAGCATTTAAAAAGTCTCTAAAAAGTTGACAGGGTCAACTTAATTGCACTGGGTTTTATCCCATATGGCTCAGTCTCTTTTCGCAGCATGGACTGCCAAAAGCGTCGCACAAAGCATGAACTCTGTAGCGCCAGCGATGGCCCCAGGAGTCTCAAAAAAAATGCAATTGTGAACCAAAGGGCGTGGCCCGGAATTGAAAACACAATCTTCAGAGCCCAAGTCAGATGGCTTGGCCCTTCACCACGGAGACTCCAGCATTTGATTGAAACTAGTATCCATTGCATTTTGCTGTGAGACCTCAGCCTGCTTGAAGGCACAATCATTTGATGACACATGCATAACACAAATCACACATACAAAACAAAAACATATGTATGATTTACTGCAAGCTGGCAGAAACATAGTGTAAATCAAAAACTATTTCTGTATTGAAAACTAGTCGTTGAACTGGACAATGTGTCCAGGTGGTTGTTAGATTGTTTTGTAACTTAATTTTTTTTATATGACACTTTGCTGACAGCCCTTATCATTTTTCTGCTCTGCTATAGCTTTACACAGCAATGGTGGCATGGCATAATAGTTAGTGCACTTGTTTGCCAATGGTGGCATGGCATAATAGTTAGTGCACTTGTTTGCCAATGGAGTGTTCAAGTTCAGCACTCAGCTGTGATATGATATGTTTTTCCTGATGAGTACGGCTCTGGAGTCAAGCCAGCCTGGTTAAATCACTACCAGATCATTTTTAAAATGTTATAGAAATTGTGTCAAAGGAAAGACAGCAGCAAGAATAAAATCTGGTCATTCCACCAGATTAGGTCCTAGTATATCAAGAACCTAATACATCAATTTGCATCATATTGCAGTTAGGTCACACACTGAGCATGTGAGATGTATCTATGGTATGTGATGGTGGAAATGACCATGTGTTCACATGCAGCCATTGTGGATGAACATTTACAGCGCAAATTGGCCTGATCAGTCACACTCTCTGCCACCATGGGTTGTAGTTATTATGTCTTTTTGAAGCACAATGTAACAAACTATCGTCTGTCAAGACGGCAAGGTGCAAATGTATGTAATACATCACCAGTACTTGTAATTACCCTGGTTTTACCTTTACCATTTATGGCTTTACATGAATGCTTGCAATTTTGATGAGATTTCCTTTTCTCTCTATTTTTCTAAGTTAGTTAACAGGTCAAAAGGTAAAAGACAATGTTTCATGTCACGCTGGCATATACAGGATTTGGTTCTAGATCCATTTTTCTTGATCAAGCGACACTTGAGGGGGCAATGTAGTCAGAATCAAACCAGCCACCTCTTTCTACTGCCTGCTATCTCCCATAAAGCATTAGCCTTCAACCAAGTCATGTTAAGCCATTGTATCCTTGGCTATATCCTACAGCTCCCTCCATGTCCTCCCCTTATTGCTGATCCCATGTTATTATAACTATTCATATCTATCACATCTTCAATCCATCTACATTCTAGTCTTCCTCTTCTCTGCTCCCCAGGCACATGTCCCTCCATAATGACTTTTCCAGAGATTCATCTCTTTTCTTCTTCTTTCGTTCACCTGAAATATGTTTATAACTGCAATGTTGTCTCTTGTATGAATCTAAGTCTGTTTTAGTTCACTCAGCGGTCCATAGAGTTTATCTTCCACTGTTGTCTCTCTAGGCCAGAAGGTTCGCCTGGATATGTTGTAGTTTGGGCAATCCTGGAGTATGTGCTCTGCTGTCTGCGACGCCAAACTTTTTTCTCTTTTTTATATGCTTAAATTATATAATTTTCCTAAATTGTACTTGTCTTATCAACCAATCTTCATCAATTTTGAGTTCTTGTTGTATATATCTGTTTGTGCTCTGTCTTTTTTGTTTTGTCCAATGAATTCGTAATACTCTTCTGTAACACTTATATTCAAAGGGGCATATGTGCTTGTCTTCTACCTTGTGCCAGACGTATTGGTTACCCATTCCTCTGGAATACACAAGACTAGGCCGAGGGAGGGGTCATGTCGTTTGGGCATCACATGATCTCTGAAGCTCTGCCCAGACATTGTGATGGAATATTGGCCACATTCCACTCACATACTTTGGTCTGTCAAGACTGCAAGGTGTCTACTTCTTCTTTGCGTTCATCCGGAGTGTTTTTTCAGATGTGATTGCGTTGTGTCTAAGTTATGCGCCCTTGGACAGAAACCCGTAAGTCAACACATCTTACTTTTAGCATGATTTTTTGACCAGGTAGCATTCCTGGGAGACTCTCACTTTTGCGGTACCGTCCACAACCCAGCTTGCCAAGTTGGAACGGTCGAAGACTTAATGGTCATCCCTCACAGGAAGGCAGGGGCAGTCCATGGCATTTTCCACCATCCAGGGTGGCTTCCATAATTGCAGGGCCAACACATAGCGCCCTGGTGCTGGGCTCACCGAGGGAATCGTCACGTCCTGCTCATGGCTGCTTTAATTCCTCACTTCAATATATTGAGCATTTCGTTCGCCCCGGGCCGTTCCCGCACAAACCAGAAATATCTGCAGACTGTATCCTCTCAGCAAGTTTTCGGTTCGGACATGTGCTTGTCGTTGTGCCCGTCAGAGCTGTTCCAGGCACGACGGACATTCAGAAACTACCTAGTTAGAGCTGTTCCGAACAAGAGCGGCATTCGGAAACTACCTAGTTAGAGCTGTTCCGAACAAGAGCGGCATTCGGAAACTACCTAGTTAGAGCTGTTCCGAACAAGAGTGGCATTCGGAAACTAGGTAGTCAGAGCTGTTCCTAGCACGAAAGACATTTCACTCGGATGTTTTTTGTGTTGTGCCTGATTTATTTGCACCCGTAGGCCAGCACATCCGACATCAGCAGGCATTTTTACGGGTTAGCCTTCCCGGGGTTTCGAGTGACGTTAGACTGTTAGTGCTGTGGTGTTGCCCACATCTCAGCTGGTAAAAGTAGAACGGTCATCGACATCACGGTAAACCCTCAAGGGAAGGCAGGGGCAGACCATGGGCATTCCCCCGCTATCCAAGGAGGCTTCCACAATTGCAGAGTCGGCACATATTGCTCTGAGACTGAGCTCACCCGAGGATTTGCCACGTCCTGCTCATGGCTGCTTTAATTCCTCACTTCCATGTGTTGGGCATTTCGCTTGCCACTGGTTGCTCAAGTACACACCAGGAACGCTCAGTCTGTGGGCGGTATCCACTAGGTAAGCTTTCACTTTGGACTTAGGGCCACGCAATGGATTCGCTAGCCATTTCGTGTTATTGAGACATTTTTCCATCTTTGTCTAGACTCTCTATGAGTTAGATACAGACAGTTTTCGTAACCAATTTAATTTGACTGAGGCATCTCTTCTACCTTTTAGTACTCGCTCCCGAGGTAGGCTACATGTTCTGCCGGCTCAGCACCTTACCTCCGTGCAGAGGTGAGCGAGAAAAACGCCAGGCCCTCTCATTCGGCGACCCCTCATATCCCCCAGCTGAGAGCCTTCGGACAAGTATCTAGACTGGGTATGTAGCGTGCTCAGAATCTCACCTCCATTTTTCGGTAGGTGGGTATCGGCCATGCTTTCACATCCGAGCGTTGTATGGCTTAGAGGCATTCAGCCACAACCCTCGACAGAGAGCCTTATAGTATGTGTCCGGACCAAGAACTTCTGCCTTCGTGAGCCTGATTTACACTTTGACTGCTATCCTCAGTCTACCTGCAGAGCAGCAGGTTGTGTCTCGCTTAGTCTGGCCCCTATCCCATAAGCTGTCCGATATGTAGTTTTTTCATCCATCGACATAGCACATGGGGTCAATGGGGCACGCAAGCTCCCCCACCACGGCAAGGTGGAGACACATCGGGGGAGATATGTGCTTGTCAGCTGATTGATTAAATATTCAAGTTATACACCCATATGTTGCCATAGGAAATATGCATGCCCTTAGTACTCTTGACTTTTGGCAGAATGTCAGACGGGCCTGCGTGCCCAATTCTTAACCCTTTAAAAATAAAAACTAATTATTATTATTATTATTGTCTGTCCTTAAAGAGTTTAATTTCTTTAGCTTTTAGCAGAAGAATTTTTATTCTTTTAAGTTATCTTATCAAATTTCCATTGCCCATCAGCTGTCAAACTAGATATTCAGAACTCCTTTTCTGTAATTTCTTTCCATTAACAAATATATCTGTTGACATATTTGATTTACCAGTTGTCATTGTTTGTATTTGTTGCATCGAGATTTAACTTTTGTTTTTCACTTTGCCATGCATTAGTTTCTCAATTACCATTTCTGTTGATAGCAATACTGTGTCATCAGCATATCACAGTTCATGTATTTTTATGATTATATATTGGGCTTAAATGTTGCATAATTAAATTGCACATTTTCTTATTTGAACACCTATCAGTATTAAATAAATGAAATTTTCTTTAAAGCAGAATATTTAACATGTTAATTCTGTATTACATATAAATTACTGGTCATTAATACTTATGTGTATTAAATATTCACGATTTCAGTATTACAAAGAGGTAATTCATAATTGCTTTACACTGCATATAATTATCTTAACATATGATATATTGTATTATATACATAGTATATTTTATACAATAAATTTAAATTTTGTCACATTCATTATAGTTGTGGAAATTTCTTGTCTGTATCTGTCATTATCATCATCATCACCAACTGCATTGATGGCTGGCATTAGCAATCATGTTTCTCCATATGTCATGTTCTCAAACAAAGTGTATCAGTCCACAGGCTTACATTTTCCATGCCATGATAAAAGAATTCTGTTTTCATTGTCTTCCTCAATATCCCTTTACATTCAATCTTTTCAGTTGTTACAATATGTTTCAATTTGTCTCTTTTCATAATGGGGTCAAAGATGTTGACCGTATCTTTCTTTTTGTGATTAGTTGTCTTTGTATCTCAGTTTTCTTTAAAACATTACTTATGTTGGCTGCACTCAGTATTTGCAGCATTCTTCTTTAAAACTACATTTCTGTGACAACCCATGCCTGACTTCCCAATTGTAATGTATTAGAATCCCCATACAGGTGGGGATTTTTTAAAATCAACCTGAGATTTCTGGTATTCATCATCATGTGCCATGATGATTGTCACGAAATGGGCCGGCAGGTATTGACACGGGAGACCATCCATCTATTTCTAGCCGAAAATACCCCGACGGGAATTTCCCGATCTGGACTGTTCTAGCATGTTCTCGAAGCTCTATTCTGGGAAGGGTTTTCTTAGTCGAGCCTGAGATCGCTTCACGATACTGCATTGTAGATAATTACTGCATGCGTATTCCGAGACAACTCGCTACCTGGGGTAAGCGATTTTCTTTGTCTCGCAAGTAAACCCAAGGTCGACTGTCCTCAGTCCCCAGTTGTGAGTTTGCTGTGGTTGAGCGAAGACGTCTTTTCTGTTGGCTGCTAGATGTGTCTATATGGCCAATAATGTGTCTCGACATTGACTGGAGCAAGGTTCAGGAAAGCTTTCATAATGAAGAACCTACCTTCGATTGGGATGTCGACTAGATCTTGTGCCAGGTGAGAGACGGAAGAACATGGCGAGAACTCAAAGTAACCAGCAGTGTGAACTCCCCAGAGTTGGAGCAGTGCCCAGTAGTTCTGTGTGAGAAGTTCCTACCGCGCCAAGTCTTGACTGGCTGATCCGATCGTCGAGTACCAGGCACGTAATAGACATCCACAGCTACCACCTCCACAGAATGAAGGTAACATTGCCTATTACTGGTGATATCAGGCCATTGAGGCCCAGAGACTGTTTACGCAGAGACTAGTTCTAGCCAGAGACTTGATGCTAGTCAGAGCCGCAGAGCTCCAACGCCATTAACATGAGTCCTACATCAGAGACTTGATACGAACTGTTCATTGCAGCCGTCCATGGCTGGTCTGTGAAGGTTGATTGTACATAGTGAACTGCAGAGACTTTGTACAATGCTTTGTGTTCCTAACGGCCTCGTGAACTTTGTGCCAGATTCCTGGATGATGTTTTCATCCACTGCAACCTACACAAGCTAGGAGTCCTCTTGGTGGGTTGCCAGACCTTGAAGTGGTTCCCAGCAGCGACAACCCAGGCTAGAGGTCACGTCAGTTAGGACCAGTCAAGGGAGGATCTGTCCAGGCCGTTGAGAAGACAAATACAGCAGACCGCGTGGACCATACAGACACGGTCTAGTGATGAATGCCTTGAACCTACCCTGCAGATCCTGAGTCTTCCTAACTTCTAAACTTCTTCCCTTCACCTATACCTACCATCTTTGACTCCCCTGTATATAATACACTCATGTTTTGATTTTGTTTGACACAACCAGAGATGAGTCATGTCGTCTGGATGGAGCACAAGGGTTTAGCGTCCTAAGGTTGAGAGGGTGTGAAAAAGCGGGGTCCAGGGACTGGAAGGGTTGTAGACTGAAAGCACCTGTACCCACTCCCAGAACATATCCCGTGTAATAGAATGTAGTAATGGTTCCGCAAACCCCACAGGCATTGTTACAATGATTTGCATCGGCAGTCATGGGTCACCATCTAACATGATCACCACGGTGTTGCATCAAGTTTGTGTTCTTGTCCCCATTATGCCATCTCCTCATACTTCATAATGGGCCCAGAATCTTGACTGTGTGTCTGATTTGAATCATTTGTTTCATTACTTAAGGAGCACTTGGACTCACGCATATACAGGTGGATCAGCAAGGAAAGAAATCTACAGAGAACGGAGGTGGTGGGATTCTCATGATTCTAAAAAATGGTGCAATGAAGGCACAGTCAGTAGCTAGTGGAAAGTTCTCAAGTAACTTCAGAGCTGAAAGAGAAATAGAGGCCTTAAAAACTGCTGCAGAAATGTTTTTGACAAAGAAAAATACTGAGAAACAAATAGCTTTCTTTACAGAAGCGAAGTCCGGTGTTTCAATACTGAAGAGCAGAAACAGTTCAGAACAGACCTAAGGAAGGGCAGCATTACATGAACTATGCAGAAACCCAAAATGTTTGTAATACAGTGGATTCCTTCACATTGCAACATACCTGGAAATTATGAAGCCGACAGATTAGCAAAGGAAGGTGGAAGAATACCTCAGCCTGATATTACCATAACCTGTGATAAGGCCAAGAGATTTATAGGAAGCAATTATATTTAGAATCAAGTGGAAATCAGAGCATCCAGGTCATCAGAAAGATGATTAATATTTCAAACTCAACCGAAAATACAAGTTATAATCTTCAGACTCCTGACAAGATGAAATATCCAATATTTAATAAACTAAAGATAGGAGACACTGATGAATGTAAGTGTAAAATTGTTTGCATATCTTTTACAGGACATTGCTGTCAACATCAGCATCTTTCAGCTGATTGTTGATTTCTTGGCAAGATTACGTTCACTAGTTTGTCATTGCTTTCTGAGCGGCCGGCTCACATACCCCGTAAGTTACCGACGCGATTCGAACCACTGCTGATTCTCAGCATCGTCACGTTACCTACGAGAGTATACAAGATTACGGAGAAAAGTCGCTAACCTCTAGGCCAGGAAGCCGGCACTGTAAGTGTGGAACTGGTAAAATGACATCCAAACAGTAAACATTTGTTGCAGGAGTGTTGTTCAACATCTGCACAACAGATAATATTTTGTCCTACAGTTACAGATACATTTGAGGAGGACAAGCTCTTTTGAAATGTGAGCTAGCTCTGGTTGACTACTGCTTTCTTTGGTTATAATCATGGGTGACGTCTGAAAGACGCCTTCTTTCCTCCGTTAGTCTACGGGACACCCTTGGGCAATGTGGAGTACCCGTTTAGCCTCCCGATCAGGGTTACGTGAAGCCATGGAAGCAGGTGTTGGATGGAGTGTGAGAGCAGCCGACAGATTGTTGTTGGTTATGGTCTTGCACTCTGCGGCGATAGGCAGATGACCTCATCAGTAGAGACAATGGCTATGGCCACCGACTAGTACAGTCACTGCCCAGAAGGAAAGCAATGGCAAACTACCTTCTGCAAAACTTGCCAAGAAACCATAACAACCATGAAAGAAAACATAATAAGAAAGAGATCTGGTGGCGAGACCCCCAGGCCAGGCAGATCAGATAACACTGGGGAAGAGTGTGACACAGGGACCAGTACTAGTAATCGTGATGACGGAGTTAATCCTGACTGTGTTACCAAGGAAATCCCCTGTGTCAGACTAAGAAACAGAGTGAGAATAGCAACGTGGAATGTGAGAAGTCTGTATGAGGGAAAGCTTAAAGTAGTGTGTGATGAGATTGAGAGGTTAAACATTCAAATTTTAGGAATTAGTGAACATCGCTGGAGCGGCAAGAGACATTTTACAACTGAAAATCGAAGTATTTTCATTTATTCTGGTAGAGACGTCGGAGGCCAGAGTGGAGTGGCATTTTGTTTAAATAAGACAACTGCAAAATCTGTAATGGGATCTAATCCAGTTAGTGATAAAATCCTCACTATCAGACTTAAAGGCCGTCCAAAAAATACAACTCTCATACAGATATATGCATCTACTTCAACAGCAGAGGAGGACGAAATTGAAGATTTTTACAACACACTACAAGACACATTAAACAAAATTGGTCATAATGATATAACAATAATAATGGGAGATTTTAATGCAAAAGTAGGTGCAGGAAGAGCTGAAAATGAGAGACACGTTTTAGGAAAATTTGGATTAGGAAATAGAAATGATGCAGGTGACAAATTAATTGAATTTTGCACAGAAAATGAATTAACGATAGCCAACACGCTTTTTAAACAACATCCAAGAAGACTCTTCACATGGAAGTCTCCAGACAGTATTACCAAAAATCAGATATATTATATTTTAATACAAAGAAGATGGAGATCAAGCATAAGATCTGCAAAAACCCTACGTAGTGCAGACTGTGATACAGATCATTAGTTATTAGAAGCAGATCTGAAATTAAAACTCAAAAAGCTTATCCGAGGACCAAAGCCACTTCGTTTTCATCTCACAAAAATACCGGATGCATACACTGTAGAAGTTAGGAATCGCTTTGGGGTCTTGATGTCTGTACAAGAGGAAATGACACCTGATGAACTGGTAGTACAAGCTGGAGGTATCTTGATAACTGCAGCCAAAGATTTAATTCCGACCAAGAAAAAGCAACTTAAGCCATGGATTACATCAGACACGTTAGAATTAATTAAACAACGAAGAGAACTGAAACAGAAAGGAGGTGAATCCAATAACAGTAGGATGAAGTATAAATCTTTAACTCGAGAAATAAGAAAGAACACAAGAAAGGACAAAAATCAATATATACAAGATTGCTGTACCAGAATAGAGCAATATCATAAGACTGGAAGAGATTATATGAAATGTTCAAAGAAATGAAGTTATTGACAAGAAATGTTCAACCTCAATTGAATGTTATCTGTGACAAGATGGGAAATACCGTAACAGAATCTAGACAAATTCTAGAAAGATGGCTGGAGTACTGCAGTGGAATGTATGATATGAGTGACAGTGAGGATATGAATGAGATACACGAGCCAATGAAAGCAGAGACAGAACCTGAACCCTCATTAGATTAAATTGCTTGGGCTATAAAGAACCTGAAGAATGGTAAATCACCTGGATGTGATGAGATACCATCTGAACTAATTAAAGCGGGAGGAGAAGAAATCATACACATATATCATGCATTATTACAAAGATTTGAAAATATGGTATATGGCCAAAAGATTGGAAGAGAACTATCTTCATTCCAATACCAAAAAAAGGGCAACCTGAAATTATGCACCAACTATAGAACTGTTGCCCTGATCAGTCATGCAAGTAAAATTCTACTAAAGGTCATAATGGGAAGACTTCGTAAGAAAATGGAAGAAGAGATTAACGTAGTTCAAGCTGGATTTAGACAAGGAAGAGGAACAAGAGATCACATATTCAACATGCGTTTAATAATAGAGAAGTGCAGAGAATTTAATGTAAACCTATTCTCATGTTTTGTGGATTATTCAAAGGCATTTGACTGTGTACAACATCAGAAACTTTGGGAAATCATGAGGAATATGAGCTTTCCATCACATGTAGTACAACTCATAAAAATGCTCTATATAGACCAACAAGCAGCAGTTAGAATAGATGGGGAGGCATCAGATTGGTTTGACATCAAGCAAGGTGTCCATCAGGGCTGCGTGCTGTCACCCTATTTGTTTAACCTGTACGCCGAAAATATAATGAGAAATGTAAAGAGATGATATAAACAGGGAGCTATATGATGCCCTAAATATCGGTGGTCATGACATACCGGAGATTCGATATGCTAATGATACAATATTACTATCCACAACACAGAATGGTATAGAAAACATAATAGCCTCAACCCAATTGAATAGTGAAAATCACAACTTATATCTTAACATAGCAAAAACAAAGATAATGCATACAGATAAAACTACTATGGAGAAAGAAATATACATTAATGGGGAAAATTGGAGGTGGTGGAAAATTGTGAATATCTTGGGTCATTGATTACCAACAACGGTGAGACAATGAAGGAAATCAAACGGCGACTATCAATAGCTCTTCAAAGACTAAAACAGCTGAACAAATTATGGAGTGGGACAGACAGAACTACAAAAATTAGATTTTTTAAGAGCATGCATCTTTCCCATTGCAACATACGCCTATGAGACATGGATACTTACTAAACAAGCTGAACAGCCCATAAACGCCTTTGAATATAAATGTTATAGACGAGTTCTAAGAATATCTTGGGTAAAGAAAAGAACAAATGCATCCATACTTCAAGAGTTGAATATTGAAGAAGGTTGGCTATTAAAGACGATAAAACAAAGAAAATTGAAATATTTTGGTCACTTGAAACGTCACGAAAGTTTGGAGAGAACAATAATGGAAGGGTATATGCCTGGGAAGAGAGGAAGAGGAAGGCCAAAGAGAAGATGGGTGCAGGATGTGGCGGATGATCTCCAGATGGGTGTATCAGAAGCGGGACATCTCGCTTATGATCGACAGGTTTTCCGGAAGGTTGTTATGGGAGCGAGGTTCTGCAAAGGACATGCTACTGAATGAATGAATGACGTCTGAAGGTGAATTAAGAAAAAGAAGATGGAAATTACTTAGAATTATAGAAAAGAACAGGACTAGTCGACTCCATTGTACTGACGAAGTATACAAAAATCCAATAGAACTCTAAGACTACACATGATAGGTCGCTTCTGCTGACGTGGTACACAAGAAATTAAAGCACCTAGAAATATTAATACTAATAATAGTAATACCCTCCCCCGATGGTGTTTCCACCTTGTCGTGGTGGGGGAGCTTGAGTTTCTCAATGACCCTGAGAGCTATGCCGGCGGTAGCGTAGCTACCAGCAGGGCCTCCCAAGCCGGACAGGTCAAAGGGTAGAGAACAGACAAAGAGAAACACCCTGGTCCTCCAGGTTGGGGGTTGAAGCGTGGGGTTAACATCCCCACCTTTGTAAAAACCTTTCTTTGTTACGAAACAAATACATGAGCCTCGATATCGGACTGACTTATCTGGACAACGACCTTGGAACGTTAAAGGACTTTTGAGATTTGGAACATGGAATGTACGGACACTATATCGAGCTGGAGCGGCCGAAGAACTAACCCGGGAGCTGATTGAATATCAAATGGATATAACAGCAATTCAAGAAATAAGGTGGCCAGGAGAGGGTACTTTAGAGCAAAATGGAATGATTATAATATATGGAGGAAACACCCAAAATAAACATGAATTAGGAACAGGATTTGTCATCAAAAAAGAGTTATGGGGGAACGTTTTAAACTTTAAAGCTTTTAATGACAGGATTAGTAAATTACGAATAAAAGGTAAATGGAAAAATATAACGATGATTAATGTACATGCACCTACTGAAGAAAAAGAAGATGATATTAAAGAAGACTTTTATAATGATCTGGAAGATGTCATAGAAGAAACCCCCAAACAGGACATCCTGATTGTGCTAGGAGACTTCAATGCAAAAATAGGTAGAGAGCAAACTAATAAAAAAGTGGCCGGTATGGAAAGCCTACATACAACTTCAAATGATAATGGATGGAGAGTCATCAACCTGGCAGAAGCCAAAGGACTGCAGATTAGCAGTACCAGACTACAAAGAAAGGATATACACAAACAAACTTGGAAATCATGTGACAAGAGAACCTTTAATCAAATAGATCACATTTTAATTAACAACAGAAATGCATCAAACATACAGCAAGTCAGAAGTTATAGAGGAGCTGAGTGCCACAGTGACCACTTCCTCGTTGGAGCAAAATTTAAAATAAAACTTAAGAGAGCTTTCTATACTAAATTACAAAGATTAAACCCAACATATAACAGAGAAAAACTGCAAGACATTACAGTCAAAGAGAAATTTACAGATGAAATAAAATGTAAACTTGAAACTCTGCAAAACCCTTTGGAGGAAAGCATTGACCAAACTTGGTTGAACATCAAGAATACAATTCAGTCTACCGCAGAAGAATGTCTCGGTGTGTTAACCACGCATAGAAAGAACAGATGGTTCAATCAAAAATGTGAAGAAGCAGTCATTAGGAAGAAGAATGCCAGACATGTATGGTTAAATGACATCAATAACATCCAAAAGGAAGAGCATTATAGAAATGAATGTAAAGAGGCTACAAAAATAGTCAGACAGCAGAAGCGAGAATATATGAATAATATAATCAAAGATATGGAAACTAATCACCAGAAAAATGAATCCAGAAAATTTTTTAAAGAACTGAAGTCAATGAAACGAGGGCACCAACAAAACACATATGGTTTAAAAGACAAAAATGGGAATATGATAAATACCAATGAGGAAATGTGCAACACATGGAAAGAATATTTTATTGAATTACTAAATTGTGAAGCTCCAAGTAACATTTTCTCACAGGAAGAGGTTCTAACATGCGAACCACAAATTGAAGAACCTACATTTGAAGAAATCCTATATGTAATCACACGACTTAAAAACAATAAGGCAACTGGGACTGATGGAATTGCTGCTGAATTTATAAAGGCAGGTGGCCATGCATTACATCAAAAGGTATATGAACTAATAATAAAAATCTGGAGGACAGAAGAATTACCCCATGACTGGAAAGAGTCATTATTGATACCTATCTTTAAGAAAGGAGACAAGTTCCAATGTGGAAATTATAGAGGAATATCACTACTGTCCACAAGCTATAAGATACTATCTGCAGTATTACTAAATAGACTAAAACCATATTCAGAAGACATATTAGGTGACTACCAGGCGGGGTTTAGACAAAACAGATCAACAATAGATCAGATATTTATCTTACGACAAATAGCCGAGAAACATTGGGAATATAAAAGAGATCTCCATAACATTTTTGTGGATTTTAAAAAGGCTTATGATAGTGTCCATAGGAATAGTCTATGGAATGCTATGCAGGAATTTGGAATACCAAGGAAGTTAATCAACATGACCAGACTATGCATGGAAGATACTTATAATATAGTAACATATAAAGGCAGGAAATCAGACCCCTTCCAAATAACATCTGGCTTGAAACAGGGTGATGCACTATCGCCGCTACTCTTCAATCTGGCTCTAGAGAAAGTTGTAAGGAAGGTAAAGGAGGAATGTGATATTGGAGGAACATCCAAGCTGCTTGGTTATGCAGATGATATAGATATTATAGGGCAAAGTGAACAAAAGACATTGGAAATATTGACTCACTTAAAGGGAAAAGCCCAACAGATGGGGCTGGTTATCAACCAAGATAAGACAGAATATATGGTAATTTCAAGAGACGGAATGGCTAGAAACTCTGGCCACATACAAATAGATAATATGACCATTAAAAGAACGGAAACATACAAATACCTGGGTACGATCTTCAACTGCTCCAACATCATAAGGGAAGAAATACAAACTAGAATCAACTCTGGAAATAAGATATACTATGCACTACAACATCTACTAAAATCAAAGGCGCTATCTCGTAACACCAAAATCACAATATACAAAACACTGATCAGACCAGTTGTGCTGTATGGCTCTGAAACCTGGAGTACAACGAAAGGAGACGAAGCCTTGTTACAAACCTTTGAGAACAAAATTTTAAGACGCATCTTTGGACCCATTAGGGATACACAAAGTGGAGAGTGGAAAAGAAGAAGTAACAAAGACATTTATGATCTGTTTAAGTCCCCGCTAATCACTGGTATCATGAAGGCTAATAGACTACAATGGCTGGGGCATATAGAAAGAATGGAAGATAATAGGGAAACAAAACTCGCTTACACTCAGGAAATAAATTACCGTAGACCCCGAGGTAGACCAAGAATCGCGGTGGAGAGATAATACATGTACAGACCTGCAAGCACTTGGAATCAACGACTGGCAAGAGAAGGTCCACCAGAGAGACGAATGGAGACGGATTGTATTTGCAGCAAAGAACCTCAATGGCTCGGAACGCTGAAGAAGAAGAAGAAGAAGAATAGTAATACCATCAAAGCATAGTGAGAACAACTGGAGAACACTCAGAACCCTTCACCATAAGATCCGGAGTACGGCAAATTTTTGTACTGAACTGTACTGTCCCCTCTCTCGTTCATAGCCTATATAAACAATATATGTAAAGAAACCAGCCAAACAGAGACCACAAGAACACCGCATGACGAGAACACAGAAGAAGAACCATCTGCAAATTATACCATTATTACATTAGAGAACTCCTACTTGCAGATGATCAAGCACTAATACTAATAGCAAAAGCAGAAGCTAAATTACAAAAGCACATGAATAGTCTAAACGAATTGTGTAGGAGAACGTAACGTGAAAATTAGCACAAGTAAAACAGAGGTAATGAATTACTATAACTAATATCAATGATGAAAAGACAACAACAATGCAACTAAACGAACACCCCCTAAAACAAGTAAAGAGTTTCAAGTACATAGGACGTATAATATCATCCAATGGCAAATCAGAAGACTAGATCGAAAATGGATGCAATAAGGCAAATTAACTCATTGAACAAATGGCACCAATACTAAAGAACAAACATGTATCAATAATTACTAAGAAAGCACTTTACAACACAATCCCCCTACCAACTGTATGAAACCTGGACAATGACAGGGGGAAAAAAAATCACAAAAGAAACAAGATTCCTGAGAAGAATACTCAATGTATGAAGAAAAGATAAGATCAGAAATGAAGAAATAAGGACTAAAGTGGGGGTTATAGCAGTACAGTATGGCCTACTGACTAGATTTTATTAGAAGGTAGCAAGTCAAATGGTTTGGCCATGCAAGTAGGTTACCAACTAACACTAACAGTATACCACAAAAAGCAATGATGTACAGACCAGATGGAAGCAGAGGAAGAGGCCGACCACGTAAACGTTGGACGGAGGGAATAGCAGAGTTCATGGGAATATCGAAACATGAAGCCCATAAGCGGGCACTGTCCCGCTGTTTATACTTCACCTCGACACCGCAAGGTACAAGAGGAACATGATGAGATGAGATCAAAGCAAATATATAAACAAAATAACCACTGACATTCACTGAAGACGAGGGGGAAAATAATAAATACTTGAGGAAACACTAAGCAATATGTAATATTATATTAAACCCACATCGTCGTAGTATCTTACTAGAAAACCATTTATTTCCATATGTATGAATTGTATGCCGGTCTCCCTGTTCGAGGGGTTACACGACTTTCTCCATAATCCCGTATACTCTCGTGAGTAACGTGATGTGCGTGAAAATTGGTAGCGGTTCTCTCCACGTCGGTAACTTACGGGGTATGTGAGGCGGCCGCTCAGAAAGCAATGGCAAACTACTGAGCGTAATCTTGCCACGAAATCAACAATCAGCTGAAAGATGCTGATGATGTTGACAGCGATGTCCTGTAAATAAAAATGCAAACATTGTTTTAATGAATTGTATGTCTCTCGGACATCCGCAAGTTGTGCTGATATAAACGCGCTGACACAAGCCGGACGAGCTCTATGAAGTACAGGCCAGGACCGCCTGTTGGCTGACGCCCGACCAGCAGTGATGGGCCAGGAGGTGGCTATGTCACTGCTGGATGTCACCCTGGCTTGACCTCCTAGTGTTTAGCGAGAGTTCCTGTCCAGGCCCTAATGGGGCGGAACATGTATCCGAGGCGAACTGTCTACTGGCAGGACGTAAGTAGCTAGCACTAAAGATGGAGTAGAGCTCCAACACTAGGACTACCAGGAGTCCTTAAGTGGGCACTGACTTAGGTCAGTGCCCAATAATTTTTTTAAACATCAAATGTAATAACTAACAGGAAAGTCTATCTGTCTCCCCCCCCCCCCCCCGTTTTCTTGTCTTATTAACCTTTGGACCAACATTCCTTAAAGTTAAGAGTTAAGGCTAAGGACAAGATGTTCAATGTCATTGCACTGGGTTTTATCCCACATTGTTCGGTCTCTTTCCGCAGTGCGGCATACCGAAAACGTCGCTCAAAGCAAGAATTCCGTAGCTCCAGCGACGACCCCCAGAAGTATCCGAGAAGCTTCTCTTTTGAACAGAATGACGGAGTGCGAAATGGAACCCACAACCTTTGGAACACGAGATACGCGGGGTAACTACTTCCCACTAACCTGACCTACATACCTGCTAATACTTGGCATCCTCGCCATAGGCGTCCACATTCAGTAAACTAGAGATATGAGATACTCATTAATGTCACTGTAGGGATGGTAAAATTACAGCTAAACATTTGTTACAGGAGGCATTCTGACCCACTCCTCTCCTCTCCCAATGTTCTCAATCATGCAAACTTCTTTGATTGTGTCCACTGCTTGAGCTGTCCATGATTTTCCTCTGACCAGCCTGTGTCCCGTAACTTTGTCCAGGGCTTCATGCAAGGCGTGTTCCGTGTCTACAGCCACTCGGAGATGTGATTTTTCCCGCAGCATATTGAGCCTGTCTGCAATCGTGAGTAAAAGGCTTGGATGTATCGTGTACACACTACTGGTGTGGTTCTTGTGCATCTCAGTATCACCCACATAGCTTCATTATGTATGCGCACTAATTTGACTAGCTGACTTTTTGACTCTGTGAGCAGTCCCAAACCATACTCGTCGCCCCACATATATCTCATAACAGCTGCTTCCACGTGATCCCTGAATTATATTCTTCTGTCGAAGATGATTCCCAAGTACCTCAGTTTACTCTCTGTTGACATGTTTGCAATTTATTGTAAGATTTGGGATGTCAGCCTTTAAAATCCTATTGTCCAGAGAGCAACATAACACAGACGCCTTTTCTGGATTAATGACACTAACCATCTCGTTACCATGGTTAACCATCCCATACCTCAGCCTGATATCACCATAACCTGTGATAAGGCCAAGAGATTTATAGGAAGCAATTATATTTAGAATCAATTGGAAATCAGAGCATCCAGGTCATCTGAAAGATGATTAATATTTCAAACTCAATCGAAAATACAAGTTATAATCTTCAGACTCCTGACAAGATGAAATACCCAATATTTAATAAACTAAAGATAGGAGACACTGATGAATGTAAGTGTAAAATTGTTTGCATATCCTTTACATGACATTGCTGTCAACATCAGCATCTTTCAGCTGATTGTTGATTTCTTGGCAAGATTACGTTCATTAGTTTGTCATTGCTTTCTGAGCGGCCGGCTCAGACACTCATACACACATGTGCACTCATACACACATGTGCACTCATACACACATACACACGTATATATGGAAGTTTATTGTTTACAATTAGCCTCCAAACTTTTATGAGAATGTTTTCACAGACCATGCCTTAACACTTTTATTAGAATTGTTTAATAGAATGTGCTTTAATATTTGTATGAAAATGTTTTATCAGAATGTGCCTAAATACTTTTGTAAGTTTAGAAAATTAGATTGTATGTAAAATTAAAAAGTAAAGAAACCTTTTCTATGCCTATAGGTATGTTGGATATATGGTTCTATCTCCATATTTTTGTAGATCAGTCAGCACTCAATGTAGGATGTGGTAAATATCATGCCTTTTGGAATGTTGGATATATGGTTCTATCTCCATAATTTTGTAGACCAGTCAGCACTCAATGTAGGATGTGGTAAATATTATGCCGCTGCCATTTCCTGGTACCCATTGGCTGGGTTGATTTTTAGGAAACTTCAGCTGCAAAATTCAACCAGTGATGAACAGTTCTACAAAATGCTTGGCATTAGCTGGTTGATGGCCTAAACTCCACTGGCAGATTGTAGACAGCAGAAGAAGAAGAGCCTTTGGGATACCAGTCAAGCTTACATCTGAATATGGACTACATATCAGTGAAAGATGACCAGAAGAAGACAGATGAACAACATAGTGAACAGCTACATAATCCTGTACTGAATAAATCACTTCAAATTTCAGTAAATTTGCTGACTGAAGTTAGTCTTAGTTTACCCAGAAAGACATTTGATAATAGAACTCAGATTAGTAGGTTACTGGTATTTCATAAACATAATTAATTTGCAATATTGTCTGTTTCTGTTCATATGCATTTAATATTGTTCTATACAACTGTGACCTCTGTTGGGAATCACAAGATGTGGAGAAGAGTGATTGCCCATGCTATTCAGCAAGTCACTTGATGATAATGATATGGGCGCAATTCGTAAAACACTAATGAACGTAAATGTTTCAAGAAATCACGAACAGCCAAAAAATGCTGGGGTTGACTGCAACATCCTGTAAAGCATATGCAACTTTAAAACAAGCAAAACCTACTGCACACATGTAGATGTTACCACAAATATTATAACAGCTCCTTGCTGTATTTCTAGCAAACATGTTTATTTAATACAAACCTAATGGTGCTGCTTTTGCTGTTGCGGAAACAGAGATCTATGGGTTTGCCCAGAATGTTATACGGTCGATTCTTGAATCAATCAATCATTTTATTTAAAAGAATTATTTTCAAATGTATAGTTACAAATGCATGGCTTCATCATTACACAGCATTGCACAAATATCATATTTGTTTGCAGTTTAAGGTGAATATTTGTAAATATTAACTTAAGACTATTTCCTGTTACCACGCTCTCCCTACTAATAAACGTTGCAAAGGTCCTGTTATGCAATCAGAAAGAAGATAACACGCTGCTTAATTAATCATTTCATCTTGTTCACCATAGTAGTTTCCAATTAAATCATGTTGCTTTTACATTCACAATGGCATTGTTAATAATTTTCAAGGTAAGCATTGTGTCACATGTTATGGTAGTAATTTATTAGTTATGTTGCTTATTATACATAGTTTGTTTTAAATGAGTAAATTTTTATATCTACATGAAATAGTGAGATTGTCATTGCATTGTTATATAACCTGATACACAGTATGGCCCAGTCTTCGCAATGTTGACATACTTGCTTACATGCAGACAATCAGGACATGATAATAGTGTCTTCCAAACTAACCTAACAAAAGATGTCTCTCCCCCCCCCCCTCAATCTATTTGTTTCCCTCTCTTTCTTTCTCATTCCCTGTCTCTCTTTTCATTTCTCCCTCTCTCTTTCTCTTACTCACACTCTCTCAAATAAACACACTAAACATATTAATCTTCAACTTCATCTTTTGCCTTTGAGACTCTTATTGGAGTATAGTCCCACAACCATGCATGTCAAGCACTTTGTCGGCCAGTTCATGATTGGTAGGATGCTGGCAGATGTGTTTCTAGTGTTGTGAATTGCCAGATGTTTTTCTAGTTGTGTCAGTCTCAGATCAAATTTCATTAGTCGCCTTCTGTGACATGAACAGGGGGTGTATAGTGTTGCTGTTCTGTACTTCATCTTTGGGTTCCCGGTAACACACAAGTGGATATATTAATCTACATAACAGAAACAAAGGGAAGATATATTCAACATGGCTGTATTCTCTGACATTGCTTGCTTGCTTGCTTGTGTTCGTTGGCTTGAGCTCCAACGCGAAGTCCTGTATGTCGGATGAAGACATCCTGTTGTCCAACATCAGTGTGATGTCATACAGGACCTGAGTTTTGCGTGAGTATCCGTTGTCCCATGTCTGACTTATTGGTGTGCAGACTGGTGGTTCCTCGCCATACAGGCAGACAATCTCCGTCTTCGGAGGAATCGGCGATCCTAATGACTTTAGCCAGAACCCCGAAAAGACCTGTTGCCCAGGACGCTCGACGAGGACGCGTCAATAGGTCTTGGCCAGTATATAACCCGGCCCTGGTGCCTTGGAAACACCTCTGCGTCCCACTCTGACATTTATTTTCATGTAAGAAGAGTTTGCATAAGCTTGGAAACAATGTTAACATCTGAAACCTGTACCATCTTCTTTAGGTGCCTGGTCTGGAGCATACATTGGCCATCATGACTCTCCTCTCCCCTGGCATCTGATATTTTCATTAAGTTAATGTTGCTTTAAAAAAACAAAAACAAATGAAGATCGTTAACTGATTAGAGACATTAGATGTTGACAGTCAAAATATTTTGGGCATGTTATGAGAAGAAATGAATTGGAGAACTTGGTGACAACTGGCAAGATCGAAGGGAAGAGACCAAGGGGAAGACCAAGAATTAAATACCTGTATGGCTTGGCTACGTGGCATGGTCGAGACAGAAACACGGAGCTGATCCACGACTCTGGTGATCGAGTGAGAGGGCAGAACATGACATTTTTCTTCCTCTGCCTCTTCTGCTGTTATTTTCCCCACATCAGGCTAGTTTCTGCAGTCCACCTCTTTTTTTGATCTATCCCTTCAGTTTTTAATGAGTGATCTGATAACTTCTACAGCTGTCAATATCTCAGTGTTTGTTCTCTTCTCTCTTCACGGTGTTCTCAGTACTTCTTCTTCTTCTGCGTTTTTCCCTGACATGATTGCGTTGTGCCTGTTTACAGCAGAGCTGCGTTCTTAGGCCAACGCATCTGACTTCTGCGGGCATTTGTTGACCGGGTTAACCTTCCCGGTGGTGTTCTCAGTACTCTTCTCAAAGACCACAACTCCACTGCCTCCAGTTTCCACATTTTATTTTTCATTCATTTTCCAGCATTTAAAAAGTCTCTAAAAAGTTGACAGGGTCAACTTAATTGCACTGGGTTTTATCCCATATGGCTCAGTCTCTTTTCGCAGCATGGACTGCCAAAAGCGTCGCACAAAGCATGAACTCTGTAGCGCCAGCGATGGCCCCAGGAGTCTCAAAAAAATGCAATTGTGAACCGAAGGGCGTGGCCCGGAATTGAACCCACAATCTTCAGAGCCCAAGTCAGATGGCTTGGCCCTTCACCACGGAGACTCCAGCATTTGATTGAAACTAGTATCCATTGCATTTTGCTGTGAGACCTCAGCCTGCTTGAAGGCACAATCATTTGATGACACATGCATAACACAAATCACACATACAAAACAAAAACATATGTATGATTTACTGCAAGCTGGCAGAAACATAGTGTAAATCAAAAACTATTTCTGTATTGAAAACTAGTCGTTGAACTGGACAATGTGTCCAGGTGGTTGTTAGATTGTTTTGTAACTTAATTTTTTTTATATGACACTTTACTGACAGCCCTTATCATTTTCTGCTCTGCTTTAGCTTTACACAGCAATGGTGGCATGGCATAATAGTTAGTGCACTTGTTTGCCAATGGTGGCATGGCATAATAGTTAGTGCACTTGTTTGCCAATGGAGTGTTCAAGTTCAGCACTCAGCTGTGATATGATTTGTTTTTCCTGATGAGTACGGCTCTGGAGTCAAGCCAGCCTGGTTAAATCACTACCAGATCATTTTTTAAATGTTATAGAAATTGTGTCAAAGGAAAGACAGCAGCAAGAATAAAATCTGGTCATTCCACCTCATTAGGTCCTAGTATATCAAGAACCTAATACATCAATTTGCATCATATTGCAGTTAGGTCACACACTGAGCATGTGAGATGTATCTATGGTATGTGATGGTGGAAATGACCATGTGTTCACATGCAGCCATTGTGGATGAACATTTACAGCGCAAATTGGCCTGATCAGTCACATTCTCTGCCACCATGGGTTGTAGTTATTATGTCTTTTTGAAGCACAATGTAACAAACTATCGTCTGTCAAGACGGCAAGGTGCAAATGTATGTAATACATCACCAGTACTTGTAATTACCCTGGTTTTACCTTTCCATTTATGGCTTTACATGAATGCTTGCAATTTTGATGAGATTTCCTTTTCTCTCTATTTTTCTAAGTTAGTTAACAGGTCAAAAGGTAAAAGACAATGTTTCATGTCACCCTGGCATATTCAGGATTTGGTTCTAGATCCATTTTTCTTGATCAAGCGACACTTGAGGGGGCAATGTAGTCAGAATCAAACCAGCCACCTCTTTCTACTGCCTGCTATCTCCCATAAAGCATTAGCCTTCAACCAAGTCATGTTAAGCCATTGTATCCTTGGCTATATCCTACAGCCCCCCATGTCCTCCCCTTATTGCTGATCCCATGTTATTATAACTATTCATATCTATCACATCTTCAATCCATCTACATTCTAGTCTTCCTCTTCTCTGCTCCCCAGGCACATGTCCCTCCATAATGACTTTTCCAGAGATTCATCTCTTTTCTTCTTCTTTCGTTCACCTGAAATATGTTTATAACTGCAATGTTGTCTCTTGTATGAATCTAAGTCTGTTTTAGTTCACTCAGCGGTCCATAGAGTTTATCTTCCACTGTTGTCTCTCTAGGCCAGAAGGTTCGCCTGGATATGTTGTAGTTTGGGCAATCCTGGAGTATGTGCTCTGCTGTCTGCCACGCCAAACTTTTTTCTCTTTTTTATATGCTTAAATTATTTAATTTTTCTAAATTGTACTTGTCTTATCAACCAATTTTCATCAATTTTGAGTTCTTGTTGTATATATCTGTTTGTGCTCTGTCTTTTTTTTTTTTTTGTCCAATGAATTCGTAATACTCTTCTGTAACGCCTTATATTCAAAGGGGCATATGTGCTTGTCTTCTTCTTCTTTGCGTTCATCCGGAGTGTTTTTTCAGATGTGATTGCGTTGTGTCTAAGTTATGCGCCCTTGGGCAGAAACCCGTAGGCCAACACATCTTACTTTTAGCATGATTTTTTGACCAGGTAGCATTCCTGGGAGACTCTCACTTTTGCGGTACCGTCCACAACCCAGCTTGCCAAGTTGGAACGGTCGAAGACTTAATGGTCATCCCTCAAAGGAAGGCAGGGGCAGTCCATGGCATTTTCCACCATCCAGGGTGGCTTCCATAATTGCAGGGCCAACACATAGCGCCCTGGTGCTGGGCTCACCGAGGGAATCGTCACGTCCTGCTCATGGCTGCTTTAATTCCTCACTTCAATATATTGAGCATTTCGTTCGCCCCGGGCCGTTCCCGCACAAACCAGAAATATCTGCAGACTGTATCCACTCAGCAAGTTTTCGGTTCGGACATGTGCTTGTCGTTGTGCCCGACAGAGCTGTTCCAGGCACGACGGACATTCAGAAACTACCTAGTTAGAGCTGTTCCGAACAAGAGCGGCATTCGGAAACTACCTAGTTAGAGCTGTTCCGAACAAGAGCGGCATTCGGAAACTACCTAGTTAGAGCTGTTCCGAACAAGAGTGGCATTCGGAAACTAGGTAGTCAGAGCTGTTCCTAGCACGAAAGACATTTCACTCGGACGTTTTTTGTGTTGTGCCTGATTTATTTGCACCCGTAGGCCAGCACATCCGACATCAGCAGGCATTTTTACGGGTTAGCCTTCCCGGGGTTTCGAGTGACGTTAGACTGTTAGTGCTGTGGTGTTGCCCACATCTCAGCTGGTAAAAGTAGAACGGTCATCGACATCACGGTAAACCCTCAAGGGAAGGCAGGGGCAGACCATGGGCATTCCCCCGCTATCCAAGGAGGCTTCCACAATTGCAGAGTCGGCACATATTGCTCTGAGACTGAGCTCACCCGAGGATTTGCCACGTCCTGCTCATGACTGCTTTAATTCCTCACTTCCATGTGTTGGGCATTTCGCTTGCCACTGGTTGCTCAAGTACACACCAGGAACGCTCAGTCTGTGGGCGGTATCCACTAGGTAAGCTTTCACTTTGGACTTAGGGCCACGCAATGGATTCGCTAGCCATTTCGTGTTATTGAGACATTTTTCCATCTTTGTCTAGACTCTCTATGAGTTAGATACAGACAGTTTTCGTAACCAATTTAATTTGACTGAGGCATCTCTTCTACCTTTTAGTACTCGCTCCCAAGGTAGGCTACATGTTCTGCCGGCTCAGCACCTTACCTCCGTGCAGAGGTGAGCGAGAAAAACGCCAGGCCCTCTCATTCGGCGACCCCTCATATCCCCCAGCTGAGAGCCTTCGGACAAGTATCTAGACTGGGTATGTAGCGTGCTCAGAATCTCACCTCCATTTTTCGGTAGGTGGGTATCGGCCATGCTTTCACATCCGAGCGTTTTATGGCTTAGAGGCATTCAGCCACAACCCTCGACAGAGAGCCTTATAGTATGTGTCCGGACCAAGAACTTCTGCCTTCGTGAGCCTGATTTACACTTTGACTGCTATCCTCAGTCTACCTGCAGAGCAGCAGGTTGTGTCTCGCTTAGTCTGGCCCCTATCCCATAAGCTGTCCGATATGTAGTTTTTTCATCCATCGACATAGCACATGGGGTCAATGGGGCACGCAAGCTCCCCCACCACGGCAAGGTGGAGACACATCGGGGGAGATATGTGCTTGTCAGCTGATTGATTAAATATTCAAGTTATACACCCATATGTTGCCATAGGAAATATGCATGCCCTTAGTACTCTTGACTTTTGTTGTCTGTCCTTAAAGAGTTTAATTTCTTTAGCATTTAGCAGAAGAATTTTTATTCTTTTAAGTTATCTTATCAAATTTCCATTGCCCATCAGCTGTCAAACTAGATATTCAGAACTCCTTTTCTGTAATTTCTTTCCATTAACAAATATATCTGTTGACATATTTGATTTACCAGTTGTCATTGTTTGTATTTGTTGCATCGAGATTTAACTTTTGTTTTTCACTTTGCCATGCATTAGTTTCTCAATTACCATTTCTGTTGATAGCAATACTGTGTCATTAGCATATCACAGTTCATGTATTTTTATGATTATATATTGGGCTTAAATGTTGCATAATTAAATTGCACATTTTCTTATTTGAACACCTATCAGTATTAAATAAATGAAATTTTCTTTAAAGCAGAATATTTAACATGTTAATTCTGTATTACATATAAATTACTGGTCATTAATACTTATGTGTATTAAATATTCACGATTTCAGTATTACAAAGAGGTAATTCATAATTGCTTTACACTGGATGATGTTTTCATCCACTGCAACCTACACAAGCTAGGAGTCCTCTTGGTGGGTTGCCAGACCTTGAAGTGGTTCCCAGCAGCGACAACCCAGGCTAGAAGTCACGTCAGTTAGGACCAGTCAAGGGAGGATCTGTCCAGGCCGTTGAGAAGACAAATACAGCAGACCGCGTAGACCATACAGACAAGGTCTAGTGATGAATGCCTTGAACCTACCCTGCAGATCCTGAGTCTTCTTAACTTCTAAACTTCTTCCCTTCACCTATACCTACCATCTTTGACTCCCCTGTATATAATACACTCATGTTTTGATTTTGTTTGACACAACCAGAGATGAGTCATGTCGTCTGGATAGAGCACAAGGGTTTAGCGTCCTAAGGTTGAGAGGGTGTGAAAAAGCGGGGTCCAGGGACTGGAGGGGTTGTAGACTGAAAGCACCTGTACCCACTCCCAGAACATATCCCGTGTAATAGAATGTAGTAATGGTTCCGCAAACCCCACAGCATTGTTACAATGATTTGCATCGGCAGTCATGGGTCACCATCTAACATGATCACCACGGTGTTGCGTCAAGTTTGTGTTCTTGTCCCCATTATGCCATCTCCTCATACTTCATAATGTGCCCAGAATCTTGACTGTGTGTCTGATTTGAATCATTTGTTTCATTACTTAAGCAGCACTTGGACTCATGCATATACAGGTGGATCAGCAAGGAAAAAAATCTACAGAGAACGGAGGTGGTGGGATTCTCATGATTCTAAAAAATGGTGCAATGAAGGCACAGTCAGTAGCTAGTGGAAAGTTCTCAAGTAACTTCAGAGCTGAAAGAGAAATAGAGGCCTTAAAAACTGCTGCAGAAATGTTTTTGACAAAGAAAAATACTGAGAAACAAATAGCTTTCTTTACAGAAGCGAAGTCCGGTGTTTCAATACTGAAGAGCAGAAACAGTTCAGAACAGACCTAAGGAAGGGCAGCATTACATGAACTATGCGGAAACCCAAAATGTTTGTAATACAGTGGATTCCTTCACATTGCAACATACCTGGAAATTATGAAGCCGACAGATTAGCAAAGGAAGGTGGAAGAATACCTCAGCCTGATATCACCATAACCTGTGATAAGGCCAAGAGATTTATAGGAAGCAATTATATTTAGAATCAAGTGGAAATCAGAGCATCCAGGTCATCAGAAAGATGATTAATATTTCAAACTCAACCGAAAATACAAGTTATAATCTTCAGACGCCTGACAAGATGAAATATCCAATATTTAATAAACTAAAGATAGGAGACACTGATGAATGTAAGTGTAAAATTGTTTGCATATCTTTTACAGGACATTACTGTCAACATCAGCATCTTTCAGCTGATTGTTGATTTCTTGGCAAGATTACGTTCACTAGTTTGTCATTGCTTTCTGAGCGGCCGGCTCACATACCCCGTAAGTTACCGACGCGATTCGAACCACTGCTGATTCTCAGCATCGTCACGTTACCTACGAGAGTATACAAGATTACGGAGAAAAGTCGCTAACCTCTAGGCCAGGAAGCCGGCACTGTAAGTGTGGAACTGGTAAAATGACATCCAAACAGTAAACATTTGTTGCAGGAGTGTTGTTCAACATCTGCACAACAGAAAGTATTTGTCCTACAGTTACAGATACATTTGAGGAGGACAAGCTCTTTTGAAATGTGAGCTAGCTCTGGTTGACTACTGCTTTCTTTGGTTATAATCATGGGTGACGTCTGAAAGACGTCTTCTTTCCTCCGTTAGTCTACGGGACACCCTTGGGCAAGGTGGAGTACCCGTTTAGCCCCCCGTTACGTGAAGCCATGGAAGCAGGTGGTGGATGGAGTGTGAGAGCAGCCGACAGATTGTTGTTGGTTATGGTCTTGCACTCTGCGGCGATAGGCAGATGACCTCATCAGTAGAGACAATGGCTATGGCCACCGACTAGTACAGTCACTGCCCAGAAGGAAAGCAATGGCAAACTACCTTCTGCAAAACTTTCCAAGAAACCATAACAACCATGAAAGAAAACATAATAAGAAAGAGATCTGGTGGCGAGACCCCCAGGCCAGGCAGATCAGATAACACTGGGGAAGAGTGTGACACAGGGACCAGTACTAGTAATCGTGATGACGGAGTTAATCCTGACTGTGTTACCAAGGAAATCCCCTGTGTCAGACTAAGAAACAGAGTGAGAATAGCAACGTGGAATGTGAGAAGTCTGTATGAGGGAAAGCTTAAAGTAGTGTGTGATGAGATTGAGAGGTTAAACATTCAAATTTTAGGAATTAGTGAACATCGCTGGAGCGGCAAGGGACATTTTACAACTGAAAATCGAAGTATTTTCATTTATTCTGGTAGAGACGTCGGAGGCCAGAGTGGAGTGGCATTTTGTTTAAATAAGACAACTGCAAAATCTTTAATGGGATCTAATCCAGTTAGTGATAGAATCCTCACTATCAGACTTAAAGGCCGTCCAAAAAACACAACTCTCATACAGATATATGCACCTACTTCAACAGCAGAGGAGGACGAAATTGAAGATTTTTACAACACACTACAAGACACATTAAACAAGATTGGTCATAATGATATAACAATAATATTGGGAGATTTTAATGCAAAAGTAGGTGCAGGAAGAGCTGAAAATGAGAGACACGTTTTAGGAAAATTTGGATTAGGAAATAGAAATGATGCAGGTGACAAATTAATTGAATTTTGCACAGAAAATGAGTTAACGATAGCCAACACGCTTTTTAAACAACATCCAAGAAGACTCTTCACATGGAAGTCTCCAGACAGTATTACCAAAAATCAGATATATTATATTTTAATACAAAGAAGATGGAGATCAAGCATAAGATCTGCAAAAACCCTACGAAGTGCAGACTGTGATACAGATCATCAGTTATTAGAAGCAGATCTGAAATTAAAACTCAAAAAGCTTATCCGAGGACCAAAGCCACTTCGTTTTCATCTCACAAAAATACCGGATGCATACACTGTAGAAGTTAGGAATCGCTTTGGGGTCTTGATGTCTGTACAAGAGGAAATGACACCTGATGAACTGGTAGTACAAGCTGGAGGTATCTTGATAACTGCAGCCAAAGATTTAATTCCGACCAAGAAAAAGCAACTTAAGCCATGGATTACATCAGACACGTTAGAATTAATTAAACAACGAAGAGAACTGAAACAGAAAGGAGGTGAATCCAATAACAGTAGGATGAAGTATAAATCTTTAACTCGAGAAATAAGAAAGAACACAAGAAAGGACAAAAATCAATATATACAAGATTGCTGTACCAGAATAGAGCAATATCATAAGACTGGAAGAGATTATGAAATGTCCAAAGAAATGAAGTTATTGACAAGAAATGTTCAACCTCAATTGAATGTTATCTGTGACAAGATGGGAAATACCGTAACAGAATCTAGACAAATTCTAGAAATATGGCAGGAGTACTGCAGTGGAATGTATGATATGAGTGACAGTGAGGATATGAATGAGATACATGAGCCAATGACAGCAGAGACAGAACCTGAACCCTCATTAGATGAAATTGCTTGGGCTATAAAGAACCTGAAGAATGGTAAATCATCTGGATGTGATGAGATACCAGCTGAACTAATTAAAGCGGGAGGAGAAGAAAGCATACACATATATCATGCATTATTACAAAGATTTGGAAATATGGTATATGGACAAAAGATTGGAAGAGAACTATCTTCATTCCAATACCATAAAAAGGGCAACCTGAAATTATGCACCAACTATAGAACTGTTGCCCTGATCAGTCATGCAAGTAAAATTCTACTAAAAGTCATAATGGGAAGACTTCGTAAGAAAATGGAAGAAGAGATTAACGTATTTCAAGCTGGATTTAGACAAGGAAGAGGAACAAGAGATCACATATTCAATATGCGTTTAATAATAGAGAAGTGCAGAGAATTTAATGTAAACCTATTCTCGTGTTTTGTGGATTATTCAAAGGCATTTGACTGTGTACAACATCAGAAACTTTGGGAAATCATGAGGAATATGGGCTTTCCATCACATGTAGTACAACTCATAAAAATGCTCTATATAGACCAACAAGCAGCAGTTAGAATAGATGGCGAGGCATCAGATTGGTTTGACATCAAGCAAGGAGTCCGTCAGGGCTGCGTGCTGTCACCCTATTTGTTTAACCTGTACGCCGAAAATATAATGAGAAATGTAAGAGATGATATAAACAGGGAGCTATATGATGCCCTAAATATCGGCGGTCATGCCTTACCGGAGATTCGATATGCTGATGATACAGTATTACTATCCACAACACAGAATGGCATAGAAAACCTAATAGCCTCAACCCAATTGAATAGTGAAAATCACAACTTATATCTTAACATAGCAAAAACAAAGATAATGCATACAGATAAAACTACTATGGAGAAAGAAATATACATTAATGGGGAAAAATTGGAGGTGGTGGAAAATTGTGAATATCTTGGGTCATTGATTACCAACAACGGTGAGACAATGAAAGAAATCAAACGGCGACTATCAATAGCTCTTCAAAGACTAAAACAGCTGAACAAATTATGGAGTGGGACAGACAGAACTACAAAAATTAGATTTTTAAAAGCATGCATCTTTCCCATTGCAACATACGCATATGAGACATGGACACTTACTAAACAAGCTGAACAGCGCATAAACGCCTTTGAATATAAATGTTATAGACGAGTTCTAAGAATATCTCGGGTAAAGAAAAGAACAAATGCATCCATACTTCAAGAGTTGAATATTGAAGAAGGTTGGCTATTAAAGACGATAAAACAAAGAAAATTGAAATATTTTGGTCACTTGAAACGTCACGAAAGTTTGGAGAGAACAATAATGGAAGGGTATATGCCTGGGAAGAGAGGAAGAGGAAGGCCAAAGAGAAGATGGATGCAGGATGTGGCGGATGATCTCCAGATGGGTGTATCAGACGCGGGACATCTCGCTTATGATCGAGAGGTTTTCCGGAAGGTTGTTATGGGAGCGAGGTTCTGCAAAGGACATGATACTGAATGAATGAATGACGTCTGAAGGTGAATTAAGAAAAAGAAGATGGAAATTACTTAGAATTATAGAAAAGAACAGGACTAGTCGACTCCATTGTACTGACGAAGTATACAAAAATCCAATAGAACTCTTAGACTACACATGATAGGTCGCTTCTGCTGACGTGGTACACAAGAAATTATAGCACCTGGAAATATTAATACTAATAATAGTAATACCATCAAAGCATAGTGAGAACAACTGGAGAACACTCAGAACCCTTCACCATAAGATCCGGAGTACGACAAATTTGTGTACTGAACTGTACTGTCCCCTCTCTCGTTCATAGCCTATATAGACAATATATGTAAAGAAACCAGCCAAACAGAGACCACAAGAACACCGCATGACGAGAACACAGAAGAAGAACCATCTGCAAATTATACCATTATTACATTAGAGAACTCCTACTTGCAGATGGTCAAGCACTAATACTAACAGCAAAAGCAGAAGCTAAATTACAAAACCACATGAATAGTCTAAACGAATTGTGTAGGGGAACGTAACGTGAAAATTAGCACAAGTAAAACAGAGGTAATGAATTACTATAACTAATATCAATGAAGAAAAGACAACAACAATGCAACTAAACGAACACCCCCTGAAACAAGTAAAAAGTTTCAAGTACATAGGACGTATAATATCATCCCATGGCAAATCAGAAGACTAGATCGAAAATGGATGCAATAAGGCATATTAACTCATTGAACAAATGGCACCAATACTAAAGAACAAACATGTATCAATAATTACTAAGAAAGCACTTTACAACACAATCCCCCTACCAACTGTATGATACCAATGCCAAACCTGGACAATGACAGGGGGGGAAAAAAAATCACAAAAGAAACAAGATTCCTGAGAAGAATACTCAATGTATGAAGAAAAGATAAGATCAGAAATGAAGAAATCAGGACTAAAGTGGGGGTTATAGCAGTACAGTATGGCCTACTGACTAGATTTTATTAGAAGGAAGCAAGTCAAATGGTTTGGCCATGCAAGTAGGTTACCAACTAACACTAACAGTATACCACAAAAAGCAATGATGTACAGACCAGATGGAAGCAGAGGAAGAGGCCGACCACGTAAACGTTGGACGGAGGGAATAGCAGAGTTCATGGGAATATCGAAACATGAAGCCCATAAGCGGGCACTGTCCCGCTGTTTATACTTCACCTCGACACCGCAAGGTACAAGAGGAACATGATGAGATGAGATCAAAGCAAATATATAAACAAAATAACCACTGACATTCACTGAAGACGAGGGGGAAAATAATAAATACTTGAGGAAACACTAAGCGATATGTAATATTATATTAAACCCACATCGTCGTAGTATCTTACTAGAAAACCATTTATTTCCATATGTATGAATTGTATGCCGGTCTCCCTGTTCGAGGGGTTACACGACTTTCTCCATAATCCCGTATAATCTCGTAACGTGATGTGCGTGAAAATTGGTAGCGGTTCTCTCCGCGTCGGTAACTTACGGGGTATGTGAGGCGGCCGCTCAGAAAGCAATGGCAAACTACTGAGCGTAATCTTGCCACGAAATCAACAATCAGCTGAAAGATGCTGATGATGTTGACAGCGATGTCCCGTAAATAAAAATGCAAACATTGTTTTAATGAATTGTATGTCTCTCGGAAATCCGCAAGTTGTGCTGATATAAACGCGCTGACACAAGCCGGACGAGCTCTATGAAGTACAGGCCAGGACCGCCTGTTGGCTGACGCCCGACCAGCAGTGATGGGCCAGGAGGTGGCTATGTCACTGCTGGATGTCACCCTGGCTTGACCTCCTAGTGTTTAGCGAGAGTTCCTGTCCAGGCCCTAATGGGGCGGAACATGTATCCGAGGCGAACTGTCTACTGGCAGGACGTAAGTAGCTAGCACTAAAGATGGAGTAGAGCTCCAACACTAGGACTACCAGGAGTCCTTAAGTGGGCACTGACTTAGGTCAGTGCCCAATAATTTTTTTAAACATCAAATGTAATAACTAACAGGAAAGTCTATCTGTATTCCCCCCCCCCCCCCCCCGTTTTCTTGTCTCATTAACCTATGGACCAACATTCCTTAAAGTTAAGAGTTAAGGCTAAGGACAAGATGTTCAATGTCATTGCACTGGGTTTTATCCCACATAGTTCGGTCTCTTTCCGCAGTGCGGCATACCGAAAGCGTCGCTCAAAGCAAGAATTCCGTAGCTCCAGCGACGACCCAAGAAGTCTCCGAGAAGCTTCCCTTTTGAACAGAATGACGGAGTGCAAAATGGAACCCACAACCTTTGGAACACGAGATACGCGGGGTAACTACTTCCCACTAACCTGACCTACATACCTGCTAATACTTGGCATCCTCGCCATAGGCGTCCACATTCAGTAAACTAGAGATATGAGATACTCATTAATGTCACTGTAGGGATGGTAAAATTACAGCTAAACATTTGTTACAGGAGGCATTCTGACCCACTCCTCTCCTCTCCCAATGTTCTCAATCATGCAAACTTCTTTGATTGTGTCCACTGCTTGAGCTGTCCATGATTTTCCTCTGACCAGCCTGTGTCCCGTAACTTTGTCCAGGGCTTCATGCAAGGCGTGTTCCGTGTCTACAGCCACTCGGAGATGTGATTTTTCCCGCAGCATATTGAGCCTGTCTGCAATCGTGAGTAAAAGGCTTGGATGTATCGTGTACACACTACTGGCGTGGTTCTTGTGCATCTCAGTATCACCCACATAGCTTCATTATGTATGCGCACTAATTTGACTAGCTGACTTTTTGACGCTGTGAGCAGTCCCAAACCATACTCGTCGCCCCACATATATCTCATAACAGCTGCTTCCACGTGATCCCTGAACTATATTCTTCTGTCGAAGATGATTCCCAAGTACCTCAGTTTACTCTCTGTTGACATGTTTGCAATTTATTGTAAGATTTGGGATGTCAGCCTTTAAAATCCTATTGTCCAGAGAGCAACATATATAACAGTAAAGGGAGTTAGCTTAGGAGTGGAGAGTTAATGAATGCTGCAGCATTCATTAACTAGTGGGAAATCATAGTTAGTGAACGTGTATGCACGAATGGGTAGACGTATCCAGGGCTTGCACACACGTCACTGGGGACTGGGGATTCAACTAGGAGAACAGGAAAGATGTCCGTGTTTACCATCACTAGTTTGAAGATGTATGATTTCAACTAATAAACGCATGTTTATATAACAGACGAGACTTGTCCACTATATCGACACGAGCCTTCCACACACACAGCCTTATCATATCACCTGTACTACTGTTATATAGGCTGTTTTTGGTGCCGTCGACCTCAAGATCTCAAACATGGGACGTCGCGGAGATTGTTGACTAAAGCGAAGATTGTTTTGTCTACGTCTGGAGACGAATGTTATGGAAGTTCTCAAGTAAATTATAAGAGACGCAACAACTGAAAGCCCGCCCAGGGGTAGTTGTTGTGATTTCTCAGTGTTTGTTAAGGGGATTCTAAGTCAAGGTCAGAAGGTTTGCTAATCTTGTTTTATAGAGACTGATAATTTTGATATACCTGACTCACCAATATACTGGGCCTTGATCGCTGATATACGCTGTTTCTTTTGTAGAAGTCAAGAATTGCTATTTTACATTGAAATTTGTAAATGATGTAATGATGTCGTCACCGCTAGATACATCTTACAACTTATAAAGTAACCTTGTACCTCGGGAAATAAATTATGTCTACGCCCGAATGATCAGCTCCAATTGGAACAGAGAAATCTCGAGAATGATAAAATTTATAAGCATGATCTCAGCTCACGGGACTGTTAGAGGTTAAATCAAGGTAGATTTTTGCTTTCTGAACTTTTCGAATTAAGGTCGTCAACAGTCACTTCAGCTGAGTGAAGACATTAAATCTGTTTAACTTGTCTATAGTCAAATTTGTTTCAGTTGATTTGAACTGACTGTTGGAACGCCACATAACACGTAATGTTCCGAGTGATGAAACAGAGTGGCCATCGTCAGGCTTGAATCAATCCATTGTTGACCTGCTAGTTTTTTTTTAAACGTATGGATGTTCCAGATATGCTGCCGTGGAATCTGGTTTTGCTGGAACTGTTAACCGTTATCGTTTGAACTATAGTGAAGGTGACCTTGCTTGTCTGAAGGTAAAGTCCAGAGTTTTTAGCCAACGCTTAAAGTCAATCGATCAGTCAATCAATCGATCAATCAATCAGTCAGTCAATCAATCAGTCAATCAAGCAATCAATCAGCGGCATGAAAACGACTAGAAGGAACCGACTTCGATTGAAGTGAGAAATCCAGAGGCTCTTCTTTTGCTGTTCCTTTCAACTTGGTCGATTAGAGTCCACTTTCAGCAGGATCCTCGATTGGAATTTTTTTCATCAGGATTGTCGATTAGAGTCCACTTTCAGCAAGATCCTCGATTGGAATTTTTTTCATCAGGATTGTCGATTAGAGTCCACTTTCAGCAGGATCCTCGATTGGAATTTTTTTCATCAGGATTGTCGATTGGAGTCACTTTCAGCAGGATCCTCGATTGGAACCTTTTTCATTAAGTTTGGGTAATGGTTAATTTTAGATTAGTTAAGAACATACTAAATTGAACAGAATATTTCTTGCAACTTACTTTAAAGTAATATTGTCTGAAAATAATTGTATATTATATTGCTTGGTAATTTCTATTATAGATTTATTAGGATGGAGCCCCAGGATTTTTCTCAAGTACTGAGTGGAGTTGGTGGGGCAATATCAAAGTTGGACGCAGTATTAAGACAGCAAAGTGTAATCAGTGATGTCGAGAGATTTAATGGACAGGCGAACCAGTTTAAGAAATGGGTTATTTCTATTGAGAAACATGCTTATCTAGTGAACGCTACAGATGAGGATAAAAAGAATTTAGCATATAGAACTAGTACAAGTCCTGTTTCAGACCATATAAGAAGAAAACTAGAAGCTGGAGGAGATGAAACCTGGGAACAATTCAAAAACGACCTGGCACATAAATACGCAGAAATTACTGATCCACAACACGCATTCTCAGTGTTGCGACAAACGAGACAAAGTACTACAGAAAGTGTACAGCTATACAGTGATAGATTAGTCAATTTAGCTGAAGAGTCATTTTTGGGACAGAATGTACGAGCTGAAGAAGTAGAACGGATGTTGGTGGGGATTTTTGTTGATGGGATTAGGTCAGATGGACTGAAATTTAAATTATTGAGAGAGAATCCTGCAAGGTTGTCACAAGCGGTAGATATCGCTATACAAGAAGAAAGCTTGAGGAGAAGGTTTAGATTGAGGGTAGGACGAGAGTTAGGTAGTAGTTCGGAAGATAGAATTGAAGAACCTATGGAAATAGGACAGTATAGACATGGATGGAGAGGAAGACGAGGAGAAATACAGATGGTACAAGGAAACAGTAACGTATATAATCAAGGTAGAGAAGGACAAGTGAGAAATACTGTAAGAAACATGGTAGGTAACACAAATAACACAAATGTGGTTTGTTGGGGATGCCACCAACGTGGGCACATTTTTCGCTTCTTTGGTAACAGACGTGTCCCATTGAATACACAAAATAATAGAGGTGCTCAGAATAGTACACAGAATAGAACTACAAATAGTAGACCAGCAAATGGGAATTATGGAGAAGTGCAGAGAAATTTTAGAAGGTCAGGAAATCAGGGAAATTGGCATCCCGCTTACTGAACAGGATCGGCAGTAGGGGGGAAAGATAGTAAGATCCAAGAGATGAATCAATGTATTAAAAACCCAAATGATGAGTATAATAGGACATTTAGAAATAAAAAACATAAGAAGTTATCTCCCCAAGTTGAGATAAAACAGTTGTCACTAAATATGGTTGATCCTAGCTCATGTATAGTAGAAATAGGGAAATATAAAGTTAGAACATTAGTTGACTCGGGAGCGCAAGTTAGCGTGATTAAAGAAACATTTTTATATCGAATGTTAAAAAATTGTAAAATATTTAGAATTCAGGAGAATCTTCATTCGGTAACTGGACACAAATTAGAAGTGCTTGGACAAACGATGATAAATTTTAAATTAGGAGGGATAAATGTTAGGCATATGTTCCATGTGGTCAAGGATTTAAATAGAAATATGATATTGGGTAGAGATTTTTTATTGAAAAATGGGGTGAGACTTTTTTTTGATTTGCATAAATTAAAATTCCAAGGTGTTTACGTAGATTTAGAAGAGGATATGCATGTGTCGACACTAGTTAGAGTCAAAACGACCATGAATTTGAAACCACAAACGGTTAATTTAATACAGGCAAAAATGAAAAAAAAATCCGTACTTTTCGGTTGGACAAACAGTTAAAATAACGGAATTAGAGAGAGAAATAATACAGGAACCTGGCTTAGAAGTCACCGATGGGTTAATAGTACTAGATAAACATCTCAGCTTTCCAGTGATGCTCCTAAATAATACAGGAAAAAATATTACATTATATAGAGGTTGTGTAATCGCTAAAGTAGAGTATAGTGAGAATAACATGTTAACTATAGAAAAGGGAAACATATTGGGAAATAGTTATTCAGAAACTCCCATGATTAGAAATAATGTCAGAAATAAGTATAAAAGAAGCTGGAAAAGACAAAATGATGAATTGATCCATACATTTAAGAAACATCCATCTCAAATAAATACAGTTGACAAAAAGACAAGAGAACAAGAATTGTTGTCACAATTAAAAGCTCTACCGGAGAATAGAGAAGTATTAGAAAAATTGGTGAAAGAAAATCACGACGTTTTTGCAGTTAGTGATTTAGAATTGGGTAGGACAAAAACAGTTACAATGGAGATAGATACGGGAGACCATCCACCAATTAGTTTAAAACCATATAGAACTCCATTAAGAAATAGGGAAGTTGTTGAAAAGGCAATAGAAGATATGTTGAAAGCAGGGATAATAACAAGATCAAAGTCAGAATGGTCATCTCCGGTCGTAATCGTGGCCAAACCTGATGGTTCGAGTAGGTTCTGTTGTGACTATCGGGCGTTGAACAAAATCACTAAGAATGTAGCGTACCCACTCCCGGTGATTGATGATATTTTGGGGTTGCTTAATGGCTCCACATTCTTCACGAAGCTAGACGCAAGGTCAGGATTCTGGTGTATCCCGATGTCGGAAGACGCTCAAAAGAAGAGTGCTTTTTGTACTCATATGGGGTCTTACGAATTCTTACGTATGCCATTCGGGGTTCGAACTGCTCCGTCTCACTACATGCTCTTAATAAATGAGGTATTAGAGGGTATGCAAAAGTTTGCATTAGCATACATAGACGACATTCTGATATTTACAGGAGGAGATGTGGATGATCATTTAAAACATATTAGATTAGTATTTGACAGATTAAGAATACATGATGTTAAATTGAAGCTTAGTAAGTGCCAGTTTTTAAAAACAGAAACAAAATATTTGGGGTATATTATAAATAGAGAAGGAATCAAACCAGACCAAGACAAGATAAAGGCTATTAAGGAATTACCTACTCCAACTAACATAAAGGAAGTGCGTGCGTTTATAGGAACATGTGGGTATTATAGGCGGTTTGTCCCAGGGTTTTCGAAGATTGCAGAACCAATTACTAATTTAACGGGCAAATACGCTAGATTTAAGTGGGATGATGAATGTCAAAAAGCGTTCGAGTTTTTAAAAAATAGCTTAACAGTGGTACCACTATTGACACATCCAGACTTGAATAAACAGTTAATATTATATACAGATGCTTCGGATAATGCTATAGGAGCGTGTTTGGTTCAACCATATGAAGGAAAAGAATCTGGAATACCAGGGGTTAAAAATGAAAGGCCAATCTATTTCTTGTCTCATAAACTTAGCAAGTCTCAAAGGAAATGGCCGATTATTGAGAAAGAAGCTTATGCTATACACTACGCTCTTCAAAAACTAAATTACTACTTACATAACGCCAATTTCATTATTAGAACTGATCACATGCCATTAAAGTCTATATTAGAAGCACCAATACAAAATAGGAAAATACAAACGTGGGCATTGAATCTACAGGGATACAATGCTAAAGTGGAATATGTTTCAGGAAAACATAATACATGCGCCGATCTATTGTCTAGAATCCCGTATCCACAGTCATCAGGAAACACAGAAGATGAAGGAGAACCAGAAATAGACGATCGAAACTGGCAAGTAAATATATTAGATTCTGCCATAATAAATAGAGAAGACTTTGATAGTTTACCGTCGGATCAAGAGTCTGAACCTAGAGCGGAAGACCCACGTTTATCACAATTTAATATGAAAGATGAACAAGAATTAGATCCAAAAATAGTACAGATAAAAAGAAAACTGAAAGAAACAGGGGAAAATAGTTTTAAAAGAAAATTTGTAGAGCTACAAGAAGACAATCAATTATATTATATCAGTGAAAAAGGTGAGGGATTAAGAAAATATATTCCGAAACATTTAAAACGAGAAGTTTTAAAGGCATATCATGATAATAATGGTCATTTTGGACGAGATAAGTTAGTTAAGTCTATTAGCAGTAAATATTACTGGCCGAATTTATTTAAAAGTGTATATGAATATGTTGAAGCATGTGAAAAGTGTAGGTTAAGAAACATGAAGATAATTAAATGTCCCTTACAAGATACCGATATTCCTCAATTTCCAATGCAGAAAGTAAGTTTGGATATTTCAGGTCCTCATCCAAAAACATTATCGGGAAACGTATACCTACTACATATCGTAGATTCATATAGTCTTTGGCCGGAAGTTTATCCAATTCCAGACAAGAGTGCTGATTCAGTTATAAATATGCTGTTACAAGAATTTATACCAAGGTTTGGGTGTCCACAAATAATACTTACAGACAATGGGAAAGAATTTGTAAACAGAAAGTTTGAGAAATTGGTAAAAGATTTGAATATAAAACACATTAAGACTTCATATTACAGACCATCTTCGAATGCCAAAAATGAGCGACAACATAGGACATTATACAACATACTAGCGAAAAATGTAGAAGAACACGATATGGATTGGGATCTTTATTTGGGAATAGCATTAGGGGCGATCCGTACACACCAAAATGAAGGAACAGGTTTCTCACCATTTTACCTAGTACATGGGAGAGAACCAATATTACCAATTGACAATTTATTAAAGCCTAGGAGAAAATATATGGGGAAAGATTTTCAGGAAACAAGGTTGCAAGAAATGCACAAAGCACATATACGTTTAAGAAATAATATAATTAAGGCTCGAGAAAGACAGAAGAAATACACAAATAAAAATGCACACTTACAAGAGTTCAACATAGGTGATAGAGTTTATTACAAAAAACATAGGAAAAATTCTAAGTTTGATGCTCATTGGGTGCCGGGATATTATATTTTAGAAAAAAAGGGTCCAGTATCATATACTATTAAGAATCAAGTTACTGGGCATGTTGCACGTTCACATGTAGAGCACTTAAGACGGGATAATGAGGAAAAAGATGCAGAGAATAATAATAATTATTATTATTCAGAAGAAATATTGTCAGATGGACAGATTGTCAGACAAACGGAATATCCAATACCTATAGAGAATGGGAAACAAGTAACAACAGCATCTACTACGGCTGAACAAGAAGAAACAATACCAAAAACAGTCATGACAGAGGAAAACAACACGTATGACGGTTATAATAGTGAAGAATCAATCAAGGAAGAAATAGAAGCTCCATTTATGAATACAAGACAGGCAGTAAAAAGAAAGTTAGATAGACAGAAAGAAAAAGAAATTAAGAGGCAAAGGAAGTTTAGAGTGAATTCTTCAAGTGATGAAGATATGCCACTGTTTGAAAATTTATTAAGACGTCAAGACAGAAAAATTAGATTGGATTTAGAAAGGAAGAGATTAGCGGTTGCTAGTAATGGCTATACAGATGCGGAACAAGAGATGGATGAAAAGTCAGAAACTGATGAAGATGCTGATATGAAAGAAGATAGTTCTCCTCAGGAGGATGACGACATTGATGTAGGTATTGCACTTATAGAAAAAAATTTGAAGCTATTAAGAAAATGGAGAAGGGAT
Source organism: Cepaea hortensis (assembly GCA_963921405.1). Classification (NCBI taxonomy): domain Eukaryota; kingdom Metazoa; phylum Mollusca; class Gastropoda; order Stylommatophora; family Helicidae; genus Cepaea; species Cepaea hortensis. The sequence continues at coordinate 35,197,867 of OY992879.1, read as the reverse complement.
AAATAGCGTGGTAGAATATTCTGCAGATTGCAGATAGAAGAAGAAGTTAGACACGGTATTTCTGAATTTCTAAGGAAGGAAGTTGACAAATAACTTAGTCAAGAGTTGTCGGGATGAGTAGACATAATGTTGTAGTAAGTTAAGACTTATTGATATGTGCTTTATTATCATTTTGATTTTTAAGTTGAAATGTTGAGTTTTTCTTAGACGGAAAATAATTGATTAGTAGTCATAATATGCATCTATATATATGGTCTTTCATTTCATCACATATGTTTAATTTGGTTAATGTGTGGGGATAAAGAAGATGTCAAAGAATGAGGGGGTTGATATTGTTTAGTCTGTTGTTTGACTTCAATTGTTCTTTATAAAATGTGAGGATAATTTAACTTTGCTTTTAATGAGTTATCCTGGGTGTGTTTAAAATGTTTCCTAGCTTGACGCTAAGTTATGGGAAAAATGAAGACTTGTTTTTGGGAACTTACAGAAAATGTGAAACAGACGACTTAAAGTTGAGTTGTTTAACGTATATAACGTTTATAAATAGAAATTGAGGGTGAAACATGATTGAGTTAAGGGGGAAGTTGTGGTGATTAGCGAAGGGACTCAGTATGTTGTAATGGAGGAGTATATTTAAAAGTGGCTGGGGGTATCAGCAACAATTGATAATTACATGTGGCTTAGAAAAAGTTAAAATGGGGGATTGAATTAGGGACTACATTAGACGGGTTGTATTGCAAATACGTGGATTGAAATAGGAGCTGGGTTGAACAGCGTTTAATGGGAGAATATGGGGGGGGGGGGGGGAATGCCAGGTTGAATTTTGGCATTTAAATAAGTGGACACTGGAAGAAGAAGACTGTACGTAACAGTATACTAATAGTTTGGAGGTATTGAAGGAAAGGTTGAATTTGACGAGGTGAATAATACAAAAGGGTTGTAGTTTTGGATCAACTTTTTGATAACAACAATTATTATTGACGGAACTGAAGATAAATTTTAGAAACTTTATTTTTATAAAGTTTTGAGAATGCATGGGAAGAGAAATGTGATTACTTCTTACTTTTTCCTTACTTTCTATTTTTTTTTAGGTGCGCACCTAACCAACTTAACTAAACTTTTCTGTCTATCCTGGAATAGCGAGAAAGTGAATAAGTGAGAAAAAGATAAGGGAAATATCTTCAATTTTTGTCAATCATAATTTAGATGGACACTTTAAAAGCAGTTCGCTTATAGAGAGTTTTGTAGAGAGTTTTTGTGGAGAACTTTATAACAGGTTTTGTAGAGAGCTTTGCATTGTTGATATTGTATGTATGTCTTAGCATTTGGCTATGATGAAATAGGAGGGTGAGATTTGAGTTAGGAAATATATGGAATTGTTGGGCAGCTGTGGTATAGAATCGTAGAGTAAAGTGGTTAAGAGTTGGGATTGAGACTTTTTCAGGGAAAAAGTCTCCTTGAAGAAGCGGAAGTATATATAACAGTAAAAGGAGTTAGCTTAGGAGTGGAGAGTTAATGAATGCTGCGCATTCATTAACTAGTGGGAAATCATAGTTAGTGAACGTGTATGCACGAATGGGTAGACGTATCCAGGGCTTGCACACACGTCACTGGGGACTGGGGATTCAACTAGGAGAAAAGAAAAGATGTCCGTGTTTACCATCACTAGTTTGAAGATGTATGATTTCAACTAATAAACGCATGTTTATATAACAGACGAGACTTGTCCACTATATCGACACGAGCCTTCCACACACACAGCCTTATCATATCACCTGTACAACTGTTATATATGGCCTACTGGCTAGATGTTATTAGAAGGTAGCAAGTCAAATGGTTTGGCCATGCAAGTAGGTTACCAACTAACACTAACAGTATACCACAAAAAGCAATGATGTACAGACCAGATGGAAGCAGAGGAAGTGGCCGACCACGTAAACGTTGGACGGAGGGAATAGCAGAGTTCATGGGAATATCGAAACATGAAGCCCATAAGCGGACACTGTCCCGCTGTTTATACTTCACCTCGACACCGCAAGGTACAAGAGGAACATGATGAGATGAGATCAAAGCAAATATATAAACAAAATAACCACTGACATTCACTGATACGAGGGGGAAAATAATAAATACTTGAGGAAACACTAAGCAATATGTAATATTATATTAAACCCACATCGTCGTAGTATCTTACTAGAAAACCATTTATTTCCATATGTATGAATTGTATGCCGGTCTCCCTGTTCGAGGGGTTACACGACTTTCTCCATAATCCCGTATACTCTCGTGAGTAGCGTGAAGTGCGTGAGAATTGGTAGCGGTTCTCTCCACGTCGGTTACTTACGGGGTATGTGAGCCGGCCGCTCAGAAAGCAATGGCAAACTACTGAGCGTAATTTTGCCACGAAATCAACAATCAGCTGAAAGATGCTGATGATGTTGACAGCGATGTCCTGTAAATAAAAATGCAAACATTGTTTTAATGAATTGTATGTCTCTAGGACATCCGCAAGTTGTGCTGATATAAACGCGCTGACACAAGCCGGACCAGCTCTATGAAGTACAGGCCAGGACCGCCTGTTGGCTGACGCCCGACCAGCAGTGATGGGCCAGGAGGTGGGTATGTCACTGCTGGATGTCACCCTGGCTTGACCTCCTAGTGTTTAGCGAGAGTTCCTGTCCAGGCCCTAATGGGGCGGAACATGTATCCGAGGCGAACTGTCTACTGGCAGGACGTAAGTAGCTAGCACTAAAGATGGAGTAGAGCTCCAACACTAGGACTACCAGGAGTCCTTAAGTGGGCACTGACTTAGGTCAGTGCCCAATAATTTTTTTAAACATCAAATGTAATAACTAACAAGAAAGTCTATCTATCTTTCCCCCCCCCCCCCTGTTTTCTTGTCTTATTAGGCAGCTATGGACCAACATTCCTTAAAGTTAAGAGTTAAGGCTAAGGGCAAGATGTTCATTGTCATTGCATTGGGTTTTATCCCACATAGTTCGGTCTCTTTCCGCAGTGCGGCATACCGAAAGTGTCGCTCAAAGCAAGAATTCCGTAGCTCCAGCGACGACCCCCAGAAGTCTCCGAGAAGCTTCCCTTTTGAACAGAATGACGGAATGCGAAATGGAACCCACAACCTTTGGAACACGAGATACGCGGGGTAACTACTTCCCACTAACCTGACCTACATACCTGCTAATACTTGGCATCCTCACCATAGACGTCCACATTCAGTAAACTAGAGATATGAGATACTCATTAATGTCACTGTAGGGCTGGTAAAATTACAGCTAAACATTTGTTACAGGAGGCATTCTGACCCACTCCTCTCCTCTCCCAATGTTCTCAATCATGCACACTTCTTTGATTGTGTCCACTGCTTGAGCTGTCCGTGATTTTCCTCTGACCAGCCTGTGTCCCGTAACTTTGTCCAGGGCTTCATGCAAGGCGTGTTCCGTGTCTATAGCCACTCGGAGATGTGATTTTTCCCGCAGCACATTGAGCCTGTCTGCAATCGTGAGTAAAAGGCTTGGATGTATCGTGTACACACTACTGGTGTGGTTCTTGTGCATCTCAGTATCACCCGCATAGCTTCATTATGTATGCGCACCAGTTTGACCAGCTGACTTTTTGACGCTGTGAGCAGTCCCAAACCATACTCGTCGCCCCACATATATCTCATAACAGCTGCTTCCACGTGATCCCTGAATTATATTCTTCTGTCGAAGATGATTCTCAGGTACCTCAGTTTACTCTCTGTTGACATGTTTGCAATTTATTGTAAGATTTGGGATGTCAGCCCTGTGATATATTAGATTTTCACAAACGTAACATCACGATTAAATATTTCCAGGACGACAAAAATCGGCGTTCACCGCAACGGATTTATTTGTTCCATAATGGTACGATCCAAGATTTAATATACCCGTTGGGAATGAAAAACATTAACTCGGAAAGGACCGTATAAATAGCAGCGCGCAGAGCGACATGGCCTGTTTGTACATCAGCCAGCATGAGACATAAGAACTGAAGCAGCGGAAGGAGTGAGAGAGTTTCAAAATTCATTAGAAAAGAACATCCTCAGCCTACGAAATCGCTGTGAGAAATTGCATCTCATTCAGATCATGAAACGTGTCGACATGTTGAGGTCATTCTGATAAATAAGGTAGTGGTCTTATTCATGTCAATCCAGACCTGACTTGGTGAAGTTTGAAGGCAGCACCTGTTGAGTGAGCACATGGTTGAGTGATGCCCTTGACAGAGTAGCGTCGAACCTTATCTACCTGCAACCATTCCATTTGTCTCATGGGAGAGGTAATCTTTATTTAAAATAAGTACCTGCCAAGACAAAGGAAAACAAGAGCCAAATTATGTTCTACTACACCCAGGAACAATAAATAATACTACAATTGATGATAGCCAGAGTGATTCCCAAAGCTGGAAGTGGAGAATCCTGATTGGAGACAGTTCTTTTTTTCAGATCATCCAGACCAGTAAAAGATTAGCTTTACAGGCCACTGCGAAAAATCTAAACGGTTAATTATCTACCTGATCATGGGCACATCAAGTCTGTAATATTTAATGTATATGTATATGTCCTTATTTCTATGACAGGAAATTGTAATTTTGAATGCACTTTACAAAATCCATATTTATGTGTATTAAATCAACAAAGAAAAATAAGGTCATGTCATGTATTGATTGTATTTTACTTGTCATAATAAAATTGTTTTAAATTACCCTAGATAGAATTAATTAGTTGGTAGAGGAGAGGCAAGGAACCACATAGGGAATAAATTGGGTATAAAAGGGAGTACAACTTTTTCAGTATTTCCTAAAGGTATTCTTTGGTTCTCTAAAACTCTATTTCTGGTCTCAACAATTGAGTCAGGACAACAAAATTAATTAAACGGGCAGGATCACATGGGGAAAAATGATTTTTCATCATTTATCTCTGTGGGGTTGAGCCATCAATCAAACCCATATCCGACAAGTTGGGGGTTAAGTCCGGGTATTTCTTTAATTAGAAAGTAGAATATAGCAGGTTAGGATAGTAACATTCACCTAGTCATAGTTATCATATCATTAGATATTGATAAAGTAGGTAGATAACTCTAATCAGACATACGTGCTTTGCTTAAAGTCTATTCTCCAGGTATACAGGCGTATTCACCTTCAGAGAAGACAAGAAAAAGGTAAGAATGGCAGACACCGCCAGACTGAGAAATCTTTTCATGGAGACTGGTAAGCAGTGCGACCTAACAGGTAAGGAGTTAGCTCAGTATGTTAGCGAGGAATTCGAGAAACATGAACGTCTACAAGCTGAGAAGGAAAAGGAGGAAAGACGTCTACAAGCGGAGAATGAAAATAAGGAGAAGGATAGACAGGCAAACAGAGAACAAGAAGAAAGAAGACAAAAACATGAACTGGAAATGAGGAAGTTGGACAATGAAACCGAGTTACGACGACTGGAAATGATGAACCAACAGAATCCCTCAACAGATCAAAGTAGATCTTCAGCTGAACCACCAGGGGAAGCAGCTTCAGTTCAAGTGAACGCCATGTCTTTTCCATTGGAACCTTTCAATGAACAAACAGACATCATCGAAAATTATTTATCAAGATTCGAGAGGATGTGTGTGATGTGCGGACTGGAGGAGACCAAATGGGCAGTTAAATTGTCACAAGGACTTCGCGGAATTTCTTACGAAGTATTTTCTAGGATACGACCGGAGGAGTTGGGCAATTATAACATCCTAAAACAAGCCTTATTAGCCAGATTCGAGATAGACGGAGAGAACTACAAGAAACAGTTCAGGACTGCTCGGAAGGAAGCTGGAGAGAACTTCTCTCAATACGTAGAAAGACTAAGATCCTACCTAAACAAATGGCGTACCATGTCTAGATTTGAGGAAACCTACCAAGATCTAGAAGAAATGATTCTGATAGATCAACTCAAACAGAAAATGTCTCAGGACATGAGAGCATTTTTAACACAGAATGGAGCTGAGAGATTGAAGTCTATCATTACTTTGGCAGAGAGATATGAAAAGTCGCAGAAAGAGGCGGGAGGTAATCAACGAAATACCAATAATCTTCCTCGCGAATTCCCTCAGAAGACCAAAGATAAAGGAGAACCGAAATCCAGCAAACCAAATGGATCGAATGGATCAAATAAGACCACTACAAATCAGAACCAGCAGTTCAAGTGGGAGAAGAAGCTCTACTGCAGCCATTGTAAAAATCATGCTCATAACACAAGGGATTGCAAAAAGAAGCCTCAACCTCTTACCACAGCCTGTGCAATAAAACCTAAAGCAGCGAGAAGGAACCATAATGCTTATTCCAATATGGACACGCAACGGAACACCAACTTCAAACTGCCAGTCATAGAATCTGTCAACCTGAATGGATGGACAGTGGAATGTCTCTATGATACAGGTTTATTTTTCGACGCAATTGTACAAGCCTCATTGGTAAACCCAGAGCAAGTTACAGATGAAACCGTCGAAATACAGGGATTTCTGAAAAGTTGCGTACCTATGACACTTCCTGTTGCCAAGGTCAGCATAACTTCACGCTATGTTACGGGAGAAATCAGAGCAGCGGTCATGGAAGATCCAATCTACCCTGTCATGCTTGGATGTCGATACGTCTTTTTAGGAGAACCAGTACAGCCAATGATAGCATCAGCGGTGACTACGCGGCAACAGGCCAAGGAAACTCCAACGACTACGACACCAGCAAATCTTCAGCCCGAAGATTTAAAACAAGCCCAAGCAACAGATAGTTCACTTGGGACGTGCTTCCGTAAGTTGCCAAAATCACATACACCTCCTGGGAAGGGTGATCTCTACATGAAGAATGGAATTCTTCACAGAAAGGCAGGAAAGTTAGGACAAGAGTATTCTCAACTGGTTGTTCCAACTACTTACAGAACACAAATACTGGAGATGGGACATAGTATGCCGTTTAGCGGACATATGGGAATCAACGCAACCATGCAACGAATCTCAACTCACTACTACTGGCCTGGAATAAACGCGGACATTCAACGATATGTCAAATCATGCCCAGAATGTCAGAGAGTAGCCCCAAAGCACTGGACACCACCAGCGACATTAGGGGAAATGCCCATCACTGGCACACCATTCGAGAAAGTGGCTGTGGACATAGTCGGACCTCTCACCCTGACAAAGAAGAGGAATCGATTCATACTAACACTAGTAGACACATGCTCGATGTGGGCGGAAGCTGTGCCGATGCCTTCGAGTGATTCCAAGCATGTAGCAGAAGCTCTACTTGGAATATTTACAAGATTAGGATTTCCAATCCGGATCCTGACTGACAACGGATCTCAGTTCAAAGGAAAGTTGATGGAGGAAGTGTTTAGAATGTTCCAATCTAGGCAGATATGTACTTCTCCATACCACCCTGCTTCAAACGGAGCTGTGGAAAGATTTAATGGGACACTAATAACCATCTTGAAGAAACTAGCTCAAGAAAAACCAGAGGCGTGGGATACATACATTCCGGCAGCACTTTTTGCGTACCGCGAGGTACCACACAAATCTACGGGAATTGCACCAGCAACACTGTTGTTTGGTCGTCCAATTAAGGGACCATTAGAAGCTTTACTTCGTACCTGGACTGATGATTCAGTTGATGAAACTGTTGTGACTGCATCCGCATATGTGGAAGAGTTAAAACAACGACTTCAACTTGGCTGGAAATTAGCCGCAAGCAACCTACGACAAGCACGACGTAGAATGGCCCTAAATTTCAACCAGAAAGCGAAAGATAGAGAGTTACTGGTGGGAGAAAAAGTACTATTACTTCTTCCCACAAGTCAAAACAAGTTGCAAATCGGTTGGAAAGGACCTTATGTAGTAAAGGAGAAAATTTCCAGAACAAACTACAAGATCGCTATAAAGGGGAAAGAGAAAATCTTTCATCTCAACCTGTTACGGAAGTACAACGAGAGACCCCCCACCGAGACAGCACATTTGATAGCAATGGCCGTAGCAACAGAAGTTGAGCATGGAAACTCAATGGGAGTGGAGTATCCACTGCAATTCAACGAGACTTATCGAGATGTGGACATTAGTTCAACATTAACGACGGATCAGCAGCAGCAGATTCGAGAGTGCTTAGAGAATTATGCAGAGATACTAACAGACAAGCCAGGATTAACAAATCTTGAAGAATTCGACATGAAGTTGAAGGATACAACACCTGCGTGAGTCAAAACCTACCCTGTTCCATACGCCAAAGCCAAATCTCTCAAAGATGAAATTCAACAATTGCTTTCAGCTGGGATAATATCACCTTCTGAATCACCTTACAATGCAAGTGTAGTTTTATTGAGGAAACCCAATGGTGAACATAGATTATGCATTGATTATCGGCAGCTGAATGCGGTGACAGAGTTCCAACCGGAACCACTGCCAGATCAGAATCAACTTTTCACCAGCCTCAACAGAGCAAAATACTTCACAAAGATAGATCTCAGCAAAGGATATTATCAAATCCCAGTGAAAAAGGAAGTTAGACCGTGGTTAGCCTTCAGCACTCCTGATGGACACTATGAATTTAACGTTCTTCCTTTCGGATTAAGCAATGCACCTAGTGTCTTCACTCGCATGATGAGGAAACTTTTAGGACCATTGGAAAATCCACGTCTTAGCAACTTCATGGATGACATCCTGATTGCTACAGAAACATTCGAGGAACATCTTGAGACATTGAAGATACTGTTCAACCGCCTGAAAGAAGTGGGGTTGACTGCAAGACCAAAGAAGTGCCAGATTGGGTTCAGGCAATTAGACTTTTTGGGACACACAATATCTCAAGGAAAAATGCAACCTCATGATGGTAATGTGGAGAAACTAAGAAATGCACCGCGACCCAGAACCAAAAAGGATGTTCGATCTTTTGTATCTCTCTGTGGATTTTACCAAAGATACATCCCAAACTTCAATTCCCTCGCATCTCCGTTGACAAATCTCACTCGGAAAGGGGAACCAGAAAAGGTTGTTTGGTCTGCTGACTGCGAGAAAGCGTACGCGGAGTTAAAGAAAGCTTTAACAGCAAAACCAGTTCTTCATCTACCAGATCTAACACGTCCATGGATACTTAGGACGGATGCAAGCAACATAGGAATTGGTGCCACCTTATTACAAGGAATGGATGAGGATAAATCAATGCTCTTTCCAGTTGCCTATGCCAGTAGAAAATTGAATTCAGCCGAACGCAATTATTCTACCATTGAAAAGGAATGTTTAGCTTTAGTCTGGGCAGTAGAGAAGTTTCAGGCGTACCTGTATGGGAAACACTTCACAATACAGTGCGATCATCAACCTCTCACGTTCCTGGCAGCATCCAGAAACTTAAACGCTCGACTAATGAGATGGTCGTTACTTCTACAACCGTATTCATTCCAAGTTGAATATGTTCCAGGAAAGATGAATGTAGGAGCAGACTTTCTCAGCAGACATCCTATTGAAGATTCTGTACAAGAATCAAAGGACAAGAAAGGATTAGAGGAAATATAAGCTTGTTACGCTTGCTCAAAGCTACTGTTCTTCAGGCGAACAACAGTCTGAGAGGGGAGCCATGTGATATATTAGATTTTCACAAACGTAACATCACGATTAAATATTTCCAGGACGACAAAAATCGGCGTTCACCGCAACGGATTTATTTGTTCCATAATGGTACGATCCAAGATTTAATATACCCGTTGGGAATGAAAAACATTAACTCGGAAAGGACCGTATAAATAGCAGCGCGCAGAGCGACATGGCCTGTTTGTACATCAGCCAGCATGAGACATAAGAACTGAAGCAGCGGAAGGAGTGAGAGAGTTTCAAAATTCATTAGAAAAGAACATCCTCAGCCTACGAAATCGCTGTGAGAAATTGCATCTCATTCAGATCATGAAACGTGTCGACATGTTGAGGTCATTCTGATAAATAAGGTAGTGGTCTTATTCATGTCAATCCAGACCTGACTTGGTGAAGTTTGAAGGCAGCACCTGTTGAGTGAGCACATGGTTGAGTGATGCCCTTGACAGAGTAGCGTCGAACCTTATCTACCTGCAACCATTCCATTTGTCTCATGGGAGAGGTAATCTTTATTTAAAATAAGTACCTGCCAAGACAAAGGAAAACAAGAGCCAAATTATGTTCTACTACACCCAGGAACAATAAATAATACTACAATTGATGATAGCCAGAGTGATTCCCAAAGCTGGAAGTGGAGAATCCTGATTGGAGACAGTTCTTTTTTTCAGATCATCCAGACCAGTAAAAGATTAGCTTTACAGGCCACTGCGAAAAATCTAAACGGTTAATTATCTACCTGATCATGGGCACATCAAGTCTGTAATATTTAATGTATATGTATATGTCCTTATTTCTATGACAGGAAATTGTAATTTTGAATGCACTTTACAAAATCCATATTTATGTGTATTAAATCAACAAAGAAAAATAAGGTCATGTCATGTATTGATTGTATTTTACTTGTCATAATAAAATTGTTTTAAATTACCCTAGATAGAATTAATTAGTTGGTAGAGGAGAGGCAAGGAACCACATAGGGAATAAATTGGGTATAAAAGGGAGTACAACTTTTTCAGTATTTCCTAAAGGTATTCCTTGGTTCTCTAAAACTCTATTTCTGGTCTCAACAATTGAGTCAGGACAACAAAATTAATTAAACGGGCAGGATCACATGGGGAAAAATGATTTTTCATCATTTATCTCTGTGGGGTTGAGCCATCAATTCAGCCATAAAAATCCTATTGTCCAGAGAGCAACATAACACAGACGCCTTGTCTGGATTAAAGACACTGACCATCTCGTTGTTTACTGTCTCCTGCAACTTTTGAGCCATTTGTATTCTGTCTCTCCCCTGTCTATAAGCAAGGACATCATCTGCAAATGTCAGTATCCTTCCAATCCCTTGTGCTTCAACGATTACAATCTTGCTTGTGTACACACTGAATAGCACAGGCGATATTGTAGATCCTTGTGGTATCCCATGGTAATATTACACGTCTCCAAGGCCGGAGAGCAACAATACAAGAGTGCATTGGAGAATATCGTGATAACTGGAAAGATAAGTGGGAAAAGAGGCAAAGGCAAACCAAGAGATATGATGCTAGATAGGCTGAGAACGTGGACGGACGAATATCAGCAACAGAGTAGATCTGGAGAACCTAGGGCCGAGATCTGTGCAAAGACATGAACGCCTACGCCAGCTGGCAACGAACATGATGATTGGTCGGACTTTGCAGTTTTCTACGGGATGAAGTGGCCAGTGTCACGCCAACCCTCCGATGTCGCCTTTCACGACATACATGGTAGGTTACAGTGGTGGGTTACATGATTTTGTGCTTCGCTTACAAGCCTCGGTAACACACCTAGGGTCTAGTATACATTATTTGCATATCGTTTACAAGATGCCGCAGTCAACACCATCATTTTTGTAGCTGTTTATGATTTCTTGTCAAGTTTCAGAAGTTTATCATTTCTTTCTGAACGACCGAAACTCATACTATTGTATGATAACCAACGTAAGGCGACCTGCTTCCAAATCGCCCGCAGCTGTGTTTCGAACGTAGTTTGCGGGATTTCTATATGTACAAATGGAACTTTAAGAAAAGAAATTAGGGCAAGATGAGTGATAGCTTCATCTACCATGTAAGACTGAATGTGATCTGAAAGAGCAACATCAACCCTCTTGTGAAGATTACATTCACTTGACCTATATTATGTATACTCCTGTATGGGTGCGAAAGCATGACACTCGCCGCTGATACAGAACAAATGATCCTGACATTCGAATACAAATTATATAGAAAAATTCCGCGCAGCTTTTGAAAAGGACAGAACAAACTGCTTATGTGAGCAAGTGAGTAACCAAGTAAACTGACCAACAAGAACAACGTAAGTCAAAATCGAGGCCAGTAAGGCCGAATGAAAAAGGGCGCTCGTTCTTAAACATCTGGTGTGCTGATGCTGAGGTCAGGGGTTCAACTCCTAAACCGACCAGTTGGACTAAGATGTTGACTTTTCGTCCTGGACTTTGGGACTAAAATTACAAGTATTTTTGTAGTCAAAGTGGGTTCGCAAGATGGCGAGGGACACTGGTAATAGGGAAAGCTAATACACATGCAAAATTCAGTTCAGTGCTGCCAGAAGTATAGCGTATGGACTACACTTGAGTTCAAAGACAGAGAGCTAACTCCCCCACCCCCACCCCAAAAAAAAAAAATTTCAATAGTGAAACTCAGAAATCTGGCACAATTTGGTCGTGGCCTGTAATGAATCTGCTACAAAATCAATCCGCTAGAGCAGGGGTGGGCAAACTACGGCCCGCGGGCCGCATGCGGCCCGCCAAGTGATTTTATGCGGCCCGCGAGGGCATTTTGAAATTTAAACATTTTAATTCGTTTTTAAGTTATTTTGTTGAATTTTACAGAATTTCATGTACCGTTATGATGTGTGTCAATAACAAACGCAAGATTGAAGATGAATGTCGTGTTTTTAATGATGAATGGACAAGTAAGTACTGTTTTATAAAAGTTGGTAGCAAATCAGTTTGCTTGTTGTGTCGTGAGTCAGTGGCTGTCTTCAAGGAGTACAATTTAAAAAGACATCAAACAAAACATTCCGATTTCGAATACAATTTAACGACCGAAGAGAAGGAAAGGAAATGCCTTGAGTTGGTGAAAAATTTGGAGAAACAGCAAACTGTTTTCACTAAACAGTCTTCAATTCAAGATGCTGCAACTTAAGCTAGTCTTGTGCTGTCACACAGAATGGTAAAACAGAACAAGCCATTTTCTGATGGCGGGTTTATCAAGGAATGTTTGCTAGATGCAGCAAACATTATGTGTCCATAACCAACAAAAAAACAGATTTGACAACATTACTTTATCAAGGAGAACTGTTGTCAGACGTGTTGGCAAGATAAGTGACAATTTGATGCATAAACTTCAAGATGCAAGTAAACAATTTTTGTTGTACTCTCTTGCATTGGATGAGAGTACCGATGAACATGATACTGCCCAATTATTGATATTTATACGCGGAATAAACACTTCTTTTCAAACTCACTGAAGAGTTACTGAGTGTTGAGTCCTCAACCACAAGCCATGATATATTCAATGCTGTTACTAACTGTATTGAAAGAACTGGGTTGGTTTGGAACAAGATGGCAAGTTGTTACAACTGACGGAGCTCGTGCTTTGACTGGAAAAAATGTAGGTCTGGTAAAGTTGATAAGTGATCAGATTAAAGTAGAATATCCAGACCACACATTATTACCACTTCACTGTGTGATTCATCAAGAAAGTCTGTGTAAAACTGTTTTGAATATCAAGCATGTTATTGACCCAGTTGTCAGTGTCATAACCTCATCAGATCAAGAGGACTTAATCACAGACAGTTCAAGTCATTACTTGACGATTTGGAAACTGAACATTCCGATGTCCTGAACCACACCAATGTTCGATGGCTGATCGGCAAGGTGTGGAGGCGAGTGGCTGAATAGTGATGTCCCTAGAGATGAAGGGCATTGCATGTGACTTTAATACTAATATTGTCAATAAAGAATGGCAGTTAGACTTTATGTTTGCCATTGAAATTATGGAAAAGTTAAATGAACTGAATGTCAAACTTCAGGGTAATGGTGTGTTTGCACATGAATTGTATGTATATGTAAAATCATTTCAGGCAAAACTCTCACTGTTCTCCAGACAAGCAAGTGAAAAAAGATTTTGTCACTTCCCTTTGCTGAAGCAAGAAACCATTTATGGTGAAATGACTGAAAAATACAAAGCCCAATTAGATGAGTTGATTGAAGAATTTGGATGGAGATTCCAAGATTTCAAGAAATTAGAGCCATATTTCAATATTCTCAGGTCACCTTTTAGTGCAGAAGCTGATACAGCCACATAGGACATACAGTTGGAGCTGCTTGACTTACAAGCAGATCATGACCTGAAAGAGAAATTCAAGACACATGGTTTGCTGGATTTCTATGGATCTTTATCACAAGAATCATTTCCCAACTTGAAAAACTTTGCAGCTAAACTGTTATCATTATTTGGATCAACATACATTTGCGAAAAAGCATTCTCTTGCTTGAAGATCAACAAATATAAGAATAGGTCTTCATTGTCGGACTGCAACTTGCATGCTGTCATGAGAATTTCAACAAGTAAACTTGCTCCAGATTTCAAGAATATTGTCAAAAATTGCAAGCAATTACATACATCTCGTTAGAAATCAACAACTGTAGTGACAATGTAGTCGCTGTGTGTCTAAATTAAAGCCATTGATAGATAATAAAGAATATTTGTTATAATAACAAGTTGTAAAATCGTGTTAACAAATTAGTAAAAGTGTTTGTCCATAATGTCAAATATAATGTATAAGTGTATAAGTAAAATAAAATTGCAATAATTAGTTATTTACACTGCTTAATAACCTATAAATAATTAATAATTACTTATTGCGATAGGTTGCTGGAAACAATATGAATATGTTGTTGTTTGTCCATCAAGAATGATGATGACCATTCATTTCATCCATTGGGGTTGAAGGTGTGGAGCCGTGGGTTCTAAGATGGCTGATAAGGCCTATTTTGGCTCGAAATGTTCTTTGACAATGTGGACAAAGAATGCTTGCCGTCTCTGGAGGAGGAATTCCTGCAGTGGTTTTTCTGTCCTGCCTTTTCTTCACAGCTCTTGCAGTCCTGGTTGCCTCACATATGACTGCACCTTTGCGCAATGATGCACGCCACGAATTTCGGTCTCTGGCTGCAGCCTCCCAGGTGTCATGATGAATTCCAAAAGCATTCAGTGAAATTTTCAGAGTGTCTTTAAAACGTTTCCTCTGGCCACCTTGGGAGCGTTTACCACAACGCAGTTCGCTGTAAAAAATTCGTTTAGGGAGCCTGTGATCTGGCATGCGAGTCAAGTGACCAGCCCAGCGAATCTGATTCTTCATCAGTAGAGTGTGAATACTGGGCATGGATGCTCTTTCTAGGACTTCAGTGTCTGGAATCTTGTCTTGCCATTTAATCTTCAGTAGCTTCCTTAGGCAGACTGTGTGGAAGTGGTTTAATTTCCTAGCGTGTCGCTGATAAACAGTCCAGGTTTCACAAGCATATAGCAGTGTGGATAATACAACTGCTTTGTAGACTTTTAGCTTTGTTTGCAGGCTTATTCCAGTTCTGTCCCATACATTCTTGTACAGTCTGCCAAAGGCTGCACTGGCCTTGGAGATTCTTGCATTCACTTCGTCATCGATTGTGGCAGCTTGTGACAGGGTGCTGCCAAGATAGGTAAATTTGTCCACAACACTTAGTCTATGATCATTCACTTTGATATTCGGCACAGTGTGATTATTCCCTGGAGCTGGCTGGTACATAACTACAGTCTTCTCCAAGTTGATATTGAGCCCAAAGTTGGCACAGGCATGTGAGAAAGCTGAAACATTATGTTGCATGTCCGCCTCTGAGTTGGCGTATAGAGCGCAATCATCAGCAAACAGGAGCTCTCTGACGGTGCCGCTGTTAATTTTGGTTTTAGCTTTCAGCCTTCTGAGATTGAATAACTTTCCATCCATACGGTAGTTGATGTCTATTCCAATGTCGTCGTTCTCGAAGGCATTCATCAACATGGCTGAAAACATGAGGCTGAACAGTGTTGGTGCCAGGACACATCCTTGCTTCACTCCATTGGTGACAGGAAAGGGTTCAGACAGCTCACCATTTTCCTGTACTCTTGCCTGCATGCCGTCATGAAATAGCCGCACTATTTGGACAAACTTACGTGGACAGCCATATTTTGCCATAATCTTCCACAGTCCTTCTCTGCTGACTGTATCAAAAGCCTTGGTAAGGTCAATGAAAGTGGAGAACATTTCGCAGTTCTGTTCCTGACATTTCTCTTGCAGCTGCCTTGCAGCGAAAATCATGTCAACAGTTCCACGTTCTTTTCTGAAGCCACATTGACTCTCAGGAAGAAGACCTTGATCGAGATGGGCTGTGAGGCGATTGAGAAGAATTCTGGCGAGTATCTTCCCTGCAATTGAAAGCAAGGAGATGCCTCGGTGGTTGAGGCCCGCCAATAGCTTTCAATTTGTCAATGCGGCCCTCCGCAAGAAAAGTTTGCCCACCCCTGCGCTAGAGAAATACTGGAGACGAACGATGAAAACAAAGGAGCAGAAAATCCAAGAGTAAAGACAAAGAATAGAAGGGTCACGATATTCTTGCACTTTTACGTATTGCTGAATTGCTGAGAATAAACAACAACGGAGGACTCTTGGGTGTTGATAATACTGGCACACTTGCACCTCACGACTAACGGGCTAATTCTTCTTCTTCTTCTTCTTCTTCTTCTTCTTCTTCTTCTTCTTCTTCGTGTACCCTCTACATCCGAATTTGTGCATAGGTCATCAACATACTTATACCTGACTGCAACTCCCCCCTCCCCTATGCCCTCTCCATACCATGAACTCCTTTTGATGTGTTCTTATGTCTCCCTCTATCTTGTTTGCCCTTTGCTTTCCAGAAGAAGAAATTTTCTAAATGTCTGTTCTATCCAGCGCCGGTGTCTTTCCCTTGCCTCTTGATTCGCTCTAATCTGTCTGTTTCGTGTGTTGCCGGGGCCCATAAGGGAAGCAAAGAATAGCAACACTGTAGCCTACCACGCATGTCGTAAGAGGCGACTAAGGAGGCTTGATGGTTCCGTCGCCCTGCTACTGAGTGAGTGCGTGGCGCGACACTGTGAGCTGTGAGTTTCGTGTGAAATGCTTTTGAATCTGCCCGAGGTTTTTTGGAACGTGACTGCATGTTCGGAGCGATGGCAGATGGCTATGTCCCAGAGTTGACCGGTTTTTGCCTTATGCAGAAATGCGTGGCTGCTGGGCTTCTGGTTGACTGCCACTACCATCGACGATGAACTGTATTTCGTGGACTGTGGGTGAACATCTAGGAAACATCCAGATGGGAAAATGACTGCCGATTCCATCAGAAATGAACTGGGTGTTTTGTGGGGGACTATTGTGTTGACATTCTGGCGGCGGCATTATGCACAGTATATCTGTGCGGGCTGTTGTTTATCGAGACTCCTGTCTTTTTCACTTTTCACATTGGGCAGTGGGGAGCGTTTTGTGTGATATTCACTGGCACAGGAACGGAGCATAATGGGGACGACCCGTTGCTGTGAAGTTGGAACTGCGACTAACTAACTAACTAACTAACTAACTAACTAACTAATCTGTCTGTTTCTTTACGCTTCGCATTAGTGATTCTGTACCATTTTAATCCTTCTATTCTTCGTAGACAGGGGTTAATAATTGGTCGCAATTTATTAGGCATTATTATTCATTTTCCATGGTAACTAGCCATATGTAGTTAGTAGGCCTAGTGACTGAACGTTGGAGTTAAATATGTTATGTTTGGTACACGTTTTCATTTCTTTTGACTTCCATACATTTCCTAGTGTTATGACATATCTTCTAGCTGTTTTGTATACTTGTTTTTAATATCTCTCTATGTTTGCCCTCTCCTTCATTGCGAATTGGTTAATGTTAATGCGTCTGCATAGTGCACCGAAGGTCGTGAGTTCTTTTTCCTGACTCCGTCAGTGTCGTTTTTATTTTTTCGAAGCTACTATTTTTTACGGGTGGTGGTACCAGCCCCACACCAGCCACCCTTAGTCGTTTCATACGACAAATGATTACATATAAAATATATCATATGTTACAACGTTACTATTCTTTGATATGTCGCTTAAAAGTCGACAGGTTGACTTCATTGCACCGGGTTCTTATCCCATTCGACTCAGTCTCTTTCCGCAGCGCGGAAAGCATCGCACAAAGCACGGACTCAGTAGCTCCAGCGACGGACCCCCAGGAGTCTCCGAAAAAATTCACCCGTGAACCGAAGGACGCGGCCCGGAATCGAACCCACACCCTTCAGAGCCCGAGTCAAACAGCTTGGCCACGGAGACTCCCGCCTCTTTGATATGTATGGCCCCGGTGACATACGGGTGTGTTACGAAATTAGCACTAGAAAAACGAAGGTGTCTACTACAAGAAGGATACTTCCGGCGACTGGGAGGAAAGCGACAAGGAAGATAAAATTAGAAGGTGAACATCTTCGGAAAAGGATGATATGATGATACATCATGTGACAAATTTTCTAGTTCTGTTGATTGCTGGAACAATTCAGTATGTGAAATGGAATAAGTACATCGTTTGAATCACTCATCAAAATAACACCCGGGTAGGTTTAAGAAACGGACATCATGTCACTGACAGACTGTCACCATGTCTGAGTCTGTTGTTTTGTTTCATTTAGTTCTGGTTTGTTGACCAGTTATTATCCGAGAAGTGGCATCGAGGGCAGGTAACCATGGAAACTGCAGAGCTCTGGTGGTGGTGGTTCAGACCAAATGTAAAATTGAGCTGGAAATTATGGGCCGGCCGGAGGAGACCAGATGCCATTTTATGTTGGTTTTTCGCGAGAACGAAAAAGAATGTGGTGAAACTTACAGCAGTCTTAGTCTGATGTCCTGAACTTAAAAGTTATTAAAACAGTGAGAAACGCTCTTAACTATTTGATGACGCATTTGAGATACTTGACGCTGGGGCCACAATAAGAATTATTTCAATATTTCCAATCCACTGAAAAATCTTCACATAACACTAATAAGTAATAAGTATACTATATCACTATCACTATATATAATTATTATAAGTTTCCATGTTAAATCATTTTTGAAAGATGTAAAAACACTGAATTGAATTAGCATTAACATCATATTCATTACTTTTTCTTATAATTATATCTAAAAATTTGTAGGTTTTCTTGACACATCAATGACCAACAGATTTTGATAGTAAACTATTCTTGTTTGCAGAATTTTGACCATTAATCAAACTCACAATAAAACAAATAATTAATAAGACTTTATTTCATGTATGAGGTGACCCAGCCTTAAAAAAGGCACCTGTAAATATCTTGGGAAGTAAAGGTGGTTGGTATTATAATACTAATAATATAATAATAATACTAACCACATCACCCACTGAGTGCTGATTGGTCTATACAAATATGTGTCTAGCACCATATGCCCAGTTTGCCTTGACTCATGTAAAATGGTCCTTTACAAATTTTTTAACTTACTATTCATGAATGTGAAAGCTCTGTCAAAGCATGTGTTTTATTGGTTACTTTCATACTATGCTAAATTTACATAAATATGTAACAGTGGAATGAGAAATGGCATAAAACTACCCCACATCTAATATTGGACTTTGTGGTGAAATAAAACAGTCAGTGATTCTAATACTAGATGTTATGTGTGGAATCAGCAAAGTAATATTTGAAAGTAATTTTTGTTTTATTTTGAAAACATGATGAACTGATTAAAATTTGGAAGATATCAGCATTGATGGGAAAGATTTAAGAATAATAAAGAATGTTTACTGGAACCAAGTAGCAGCAATTAAAATGGGAAACAAAGAGGGTAGTTACGAACAGATAAAGCTAGGAGAACGACGGGTGTGTCTTGTCACCAGATCTCTTCTCCCTATATAGCGAAGTAATAATGAGAGAGATCAAAGAGATGCCAGGAATACTAGTTGGAGGTTATAATATAAATATTATACGCTATGCAGATGACACAGTATTGGTGGCCGATAAATCAACAGACCTACAACAATTGTTGGACACTGTAGTAATAGAGAGTGCAAGGAAAGGACTCTCCTTGAATATCAAGAAAACAGTAACAATAGTGATATCAAAGAAAATGATGACACCAAAATGTGACATAGAAATAGAAGGAAAAATTCTTAACCTAGTGGATAATTTTAGATACCTAGGGACATTTATAACATCAGATAGACGATGTACAACAGAGATTAAGAGCAGAATAGAGCAAGCAAAAGCTGCATTTAAGAAAATGAAGGGTATCTTATGCAATAAGTCATTATCACTGAATGTAAGAAAGAGAGTGCTGAAATGCTATGTAGAACCAGTTTTGCTGTATGTCAGTGAATCTTGGAATGTAAATGAACAAATTAAGAAGAAATTAGAAGCAACAGAGATGTGGTTCCTGAGATGAATGTTGCGAATTCCTTGGACTGCCAGAGTAACTAACAATCTCATTTCATCATGTTTCTCTTGTACCTTGCGGTGTCGAGGTGAAGTATAAATTTCGTGAGAGTGCCCGATTATGGGCTTCATATATCGATATTCCCATGGACTCTGCTATTTGCTCCGTCCAACGTTTACGTGGTCGGCCTCTTCCTCTGTTTCCATCTGGTCTGTACATCATTGCTTGTTGTGGTATGCTGTTGACTGGTAACCTACTTGCATGGCCAAACCATTTGACTTGCTGCTTTCTAATAAAATCCGTTTATACTTCTTAGTCTTTCTATGAGCAGTATGAAGATCCCCTGCCAGCTTGCGAGGCCAGTCGCAGGTTTAGGACACTAATCTGACCACAGGGAGTCCATCCCCTATGGCGAGCCATAGCCCTGTTAGCCCATGACCTCGTGGTCATGGTTGCCCGGTATGCACCACGTGGAGGTGGGGGTTGACTTGTGTAGTCTGCGGGTCATCGGCAGGCTACTAATTTTCTCTTTTCACCCCTCTTGGAAGAGGCTAGCCGATCCTAACCCTGCTGGCTGCAGGGCCAGGCGCATTCCACAACTAACAATGACTGCCTGAAACAGGCTAATGAAGCTAGAACACTTTATACAACAATTAGATAGAGACAAACATCTTTCTTCGGTCATGTGATGAGAAGAGGGGCATTGGAGAACATCGTGGGAAAGATCGAGGGGAAGAGAGGCAGAGGCTGACCAAGAGAAATGATGCTGGATGGTTTGAGACGGTGGCATGGAGGAATATCGGCAGGAGAGTTAATCCAGAAAAACTAAAGACCAAGATCTGTGGAGAGCCATGAACGCCTACGCCAGCTGGCAGGGCACTTGATGATGATGATAATTTCAAAACAATATGTTGGAGAAAGCTGATACTAGGCAACATTGAAGTCCATACATCAGTTATAAGTGAAGTTGTTAACTCTTTCGAATTTTTTTTTTTTTTTTATCTATGGTAATAGGTACAAAACCAGTTTAGTCAATGTATTCCTCAGAAATATATTCTTAAGAAATAACAACATGAAAATCATGATTTGACGCTGATTATTTGAAGAAGTGTAAAAGAATTGTTATATCATGTTAGGTTATTCAGTCTGGAGTCTTGTAAAGTTTTTAAATGTGCCAATCCACTAATCTCGCTTTGTTACATCAGTGAGTATATTCTTGGAAAACAAATGTGGTAGTTTGCCATTGCTCCACATTGTTTTACATTAGCATCCCATTAATTATTTTTTACTTGTTGGCAGACAGTAATATTTACTTGTTGGCATATAGCTTTCAATGAACTCTGGTTGTCTTTCTGCAGGCAGAGATGGCGGAAATGAGAAAGACTTCTGTGTATCTGGATGTTGCCAGCACAGGTCAGCTCATTAATCTGAAGGCACTGATTGATAGTGATGGCCACATTGATTCCTGTGATATTACAGGGAAGTCTGCATTGTGGCTTGCCATTGAACGAGGAATTGATGTCGCTGTAGAAACACTGCTGAAAGCTGGTGCTGATGTGAATAAAACCTATAAGTCCAGACAAACCCCGCTGATGCTGGCTATAGATAAAGGACGCCCTGAATACATACAAGTTATGTTGGAAGCTGGCGCTAAAGTTGACGCATTTGACTCTTTTGGTACATCAGCACTTATGATTGCTTGCCAGAGAGGAAATGTTGAAATCTTGCAGATGCTGGTGGCTGCAGGAGCTAATCTGCATATACGTGATATCCGTGGCAAGACCGGATTGATGATTGCAGTAGAAAACAACAATTGTGAATGTGTGAAATATCTTATAGCAGCTGGGGCTAACATAGACATTCATGATTCCCAGGGCAACTCTCTTTTGGTAACAGCTGTTTATCAGAACTGTGAAACTTGTGTTCAAACATTAGTTCAGGCAGGAGCTTCTGTAAATGAACCACAAAGATTTGGGAAAACAATTTTGATGGTCGCTGTGGAGCGGGAGTCAAATACAGTGCAAGTTTTAATACAAAACGGAGCTAATCTTGATGCAACTGACAACAGATTTAAAACTGCTACTATGCATGCTGCTGGTGCGGGACGAATCAATTCACTTCTTCAACTGGTAGAAGCTGGTGCTAACTTAAACCTGAAAGATGAATGTGGACAAACAGCCTTAATGATGGCAGCAGAAGCTGGGTATGCAGCATGTATTGAGTGCCTGATCGAAGCTGGGGCCAGACAGGAGCTTCGGGATAGTAAGAGTAGAACTGCGTTGATGTTGGCTGCGTTAGGGAGGCATCATGAATGTTTGCAAGTTCTTCTTGCCAGTGGGGACATTTGTAAAGATATGCAGTGCAGAAATGGTAACACTGCTCTAATATATGCAGTAGAAACTATACATAATTCATATTTTCCAGATCTGCTTGTGTCAGAGCTTACTCAGAAACTCGTTGATAAAGTTGGCAACAGAAATTTTGTGAAATTTCCTTTGAACACTTCTATCAAGTGTGTGCAGATTCTTCTGAATGTTGGTGCCAGTCCTAACATCTGTGATGAGACTGGCATGAGTCCCCTCATGCATGCTGCCAGAGTAGACATGATGGCCATGTGTTTTCATGATCTGGTAGATGCTGGAGCAGATATTAATATGACTGATAAATCTGGTTTGACAGCACTGGGGCATGCAGCCTGTTGTGAAAACGTGGAGTTTATAAAGAAACTTGTTGAGGCTGGTGCATCAGTAAACACAATCACCCCAAAGGGAGAAACTCCCTTATTAACCTTGGCAAAGAAGCCTGGTAGCAGCAGTGCCTGTGACAGCATAGCTTACCTTTTAGATCATAATGCTGATGTGAATGTCCAGGATCCGAGAGGTATGACTCCATTAATGTGGGCAGCAAAATCTGCTGCAGGTAAAAATGCCATGTCTTTACTTATCCACCATGGTGCTGATATCAATGTGACTGATGGGTCAGGATTTTCTGCACTTCATCACACTCTAGGTCAAGGTAATGAACTTCTGACAAATGCCAGGTACTTGCTGGTCTCAGGAGCCAATCCCAACCTTTGTGCTGCAGAAGGAATATCAGCCGTATCTTTGACTGTTCGAGACAGGAACCAAACCCTTCTGGAACTTCTGCTCGAGTACAGCGCAGATCCATGTATAGACTGGGAGGATGTCTGCCATTTAGTTAACAGTGGGGATAAAAAAATGTTACAGTGTTTGGTGTTACATGGTCTGTTTCCATCTCCAGCGGCTCCAGGTCAGTGCAGACACATGTCGTCGGTCCTGACAGCTGAGCTGCGTACAAGAAGTCTAGCCTTGGCTAAGTTTCTCCTGGCCATAGGCTACCTGAATCATTCTGATGTCATATGTAGACGTGATCATTTAACAAAAGGTTCCAGGCTTTTCAGTCGTTATATGATTCAATCAAATCCCTTGGTTCTAAATTTCTTAAACAGCGTCTGCTCCCATCCCTGGCCACTAGTTAAACTGTGTTTCGTGGCTGTTTCTTCTAGTATGGGTTCAAGTCCTGGAAGGGCAGATCGAGTCAGAAGATCTGGGCTGCCAGACCGACTCCAGAGGATGCTTCTATTTCAGGAGCCTCTATCAAAACTATGTGTGAGTCAGTGGGATTCCATTCCTTTGTGTTTTAACCCTGATGACTATGAGATTCTTCCAAAGCCACGTCCACTGCTTTTTTATTGGCCTTTTGGTCGAGACTTAACTCCATGTGATTGTAATGAATGTTTCCAGGCTGGTTTCAAGTTTGTTTAGCCTCACATCTTAAATTGTTTGAAAAGAATGTTGTACACTTGAATAAGCGGGACCCTGGGCATCAGGTGGAAAAGACAAATTAACTTAGAAAGGCAAGAGAGGCAAAGAAAAACAAAGAATGATCTATGTAAAGCTTACACAGTAGGGTAACACATCATAACACAAGCAACATGAAATTTGTCAAAATATGGGATGATAGGGAAGATTGGAGAGTCACTTTGCTGATGCCTGGTCCAGACCAGGCACTAGAAGAAGAACGAATGAATTAACAAACTTTATTGTCAAAGGGTTACAAATTGGGCATGCAGGCCCATTTTACATTTGGCCCTTCCAAGCACTGATCTTTTGTACATCAATTGTCTACTGTGCATGTTACACTCACATAGAAAAAACATTGTCAGTTGAATAATGTGATCAGAAACAATGAATATAACCATGTTATGAGACAGGCATGTAACCATGTTATGAGACAGGCATATAACCATGTTATGAGACAGGCTGGCAAGCACACACACACATACAGACACTCACACATGTATAAACACATACATACATAGCTACATACACTCATTCATATACATACATACATCATTTACACAAACTCACACAGTGAAACTCACAAATACACTCCATCGCATGCACATATACCCAATCACAAACATACTAACAAACATTTACCCATAAAGAAGCAGGTCAACTCCTGAGAGATATGTCTGATCTTAAATCAATGCCCACTGCTATTTTTAAAATAGGTACTAGAGATTTGTTTTCTGGGTAGGAAAGGTAGATGATCACCCCATTTCATTATGCCTTGATCTAGTATATGTGAAGGCCAATACTTGACACCATTATAACAGTAGCTGTCATAACATGACCCTTGAGGGATGCAAAGAGTAGTAACACTGTAAACTATGGTAGTTGGTTATAGATTTTGCAGCTAAAGTTTTTCAATGCAATCGGGAATCCCCCATTCCCCCCCCCCCCCCCAATTACTTGAAGTATTCTTTGTGTTATATTGTCCGTAGCTTGTTCATTTGTTTCCCTGTTACACCAAGTCAAGGGTTCAAACATCAGCTGCAGGTGATTTGAAAGCAGATCACTTTGCATTGATTTCAAAGGAATGCGGCATCAGCTGTTAAAAAATCAATGGAAACCTACTAAACATAACACTGCCAAGTACATCACAAACAGCCAATAAATGCTGGGGTTGACTGCAGTGTCCTGTAAAGGATATGCAACTAACTAACTTTATTTGTGTGCCAGTTTTTCAAACCAACTAGTTGCCATCAATCTTCAGTTCCTGTCCTTTTTACATTTACTCTTGATTTAGAATATGGCCAGACCAAGACAGTATGTGTGTTTGTGTTACTTGAAACATTCTTCTATTTTGTTTCTTCATTTGCTCGCTTTAAACTCAAGCATAGTCCGTATATGTGCTTCTACTTCTAATGCACTGGACTGATTTTTGCGTTTGGATTAGCTTTCCCTATTTACCAGTGTCCCTCACCATCAGGCAAACCCACCCCAACTTCTGAGGTACTTGTAATTTACATCCCCAAGTCAAGGTCAAGAAGTCAACATTTTAGTCCAACTGACTGGTGTAGGGGTTGAACCCGCTACCTTGGCATCAGTATACCGGAAGTTTAAGCATGAGCTCTCTTGTCTATTCGACCAAGCTGCCCTCTGAATTCTTCTATGATGATATGTCCCAACACGGCGACCAGCTGTGTGTATGTGATGTGATGTGATAGGGCCGTCACAATTTATAGGCCTGAGTGCACGGAGCAATAGGTGGTCAGTCTTTCCCTCACTTAGTGAGAAGATGAGTGCAAGTGTCGGACCCTTGTCCGACTGTGCTCATGACATTACAGCATAGCACCCTATAAACTATATTAATTCACCCACTGAAGTCTTCTGTTCCATTGCTTATTCAATTGTCAGTTGTTTTTTTTTCAATCCATCTAGTTCTTGTCATTAGTATGCAACACCTCCATAAGCTTTTCATCACCTTTATACATGGTCCTCATTTAATCAACTTTATACATGATCCTTGTTTCATCACCTTTATACATGATCCCTGTTTCCTCACCTTTATGCATGGTCCCTGTTTCATCACCTTTATACATCATCCTCATTTAATCAACTTTATACATGGTCCCTGTTTCATCACCTTTATACATGATCCTTGTTTCATCACCTTTATACATGATCCTCGTTTCATCACCTTTATACATGATCCTTGTTTCATCACCTTTATACCTGGTCCCTGTTTCATCACCTTTATACATGATCCTTGTTTCCTCACCTTTATGCATGGTCCCTGTTTTATCACCTTTATACATCATCCTCATTTAATCAACTTTATACATGGTCCCTGTTTCATCACCTTTATACATGATCCTTGTTTCATCACCTTTATACCTGGTCCCTGTTTCATCACTTTTATGCATGGTCCTTGTATGTAGTGTGGAAGAACAAATAAATTATCATGGCCTGCAGATAATGGCATGGAAGAGAGGGACCAGAGGATCTGGCCTGCACTCAGTACTTTGAGGAAAGGCCAGTCGAACACATAGTCAAACCGCAACTGACACCATTAATATTGGGACCCTTCGCAAGTTGTTGAAGATGAGAATGGAGTACATATATGAATGTTCCTGGTGCTGTGATGGTGGTACTTGACTAAATTTAACTCAAAATTAGGAGAGTTCTTTTCCTTCATTCTAGTTTGATGTCAGGATGTTCGTTGTTCTCACTTTGCCATAGCAGTTCTCTTTCTATCTGGCACACATCAGGTCTCTTCCTGACACTTTCATCACAATAATCAAGCGAGCTGCGTTGTACTATTGTGTCAAGTCTGTGGCTCAGAACTTGGACAAACATTTGTTCGGGGTTCCTTCCAGGCCATGTTATTGCATTTGTTAACATGGTCCAGGTCAGTTTTGTAAAAAATTTGAATTTGCTTCATGTGGATTTGAACTCTTGACCAGAGGGGATGAGTGTCTAGCCTTTGACTGTTCTGTCTGCCTATAAGGTAGCAGGTTTGTGTATCTCTTTGTCTGGTCCATATCATTTGACATGTCCGACATGGGAAACCCTACCAGTAGCTGCGGCATAGCTCTTGGGTTTGATGCAAGTCCCTCTACTACTACAAGGTGGGAACACAACAGAGGGACCCCTCACAGTTTCACCAAGTAGGTATATTTATTATTTATTTACATAGTTGAATGCTTTTTGAAATTATTTTTGAGATTGTCATTATTTTTGTCTCTGGTGCATGTATTTGTATACATGCTTTTTACAAAACATTTTGATATATCATTGCTTTTGTTTCTGGTGCTTGTATTTTCATGTCACATATTATTGTTTTCCTAATTTCTTGAGCAACTGATCTGATTCTCATAACATAGCCTGTTCATCTGACAATTTTATTATGCGAATAGATTTGGCATTGTTTTTGTCTCCGGTGCTTGTATATTCATGCCATATATTCTTATTTTGTGTTTTCTTAATTTCTTGAGCAACTGATCTTATTCTCATAACATAGCCTGTTCATCTGACAATTTTACTGTACTAATAGATTTCTCGTTTTTGTCTCCGGTGCACGTATTTTCATGCTGCATATTCTTATTTTGTTTGGTTTGTATTTTCTTAATTTCTGGAGCAACTGTTCTGTTTCTCAGAGTGAGAGTGTGTGTGTTTGTGTGGGAGAGAGAGAGTTGGTGTGAGTGAGAGTGTGTGGGTGTGAGTGAGAGTATGTGTGTGTGTGAGTAGGTGTGGGTGTGTGTGAGGGGATGGGGAGTAGGTGGATGGATGGATGGATAGATTCCTGTGTGTTACTGGGGCTCACAAGAAGTCAAGTTCAGGACCCTTTTAATGACTTGAGGTGTATTGGCCATATGGTGCTAGCCCCATATTTGTATAGACCAACTGGCACTGATGTGGTCAGTGTCCCAGCAGCCACCTTGACTTCCCAAGACGTTTCCTGGTTCCTGTTTTAGACTGGGTCGACCTGGCCGCCAAGATCAGTTTTTTTTAAAAACTTGAATCGGCTTGACTAGGATTTAAACCCTTGGCCACAATGCAGGAGTGTCTGGCCACGGTGCTACCACAGCTGCCCATTAGTGGGTGTATGCAGACATAGTTCTCTCAACAGATGTCATGTACAGGGTGTTTGTGAAGTCTCACTACACTTCGTATATAGAACAAATTTGAAAAATTCTTTCTTCCGTTGACACCATTCTGTTTGGAGTGCAAAGAATTACTCCAGCAGATGCCAGCCATTTGTTGCATATTGCTTCATGATGGACTGTAGAGCAAATTTTTTTATGATGTCATGTACTTCATTTTTCAAATTTGTTCTACATACAAAGTGTAGTGAGACTTTACAAATCTCCTGTATCTGCTGTTGCACTCCCATACACATCTGCCCATGGCACAGTGATGTTGGAGTGAGCTACTACTTGTAGCACAGACTCCCTGGTTTGCAATAATTATTTCCTCAGGATAATAGATAACAAGAGTTAAATTCAGCCCACCCAGCAGAGACAATATCCAGCCTTGGGTAGGCTAGGCTATGCTTTCTCTGTGGGCCTCGGGCAACATGATGTGGGCGGGGCAGAGTGTGTATGTGGACACATCCGTATATACAACAGACAGAAATGTGTGGGGCAGGGTGTCTGTGTGTGGACACACACGTATATATATCAAACAGAAATGTGTGGGGCAGGGTGTCTGTATGTGGACATACACGTATATATATCAAACAGAAATGTGTGGGGCAGGGTGTCTGTATGTGGACACATCAGTATATATACTAGACAAAAATGTGGGGCAGGGTGTCTGTGTGTGGACATACACGTATATATATCAAACAGAAATGTGTGGGGCAGGGTGTCTGTATGTGGACACATCCGTATATATACCAGTCAAAAATGTGTGGGGCAGGGTGTCTGTATGTGGACACATGTATATACACCAGAAAGAAATGTGTGGGACAGGGTGTGTATGTGGACACACCCGTGTATACACCAGACAGAAATGTGTGGGGTGGGGGTTCTGTGGTGAAGTGGTTAAGCTGCCTGCCTCAAGCTCTGAAGGTCATGGGTTAATTTCTGGACTCCGTTGTTCGACTCGTGGGTGCATTATTCTCAGAGAATCCTGGGGTGGGGTATCATCGCTGGAGCTACGGAGTTCGTGCTCTGTGTGCCGCTTTCGGCAGGTTGCTCTGTGGAAAAAAGACTGAGCCATACAGGAAAAACCCAGTACAGTGAAGTCGATCCTTGAGATGTATGTTTTCCCCAACTGTATTCCCATGCACACGTCAAAAACATAAAACACAACATAAGTATGTTTTCAGTGATTCACTGGATGTTTTATTAATGACATTTTTTTGTACATATGTAACAATGCAACTCTCGTTTCCAAATATGTATATGATGTTACAATAGCATGTACATGACAATTATAGTTAATTTCTGTGAGCACAAATTTAGTTTTGATTTCTTTATGTGTGAGTTCTTCAATGTAGGAAAATAAAAGTGATGAAAATGCATCTGGTCAAGAAATGATCAGACAGTGACATCTGATCAAGAAATGATCAGACAGTGGCATCTTGTCAAGAAATGACCAGACTGTTATCTGGTCAAGAAATCATCAAAACACTGGCATCATGAAATCATCAAACAGTGCCTTTGTGTTTGGGACATGATGGACATCTCAGTCTAGTGTTCTTTGGGGCTTCAATGACGCAGACATAATCTCAAACAGCTGACAGACTGTGAATGATTTTGTGAATGACTGCACTTGTAAAGGTACTGTCATAGGATGTGATGTATTCAATCAATCAGGTGCCATCGCCACAATGAAGGTTGGCTGCAATGGATCTCCAACACTGCCTGTCTCTCGCTTTGATTATACATTTTGTCACACTGATGTTTATCCATCTCTTGATGTTATCTTCCCACTTGTATCATTGTTTATCTCTTGCTCGCTTGTCTTCAACCTTACACTCCAGTATGGTTTTTATAAGAGTGTTATGTCTTTTAACGTGGCCAAAATATTTAACTTCCCTCTTTTTTATTTTTTTCATCAACTCTCTTTTCATTCCATATTTTTCTAGAACCTCTGTATCTGATTGTTTTTGTTTCCATGAAGTACGACATATTTCTTCTGTATATCCACATCCTTGGCGCTCCATTTTACAAAACTGGATTGACTGACCCCCAGAGCTGTAATGGTTGGACAAGTTAGTTAGTCGCGGTTCTAACTTCATGGCAAAGGGTCGCCCCATAATGCTCCGTTCCTGTGCCAGTGAATATCACACAAAATGGTCCTCACTGCCCCATGTCAAAAGTAGAACAGACAGGAGTCTGTAGAACAGACAGGAGTCTCAACAAACCAACAGCACGCACAGGTATACCATGCATAATGCTGCTGCCAGAATGCCAACACAAAAGTCCGCCACGAAAAATACAGTTGATCGCCGATGGAAGCGGCAGTCACTAGAAAACCAGCAGGCACTTATTACTGCATAAGGCAACCCAGTTAGTTCAGCGACTGGCCGGCCACCATTTTTCTGAACATGCAGTTCACGCTAATGATTGGACAATTCAGCCACTACTGGGAAATGAAGCTGAACCACCGGCTTGGCAAGCAAGTGCACTAACAATTCTCTTTATCTGCCTTTTATCTCCCAATGGAGTATAACGCCTCAACCAACACACATCAAGAACTCTGGGATGTAGGCTTCTTCTTGATTGGCAGGATTTTTCAGGTCAAGTTTTCTACAGGATGAGGTGATGAGTCTCACATCAACCCTCCTTAGAGACCTCTCATGAAAACCCTCCTCAGTCGCCTCTCACGACAACCCTCCTTAGTTACCTCTCACAACAATCCTCCTCAGTCGCCTCTCACGACAACCTTCTTTAGTTACCTCTTGCAACAACCCTCCAGAGTCGCCTCTCACACCAACCCTTCTTAGTCACCTCTCATGACAACCCTCCTTAGTAACCTCTCACAAAAACCCTCCTCTGTCGCCTCTCACGACAACCCTCCTCAGTCACCTCTAACAATAACCCTCCTCAGTCATCTCATGACAACCCGCCTCAGTCACCTCTCATGACAACCCTCCTCAGTCGCCTCTCATGCATGGTAGGTCACATCATGGTGTTGCTGTTCTTTGCTTCCCTTACAGGGGTCCTGTAACACATGGGTGTGTTACACTAACAATTGTTTCTCCTTAAGAAACAAGCACATCACACAAGTCAATGAAATATATGGAACAATTGATCTACAGATGACAGAACATGACTAATGGCTGCGGGTGACAGACCCATGCTTATGGGTGCTTGTCTGCATGTTCATAATCACCTCAGTTCTGAGTATTAAAATATTTATACTTACAGAAACAGTGTCTATTGACATTTTACTGGTGTGGTTCCCTTTAAGCTTTGGGATGGAGTTTGCTGACAATGAAATACGTAACCACCTGTGCAAGAAACAACCTAGGCTAGCTAGTCTGCATGTGCTGTAGAGAATCATGATCTGGTTGCATATTCCTCTCTACAGAAGTGAGGTTCCAGTGCCGGTCTTGCACTCCCCGCTGGTTATTGAACCTGGAAAGGAGAAAGAGCTCCATAACACAATCCCCATACAGATGGTACTATGGTACTGTGTAAAGAGGAAAGTCTCTAGCTTAACCTCACTTCAGTAGACGCAAGCCCTTTTCAGGGCTCTGGTGACCTGAATACCAACGCACTGGATTTACCTAAAACTGAAGTGTTCCAAAGCATTCACAAACAAGTGAAAGGATTGAAGCAAATGTTCATGCAACCATCATGAGGCTCAATGATAGGAAATAACCACAGGAATAAAGCACAACAAATACTTGCCAACATACCATAAATAAAGTCACACCACGTGGTTAGCTGAATTCATGACCACAGGTCAAGAGGTGCAGACCGCAAGAGAAATCTAAACATAATTCTAAACAAAAAAACTACACCAAACTGTCATGGGTATGATATAGATATACCATTACAGATGCTGTCACAGAAGTGACACATACCATTGCAGATGCTGTCACAGGAGTGATACATACCATTACAGATGCTGTCACATTAGGTATACATACCACTACAGATGCTGTCACAGAAGTGATACATACCACAGTAGATACTGTCACAAAAGTGATACATACCACTACAGATGCTGCCACATTAGTGATACATACCATTACAGATGCTGTCAAATTAGTGATACATACCATTACGGATGCTGTCACAGTGACATATACCATAACAGATACTGTCACAGCAGTTATACATGCCATTACAGATACTGTTACAGGTGTGATATAGATATACTATTACATATGCTGTCACAGAAGTGATACATACAATTATGGATTCTGTCACAGGAATGATACATACCATTACAGATACTGTCACAGTAGTGATACATACCATTCCAGATAATATCATGGAAGTGTGACATGATGTATACCATGGCAGATTCCTTCACAAGAGTGTGATAACAGATTCTACAGACGTGAGAGATATAATATATACCACAGAAGATATATCACTCCAGTTGCCAGGGTCATGTTGAGGTGTTTCTCTTCTCATAATCTGGCTATAACATGACAACTGCCTCTTTCTGATAAGTTGTCTTTGTGTTTTCATCATCATCGTGTGCCATGCCAATAAGTGTGGGCGGTCATGTTTCACCATCTCACTCGATCACTAGTGTCGTGGATCAGCTCAACCATGCCATGTGACCAAGCCATCCAGATTTTTACTTCTTTGCCTTCCCCTTGTTCTTTTTCCCCCTCAATATTGCCAATTGTCACCAAGTTCTCTAGTTTATTTCTTCTCATGTGCCCAAAAAATGTTGACTGTCTAAATCTAATTTCTCTAATCAGCTCACGGTTTTAATTTGTTTCTTGTAGGACTCGCTCACTGGTTTTTCTGTCTGTCCGTAGTATTATTTGCATTTTCCTCAGAAATCACATTTCCACTGCCATTAGATGTTTTTCAGCTTGTCTGCTCATTGTCCATGTTTTACATCCATACAAAAGTACAGGTTCTATATAGCACTTAACACACTTTTTTCCCGTTGCAATTGACACCTTTTTAATTGGTCAGTATGTTTTCCATCTTGCAAATGCCTACCTTTGCCATAAAGATTCTTGTTCTAATCTCTTCAAGGCACATTCCCATCGTATGTTACGATTTTTCTGAGATAGTTGTACTGATTCCCTTGTTTAAGAATATTCCCATTTACCCGGGGATAAAGGACAGCAGAAGAAGAATGACAGCTAAAAGCAGCGTGCGCTGGCAGATTATTGTCTAAAGACAAAATGTGGGACAGATACCCCAGTCTACAACATTCATTGATCACCTGGTCTGCTGAAGCTGTGGTGGCTATATTCTCATTTAGGTTATGTACCAGGTCTTTGTAAAGTCTCACTATACTTTGTATGTAGCATAAATTTGAAAAAACTCTTTCTTCCGTTGATAACACCATTCTGTTTGGAATGCAAATAATAACTCCAGCAGTTGATACCCAATCACTGCATATTGCTTCACAATAGACAGTGGCGCACATTTTTTATGACGTCATGTACCTCATTTTTCATTTTTCTACATACAAAGTGTAGTGAGACTTTACAAACATCCTGTAGTTACTTCCAGTCAGTATTCTCATGTTTTAGCTTATTGTGTTCACATTATTACCTTTGTGTACATGCAACGTGTAAATCAATAAAGATGGGAGGTGCAAATGGTCAGCTTTACATTAACACAGTCACAAGTGACAGAATAGACATTGCAGCTAGAAAGCCTTCATCAGCGCCCAGTCAATAAATGACATTAATAAGAAATATAAAAAGACAAGAAATATTAAAGTCTTGTGAAAACAAACAATTGTGTGTAAAGTTGACCAATTCCACTTCTTGATTTACTCATTTACTCTTGTGTAAATGCATGACAGTAAGCCATGACTACACAATGTCATATCTCAAACATCTAGTAACAATATTTCTAAGTCTGCTTTACATAAGTCAACCTTGATGAGACATCATCATCATCATCATCATGAAAAACAATAGAATTATCATCATTCTAATACTTCATGAAATGAAAAAGCAAGCATCCAACTTGTACAGACTACATTGCATGTGTCAACTTGTGGTATCATCATATCATTATTCTAATAAATCATACAACAATTAGCAAACATTAAACTTGCAGCAATATTTTCCAGACTACATTACAGATGTCAACTTGTGGTATTATCATAATCATTATTTAAATACTTCATACAACGTGTAACAAAGATCAAACTTTCAACCACATATTACAAAGTACATTACACATGGTATTATCATCATAATTTAAATACTTCATACAACATGTAGCAAACATCAAACTTTCAACCACATATTACAGAATACATTACATATGGCATTATCATCATTATTTAAATACCTCTTCACAAACACACACATGCTGTACATGCCTCTTCACAAACACATGAGTCCTGTTCATCCCTCTTTACAAACACATGAGTCCTGTTCATCCCTCTTTACAAACACACAGGTGCCATACATCCCTCTTTACAAACACACAGGTGCTGTACATCGCTCTTTACAAACACACAGGTGCCATACATCCCTCTTCACAAACACACAGGTGCTGTACATCGCTCTTTACAAACACACAGGTGCCATACATCCCTCTTTACAAACACACAGGTGCTCTACATCCCTCTTTACAAACACACAGGTGCCATACATCCCTCTTTACAAACACACAGGTGCTCTACATCCCTCTTTACAAACACACAGGTGCTCTACATCACTCTTTACAAACACATGAGTCCTGTTCATCCCTCTTCACACAAACACAGGTGCTGTACATCGCTCTTTACAAACACACAGGTGCCGTACATCCCTCTTCACAAACACACAGGTGCTGTACATCACTCTTTACAAACACACAGGTGCTCTACATCCCTCTTTACAAACACACAGGTGCTCTACATCCCTCTTCACAAACACATGAGTCCTGTTCATCCCTCTTCACAAACACACAGGTGCTGTACATCCCTCTTTACAAACACACAGGTGCTCTACATCACTCTTTACAAACACACAGGGGCCATACATTCTTCTTCACAAACACACAAATTCCATACATTCCTCTTCACAATTATAAAGGTACCATACATCCCTTGTCACAAACACACAGGTGCCATACATCACTCTTCACAAACACACAAATTTCACACCTCCCCATTCACAAACACAGGTGCCATACATCCCTCTTCACAAACACACAAGTGCCATACATCCCCATTCACAAACACAGGAGCCATACATCCCTCTTCACAAACACACAAGTGTCGTACATCCCTCTTCACAAACACACAAATTTCACACCTCCCCCCTTCACAAACACAAGTGCCATACATCCCCCTTCACAAACACAGGTGCCATACATCCCTCTTCACAAACACAAGTGCCATACATCCCCCTTCACAAACACAGGTGCCATACATCCCTCTTCACAAACACACAAGTGTCGTACATCCCTCTTCACAAACACACAAATTCCATATATCCCTCTTCACAACACACGGGCGCCATAGTGCGTAGCAAAGTCCAGTGAACCTGTCATGGGAAAAGCCAGTAAAATGACAATGCCCTTAATTTGGAAAGGGACCTGGAAACGGGAGGGAAATAGAGAGCATCATTACTGTAAAGTTCAGTTAGCAAAATGTTAAAAAACAAAATAAAAAACAAAAGCGAACACAATGTGAGACCAGTACAGACAAGTGTTCATATTCAGTACCACAATGCAAAACAAGTGTAACATACAATACTACAACATACAACAAATACTGTTAACATTTTGCACTACAATATGAAACAAATGTTAAGCTACAATATGAAGTGAATATTTACATACAGTACTAAAATATGACACATGTTAACATAGCGTACCACAACATTAAATACATGTTAATACAGAGTACTACAACATGAAACATATGTTCATGTACAGTACTACAACATGAAACATATTTTAATGTACAGTGCTACAAAATGAAACACATGTTAATATACAGTGCTACAACATGAAACGCATGTTAACATACAGTACTACAACATGAACCACATGTTAACATAGCGTACTACAACATTAAACTCATGTTAACATACAGTACTACAACATGAAACATATGTTAACATACAGTACTACAACATGAAACACATGTTAACATACAGTACAACAACATGAAAAACATGTTAACATAAAGCTCTACAACATAAAACACATTAACATAGAATACTACAAAGTGAAACACACGTTATC
Organism: Cepaea hortensis; assembly: GCA_963921405.1. NCBI lineage: Eukaryota > Metazoa > Mollusca > Gastropoda > Stylommatophora > Helicidae > Cepaea > Cepaea hortensis. Next base: position 35,161,559 of record OY992879.1, on the reverse strand, counting down.
ATAGAGTACTATAACACAAAACACATGTTAACATAGAGTACTACAACATGAAACACACAACATACAGTACTACAACATGAAACATATGTTAACATACAGTACTACAACATGAAACATGTTAACATACAGTACTACAACATGAAACACATGTTAGCATAGCGTACTACAACACAAAACACACGTTAACATAGAGTACAACAACATGAAACATGTGTTAACATATAGTACTACAACAGCAAACACAACAGCACACCCTACAAGACTGCCCAGATTTGGCTGGGCAGAGAATGGGTATTTGGCTCCCGGGAGCAACTCTGCCAGAAATACGAGGGAAGGTAGAGAAGAGGAAGAGAAAACAGGACCAGTGGTAATCAAATGTTTACTGCCCTGCTGGAATTAATGCACTTTAAGTTTACATGAGAGCAATGGTAACCCAATGGTTACTGTTTAGTTTAGTTTAGTCGATGGATCAACATCACGGCACATGGGTGTAACCCATAAGTGCTCCGTTCTCCTCCTAACTCAAACCTGAGTCTGGAGAAAATCAGCTCAGTGCATGAACTCCGTAGCATCGGTGAGGATCCTGAAATACTTTGGGTAGATTTTTAACTCAAAATTTTGCCCAGGCAGTGCCGTCAGGCTACTCTTTTTCGATTTCCAACTGCCAAGGGTTTTTTTTATGTGCGCAACAATACACACGGGCTTCCGATCTCACTACCCAGAGACCAGGGGAAATTTTTATTACTAGAAGTCCACGTGAAATAAATCCCGGTCCTCACTGGGGCTTGAACCCGGGACTTCCAGCACTCGAGGCAGACACCATACCTCAAGACCACGTAATCCCCACCATTGTTTACTAATGCAGTTTAAGTTTATATGGGAGCATTGGTAACCCAGTGTTTACTGCCGGCTGGAATTAATGCACTTTAAGTTTATATGGGAGCAATGGTAACCCAATGTTTACTCCCCTGCTGTAATTAATGCACTTTAAGTTTATATGGGAGCAATGGTAACCCAATGTTTACTCCCCTGCTGGAATTAATGCACTTTAAGTTTATATGGGAGCATTGGTAACCCAGTGTTTACTGCCAGCTGGAATTAATGCACTTTAAGTGTATATGGGAGCAATGGTAACCCAATGTTTACTGCCCTGCTGTAATTAATGCACTTTAAGTTTATATGGGAGCAATGGTAACCCAATGTTTACTGCCCTGCTGTAATTAATGCACTTTAAGTTTATATGGGAGCATTGGTAACCCAGTGTTTACTGCCCTGCTGTAATTAATGCACTTTAAGTTTATATGGGAGCAATGGTAACCCAATGTTTACTGCCCTGCTGGAACTAATGCACTTTAAGTTTATATGGGAGCAATGGTAACCCAATGTTTACTGCCCTGCTGGAACTAATGCAGTTTAAGTTTATATGGGAGCAATGGTAACCCAATGTTTACTGCCCTGCTGTAATTAATGCAGTTTAAGTTTATATGCTGGTGCAGTAGCGAGCTTGCCACCAGCCAACCTCAAGGTCAAGGGTTTTAATTTGCATTGAGGCACAGTTTTAACCTGACATGGACTCCCAGGTCAATCCAGCCTAAAGTGAGAACCAGGAAATGCCTTGGGAAGTAAAGGAGGCCTGTGAGGTGTTGAGCACATCGTCCCTGGAGTGCCAAGTGACCTATAAAAATATAGGTCCAGCGCCATATACCCAACACACCTTAAGGTGCGTGAAAGAATCCTGTGCTTATATTTTGTTAACTCATAACTTGATACGTCAAAGAAGAAGTTGGTAGGGTAATTAATATGGATATAAAGTACTACAACACAGAGAGAATGTTTATGTGCAGCACCATAATATTAGTACAGGTGACAACAGTAAAACACCCATTTACGTGTTTGCCATTGTCATTCTATTTATTGATAATATGAGGGACAATCCATGATTCGGAAGGTCCATCCTGGGGTGGTTATGGTATGAATGGTAAAGTTGTATAGACATTTCATCTCTTCAGGACCTTTGATGGACAGTCTAACCATGTCAAGCTGGGGTCTGAAGTAATGAGCGAACTCATTAGTTCTGTGCATATTGAAGAGAAATCTGGCTGGGGATTCTTATCTAGCGCTAGGGGGAAGGTTGTGCTGAGAATAATGGAGCCCACAGGTCTACAACCTCAAGTATGGGGATGGCTGTGATCACTGCGGCTTTGAGGTGGCTAGCGGACACTTGAGTCATTATAGCAATCATAGTGTTTGATTATCTTTTCATACTGCGTAAAGTTCACAATGGACGGATGTGGCGTAATTGAGTACCAAGTATAGACACTTCTCGCGTACAGAGACTTACATGGGTACAAGTCGTGCTGGAGTGTGAGGCAATGAACCAGCAGAAATGTTGGCTTCAAGAGTGTCAATAGTTGGAACACTCAAGCTGGACAAAGCCAACATTCTGAGGACTTGAATATTGAGCACAACCCACTACTGGCAACGCTGATCATATTCCGGTATGAACCTTGGGCCTTGCCCATGTTCACATTCAATCCAACATGGATAAAGCTCAAGGTTCGCACCAGAATATGATCAGCGTTGCCAGTACTGGGTTGTGCTCAATTTTCAAACCTCAAATCCCAAAACAACCAAATAAATCATTCTGAAGACTACCTGTGAACGACTGCTGGCCGAGGATACAATAGAAGACAAAACAGCATATTTAAGGATGCTTGAAGTTGGATTTAAGTGTGGGTTCAGCAAAGTAGATGAATGACATATTTACACCAATCTGTTACAGCAACAACCCACATCTCCAGCTTACATTTGCTGACAGAGACAGAGCAGTGTTTGTCCGGAATGCTATGATATTGGTTCTTATAAACCAGTATTATCAATAACCAACTAGATGTATTAACTGTTTTAATATACAGTAGCACAATACTGAACACATGAGACCAGTCGATCTTGTACAAAACAATGACCTGGATCAAGCAACACTTCATGAAATATATCGGCAATTCTTTATAAATAACATCACCAAAGAAATACACCACAAGTCCACTTTAATAAATGGCATCTACTGGCAAGTAAGGTGTAAAAAAGTCGACATACTGTACAGTTGTCTATGATTTGTTTTCAAATATCACAGACATGAGCAATGTGGTGTCACTGACTGCCTCTCCACCGCAATCTCATATGTGAGGAGATGACAACAAGATGACTCTCCCTGTTACTCTCTCAAACATAATATACAAGCATAAAAATAAATAAACATAATAACTAAATAATACATGGTGTATTATAACTGTCTCCTCACCTCAATCTCAAATGTGAGGAGATGATGAGATGACTCTCCCATACATCATCATATACAAGCATAAAAATAAATAAACACAACTAAATAATACATGGTGTATTATAACTGTCTCCTCACCTCAATCTCAAATGTGAGGAGATGATGAGATGACTCTCCCTTTTACTCTCCCATACATCATCATATACAAGCATAAAAATAAACAAACACAACAACCAAATAATAAGAAACTAATAATTTCTAATATCGCACATCCCTTTCATCTCTTGGGTAGTAAAATCAGATACCTCACCTTATCAGATAAGAGTGAAAACAGTAGGTCCATGTGCAAAATGTGATGACTAAAAATGCATGACAGTTAGAAATTGTAAAAAATAGACAGCTGTCTTGGTAAAAACAATGTTAGGAAAGGAAACCTACCAATGTGTAGACAGAGCAGGTTACCCTCGAGTGAATCTGTCTAGAAGTAATAGACAGTGCACAAATGTGCGCTGACGGTGCAAACCCTGATCTCTGAGTTAGCAAACTTGGGGTGACACTCGTCTCAGAAGAAGAACAAATAAGAAGACGACCTATGCCCAAACACCAGCTTCCACCTCTGACTGTTTCTTTTTGACAGCAGAGACTGCACTGAAACATCCCCAAACTCGGATCTATTTATCTTCAAATGTAGCACTGCACGATCAACTGACAACAATCATTATACCCTGGGGGCAGACTAGATCAGAGTTGAGGGAGCCTGCCTCTGGCTCAAGAAGACCTGGTTCGTCTTATGGTGTTGAATGCTAGGATTTGACAAAATAAGAAAAATATAGGACAGTACAATTCCCCCAGACTGTGGAGTAGTGGATTGGACATCTAACCTTATCTGATAAGGGCAAAAAAAACTCAAGAGGACATGTGTGCATGTTTTCAATACCTAGGCAGTTGGAAATTCAAGAGTAAGGCTGTTGCCCAGGCAACATTTCCAAACTAGAAAAACTACCCACTGAAAATATATTCATAGATGTGTGATTCTGATATAAACATGCGTTTGGATCCTCGTCTGGTGCCACAGAGTTTGAGAACTGTGCTGAGATTCTCCTTGTGTAATTTCTGTAAGGAGACTGGAGCACTTATGTAGGTATCTGAGTGTAATGAAAGTGAACCTTTACAAACCAAACTACACCAATCATAACATGGCAAGTACTGTGACCTTCAGGAACATAAGGTCACCATTGTAACTGGTTCCCTATCATGAAGCCAACATGAAAGCACTTCACATGCTCCTGCAATGATAGTTTCTAGGTATCTGCCTACATGCATTTCACGCAGCCTAGTATCAACACAAGCCAAGGCTGCAACCTCCATCGACATGAAGCACTAAATCACTAACGCCGACAAGAATAACCAATCACAGCCAGGCTGGCAACCTCAAGACAGGATGTAGCTATAAAACTAGCAAGCCATTAACATAACACAATGGTATTAAAACTCCCACAAACACGACAATATTACGCATCAGGGCTTTAAGATCTTGGGGTACGGCATATGAACACAGGGTCTGGCTGACATCGCTGATTTCGTGGCTGATTACGATGAAGATGAACGATGTAATGATAACGTTGAGGACTGGGTAGCTGGGAATGAGCACCAGCACGCCGTGGGTGTCCGCTGCCATCCAGATGTGATACTGGCTGATGAATAGCTGAGGAGGGAAGACCACAGAAGGAACATCAAGTTTCAAGCCTCACATGAAGAAACACCATTTAAAATGTAACATTTATCACTTATTTATTTATGATGAAATGCATCCTAAAGACTAAATGTCATGGCAGGGCAGACCAGGCCCTAAGCCTTGGTCGGCAACTGGTCTAGGAACGTTGTATTGGTGTTACCTTTCCTCTGGAGTGAACTAGGCAGGCCAATAGAGGGATCATACTGCATGGGCAACACATGGTCTCTAAATTCAGCAAGGGGTTTGTGCTATGAAGAGGTTATTATGCCTTTTTTAAAAGCACAATGTAACAAACTATCGTCTATCACAGTGCCGGTATATTTATGATGAATCAAACTATGACTTAAATATGAAACACCCATCGTGTATTTGTTTACCATGAATTTAAAAAACAATGGTAGTTCTATGCCAGATGATACATGAGATGGTGAGGCAAGTTCCCTTCCTCTCAGCCTATCTTCCCAGGAACATTCTGAATATTAACGGGCCGGGAGGACCTGTTAGCAATCATTATCGTCATCATTATCATGTGCCCTGCCAAATGGTGTGGGCGTTAATTATCTCCACAGATCTTGGTCCCTGCTGTTTTGGATCAGTTCTGCAGATGTTGTTCCTCCATGCCACCTTTCAGAGTAATGTCCCTTGGTCTGCCCTTGCCTCTTCTACTACAGATATTTTCATTAGTCACGATATATTCCACTGTTTTTCTTCTCATTATATGACCCAAGAACATTGTCTTTCTTATAGATGAATATAATGTTCTACATTAATTAGCTTCTTCCAGGCACTCGATGCTAGTTACTCTGGCAGTCTAAGGCTTTCACGACATTCGTCTCAGATACCACATCTCCAAACACTTCCCAATTTGTTCATTCACATTCCATTTTACACTGCCCTATAGCAAGACAGGTTCAATATAACACACCACGCTCTCTTACTGACATTTCTTGCGAGTGACTTATCGCATAAGATGCTTTTCATCTTCTGAAATGCAACCTTTGTTTGGCTTATTTAGCTCTACATCTCTGTTATGCATCTTTCATCTGATGTTAAGATTGTCCCTAAAAAGTTAGTTGCATATCCTTTACAGGACAGTCAACCCTAGCATTCTTTGACTGTTAGTGACTTCTTGGCACGTTCACACTCAGTAGTTAAGATTGTCCCTAGATATATGAAGTGATTGACTTGGATAGCATTTTCCCTTCTATTGTTATATCACATGTTGGTTTTATCTTTTTATTTAATATAATTATTATTTCTGTTTGTGTGTGCATTTGTATGTGTATTCATTAAAAAAGCAATGGCAGACTACTGAACGTAAACTTGCCCAGGAATCACACAGCACACCCCCCCCCCCCCCCCTCCATGCTGGAGTTGACTGTAAAAGATATGCAACAAACTTATTATTATGTTCAAGGATAAAGTCTTTGTTCCCAGAGGAATAATGATCATAAAAATATAATCATGGCACTGATGGATGGGGAGAACAGATAGAGATATTAAAATAAGAATAGAAATGGCAAGGAGTTCTCATGGCACAGTCACTATAAAAGAGATTTTCATGGCACGGCATGGTCACTATAAAAGACATTTTCATGACACGATCACTACAAAAAAGATTTTCATGACACGGTCACTATAAAACAGATTTTCTTGGCACGGCACGGTCACTATAAAAGAAATTTTCATAACACGGTCACTATAAAAAAGATTTTCATGACATGGTCACTATAAAAGACATTTTCATGACACAGTCACTATAAAAGAGATTTATTTTCATGGCACGGCACGGTCACTATAAAAGAAATTTTCATAACACGGTCACTATAAAAGAGATTTCCATAACACGATCACTGTAAAAGAGATTTTCATGATACTGTCACTATAAAAGAGATTTTCATGGCACGGCACGGTCACTGTAAAAGAAATTTTCATAACACGGTCACTATAAAAGAGATTTTCATGACACGGTCACTATAAAAGAGATTTTCATGGCATGGTCACTATAAAATAGAAACAGTGAGGAAACTGCAAACTAGAACATTATGGTTACAAAAGAACAAAATAAAAATACAAGTGAAGTATCACTAACCTCTAAAGAGATTTTGCCAAACCAGGCAAAGAATGCACTATAACGTGTCCGCAAACATCCTGGCACATTTCTCAGCAGTATGAAAGAAACAATCTGGGAACAGACATCAATAAGAAATAATGTTTTATAACAACGTTTGCAATAAATGTGATTACAGTGACTAATGGTGGTGGTTATGATAATGAAGGTTGTGATAAACTTGATGACTGATGATGATGGGTATGATAATGAAGAATGCAGCAAAACAAATGATGACTATGATGTAACACTGATGGCTATGACCATGATGCTTATGATGAAGAAGACTATGATAAACTTGATGACAATTATTCAAATATTGATGGTTATGATACTTATGATGAAGAAGACTATGATAAACTTGATGACAATAATGAGTCTAATAATGAAGATTATGACAAAGATACTTATAATGATGAAGACTATGATAAACTTGATGACAATAATGACTCTAATACTGACAGTTATGACAAGGATACTTATGATGAAGAAGACTATGATAAACTTGATGACAATGATGATTCTAATAATTATAGTTATAACAAGGATACTTATGATAAACATCATGAATCTAATATTGATGGTTGTGACAAGGATACTTATGATAAAGAACATTGTGATAAACTAGATGACAATGATGAATGGCTCTGCAAGTGTGCTACTGTGATGATCATGATAACATGAAGGCAGGGATGGCTACCACCAGATGTCAATAAACACAGCCATGAGCCTAAGGCTAAGACTGCCATACTTACAGGTAAAAACACCAGGTAAGAATGAACTTCATTGCACTGGACTTTGCTGCTGCACAAAGCGGAAAAGACTGTGTAGCTCTGTAACCAAATGGAAGACAATAATATAGACACATGCGGTGCCACTGTCCAATCTCAACCATTGTTCTCAACACAACTGAAACTAAAATGAATAAATGTGCTGCAAATAAGGTGCATAAGTAAACTTGCTCCACGGCTAAGGGGTTACAGACGCAGTTCATAACGTCGCATACCTGCGTTCAAAACATAGCTGCTGGCGATTTAGCAGCAGACAGCCTTGTGTTGGTTTTTTATGAAATGGTATGGGTGCCTCTTGTTCAGAAAGCAATGGCAAACTACTGAATGTAAACCTGCCCAGGAATCACAAAAAGCCAAAAAATGCTGGAGTTGACTGCTACGTCCTGTAAAGGATATGCAACTAACTAAACAAACTGACAAGTATTGACTGGCAGTCATAGAAGTATGAAGAGGTTTCAAATGAAACATTTACATGTGTTTCTTTGGTGAACATATTCTGAAAAAAGTAAAGACCAAATGTATAATTTTTCGATGTGGTCCCCACTGTGTTCAATGCAAGTCCTCCAGCAGCGATAAAGTACTTGGATTCCTGTAGAAAAAAATTATCTTTGATGGTTTCAACCGTTGCACAGGCAGTATGGGGCCGCATGGATAAGAACGAGTGTTCTTAAACATCCTGTGTGTTGATGCCGAGGTAAGCGGTTCAACCCCTACACTGGACAGCTGGACTAAAATGTTGACCTGCCGTCCTTGACTTGGGGACAAGTAAATTACAAGTACCTCTAAAGTCGGAGTGGGTTCGCCTGATGGCGAGGGACACTTAATAGGGAAAGCTAATCCACACGCAAAATTCAGTCCAGCACTACTATAAAATAGTGTGTATGGACAATGCCTGAGTTCAAAGTGAGCAAGGGCACACAAACAATGGATGAGTTTTCTCTCTAGGCATGTAGTGCTCTAAAATAATGCTTCGGTCATCCCATAAGAGTCAGCATAACCTTCCCTGCAGATTCTCTAGGCATGTAGTGCTCTAAAATAATACTTCGGTCATCCCATAAGAGAGTCAGCATAACCTTCCCTGCAGATTCTCTAGGCATGTAGTGCTCTAAAATAATGCTTCGGTCATCCCATAAGAGAGTCAGCATAACCTTCCCTGCAGATGGCTGCGTGCCAAACTTCTTTGGTTTCGGTGGGGAGGGATAACGCCATTCCTTGCTAGATCTCTTCGTTTCTGGCTCGTTGTAGTAAACCCAGGTTTCATTTCCCGTAACAATTCTTGATAGGAAACCATCATCTTCTGCTTTACAGCACTGCAAAAGTTCTTGACAAGCATTAATGCATCATCGTTTCAATTCTGCAATAAGCTGCCATGGTACACATCTTGCAGTCACTTTGCGGTACTGTAGCACATCATGGATGATGTGGTGTGCTGAACCTTGACTGATGTCAAGATGGGCAGCAATGTCACTCACATTCAATCAGTGGTTTTCCTGTATGGGGCCTTCAACGGCTGTAATTCACTCTGGGTCATTATTTGATTTTTCTGACACGGTTATGAACAGTCTGTCACAGAAGTCAAGCCGTTTTGAAACTTCATACTCCACTCATACCTTCATTGAGAAAAAAATGGATAACAGAGTGACGCTCCTCTTTGGTGCATGTCAAAAGTGGGGTGGCCATCTTTAAACTGTCCTTATGACATCACAGTGTTTGTATGCACCCTGATGTCACATGCTTAAAACTCTTGACATCCTTAACAACAATACTGACAGACATGGTTATGGTAATGTATATCACACTTTTAAGGTTTTGATAGAGTACCTTTCTGACTGGTGTGACCGATATTTCTCCACATCTAGTGATCTCCAACAGCTATCATATAAAAAAAAATCACCACGTCTTTACATGTTGAAAAAAAATGTTAGTTGCATGTCCTTTACAGGACCTCACAATTAAACTCAGTATTTTGGAATTTTTGTGATTTACTAGGCAATTTTTGTGCTCAGCAGCATGCCACTGCTTTTTCAACTAACGATGCTCATCCCATCTAAATATCATGACATAATAGCTATCATATTACAAATCAAATATTTAGTGGTGACAGCGAGCACAACATACTCACTGTGATCCCTATCACAATATACCCACCATGATCCTTATCATAATATATCCACTGTGATCCCTATCATAATATACTCACCGTGATCCCTATAATATACTCACTGTGATCCCTATCATAATATACCCACGGTGATCCCTATAATATACTCACTGTGATCCCTATAATATACTCACTGTGATCCTTATAATATACTCACTGTGATCCCTATAACATACTCAATGTGATCCCTATCATAATATACTCACCGTGATCCCTATAATATACTCACTGTGATCCCTATCATAATATACTCACTGTGATCCCTATCACAATATACTCACCGTGATCCCTATCACAGACAGCACACACAGAGCCCAAGAAATGGGATTGGAGAATAGATTTTCAGGTCGCTCATCTTGTATGATGTTGTAATTGACAAGGACTTTATATCCAAAAGCAAACAGCATTCCATACACAGGACTCTGTGGCAGAGATAAGGAAAGACTGCATTTAGACACAATAACCACAATGAGCAAGATTAATTATATATACAATTGATAGATTAATATTATCAATCTACAATTGATAGATTAATACTATCAATCTACTATTCATAGATTAATACTATCTATCTACAATTCATAGATAAATACTATCAATCTACAATTCATAAATTACTTATAAATTACTACTATCTATCTACAATTCATAGATTAATACTTCTTCTTCTTCTTCGTTCATCCGGAGTTTTTTTTCGGATGTGATTGCGTTGTGCCTGTTTACAGCAGAGCTGCGTTCTTGCGCCGTTAGGCCGACACATCCGACTTCTGCGGGCATTTGTTGACCGGGTTAACCTTCCCGGGGGGAGATTAATACTATCAATCTACAATTCATAAATTAATACTATCTACAATTCATAGACTAATACTGTCTATCAACAATTAAAAGATTAATTCTATCAATTTACAATTCATAGATTAATACTATCTATCTACAATTATAGATTAATACTGTCTATCTACATTTTTACTAAAAACGTTTTTTGCATATCCTTTACAGGACATCGCAGTCAACCACAGAATTGTTTGGTGTTCGTGATTTCTTGGCAAGTTGTACGTTCAATAGTTTGCCATTGATTTCTGAACGACCGGCACCCATACCATTTTCAGAAAACACCAGCGCGAGGCGGTCTGCTGCCAAATCGCTCACAGCTGTGTTTCGAATGGGGGTATGTGGGATTACGAACTGTGTCCTCCGCCCTTTTGCCATGGAGCCGGCATACAATTCATACTACAGAATTTTTTTTGGTCTGTTCACTAGCTTTGAACTCAAGGTAGTCCATGCTGGACTGAGTTTTGCATGTGGACTAGCTTTCCCTATTACCAGTGTCCGTTGCCATCAAGCGAACCCACTGACACACATAGCACACATTGGTGCTGACGCTACTCCAATATGCACGCACATGTTACCAAGGCAGTCATAGATTCACTATCATCTCTTTTTGCTTTTCAATAGTATTTGTCAGATGTTTGAAATTTGTGGTCACTGCTTGAAATGTCGGGTGACTGCTTGAAATGTGGGGTGCATTGCTTGAAATGTGGGGTGCATGCTTCACTTTGCTGAAACTTCATCTTTAAGATAATGTAATAAGGCAGGTCTTGGTTTATAATCAACAGATAAATTGATAAACATTGAGCTGAGAACTGGAAGCACAAATATTACTATAAAGTCATGGTTAGAAGGTTTTTGCTACACAGGAAGACAAAAGCCAGAAAAAAAAATGGATGACAGCGAGAACCAGAATCCAGAGGAACATGAAGAATAACACAGTGGAAGAGAAGACAAAGATGAAAGATGTGGATAATAAATAGAAGAAAATGAGGTAAACAACAGTAAAATATACTTGAGTTTATGCAATGAACACAAAACTATGATTATTAAACATGTCAACAGACATAGTAACACTATGCTGCACATTCATCATCATGATCAGCCAATGGCCTTGCCAGCTGGCATGGGCAATCATACCTGTCCACAAATTGCAATCTCCGATGTCATGGATCAATTCGTGTGTTGACTCCCTTCAGTGCCATGACACAAGACTGCCAAGAATCTTCTCATGCTGTCTCCTTCTATCTCTCTTTCCACAATTCTTTCCAGTTGTGACATGTTCCAGTTCTTTTCTTCTCATAATGTGGCCAAAACCGATGACTGCCTCTTTCTGATGTTTGTGATAAGTTGTCTTTGCGACTCAGCTTCCCTTAAAACGTCCTGACTGCTCATTTTGACTGTCCAATTAATTTTCATACTTTTCACTTTTTGTACTTGTCTCGAAGTTTTGGCTCTTCATACCTTCTGCCCCACATGGCATAGGGATAGTTCGTGTGTTTTTTTCTTTGTTTGCTGTATTTCGTTGTGTTAGCTATCTGTGGTGTCCTTGACAAAGATTCTGAGAATCGAAACGTCGGTAGTCCTGTGTCGTATTGTACACGTTTGTGTGTAGTTTATTTTATTTTATTATTCATTTTATATATTTATTGAGTGCTTCTGATTTCGGATTTTCACCTGTATTTCGTGATACGATGGATCTCCTTGTAATGTATGTGCAACGTTGTTGATGTTTAGTACGTTTCTTCTCGCAGGAGTTTAATATACCTATTTGTTTCCAATTCATATTCTTATATCCTGCTGCAGCCGCTGCTTTTTCTTTCTATTCTATAAAACCACATCTTCTATGCTTCCAGGGATTTTTTCGTCTGTTTACTAATTGTCCATGATTCTCAGCCATGTTAAAACTGGTTCTACATAACATACTGCACATTATCAACGAGATATTTTATGCAACAGTTAGGTAGTTCCATCACAGATACGGCCACTGAAGAGTCCAGTTTCAGGCCTTCACATATTCTAGGCCACCGTACAACAAGGAGGAGTTTCTTTCCTCATCGTCTTTATTTCCCAGACAATATCCGGCATTCACTATATGAGGCTGGGCCAACCCCAGAGCTGTTAGTTAGTTGCATAACCTTTACAGGACGTAGTAGTCAACTCCAGCATTGTTTGGCTGTTTGTGATTCCTGGGCAGGTTTACGTTTATAGTTTGCCATTGCTTTCTGCATGGCCAGCACTCATACCATTGTATGGAAACCAACGCAAGGCGGTCTGCTTCCAAATCATCCGCAGCTATGTTGCAAACACAGTATGGGGGATTATGAATTGCATTCATAACACCATCGCCACAGAACCGGTCCAATGCTGTGCCGGTAAGAAAAATAATTCTGCAACTTCTTAGGAATGAAACTGGAACACTGGAACCTGGGAAGTGGATACACTAACTGCCTCCACAACAGACAGTTATAAGATATTAACATTAATCATATGTCATAACAAAACGTGTACTCACAAATCTATCCAACTGCCACCGAAACCTCCACTCATGTATGGAATCATCAGACGTGACAAACAAGGCTTTGATCGGACGTATCAAAAACACTCTTTCAAAAAATACCTGCAGGTAAACATTGGCCAGGAACATTGAGAAACATTAGGCCTAAGTCAGAAGGCATTACACATTACAAAATGTGATTACCCATATTCATTACACTTCATCATCTTCTATTTTCCTTTTTTTTTCTATAAAAAATCAAAGATAGGGAGCATCCATTGGATCATTTCTAGGGCATGCTGGTGTGATGGGAAATGAGCAGGCGGACAAACTGGCGGGTATTACCCTCTGGGTGAGGTATTGGTGCACGATATGGCAGATGCGGACAGCTCCCTTTAGGATAGTGTGGAAGAACAAATACATCATCATCGCCTGGAGGGAAGGATCTGGCCAACACTCAGTTCTCAGAGAACAGGCCAGACGGACACATAATCAGATTGCAACTGGTCCCATTAGTATTGAGACTCTTCACTGGACAGAGGACTTCCGGTTTCAAGATGGCGACGGACGGTCGTGTTGTTTTGTGTTCGTTAACTTTTTCGCGTAAGGGATGGATTTATTCATTTCTTGCGTGTAATTGGTGTGCCAGGATGTAAAACCAGGAGTTTCTACTCAAGATCTGCGCGGGTGCTACGGAGTTCGTGCATCGAGCGAAGCCATCCTTGAGTGAATTTTCAGCAGCGTGTGTGGTTCTCAATCAAAAGTCAGTGTTTACGTTTTTTCAACATGGCGGAACAACGTGTGTTTTCCGAACGATCAGCAGTCAACATACCGAAGCGGCGTGGTAGCCGCGCAGGGAAAAAGAAGCCAGGTAAGCGCGGTGGCTTGAGACGTTTTAGACTCAAGTGTCACCGTCTAGGACTCAGGAACATCCGTATTCTATATTGGAACTGTGCCAGTGTAAAACAACGGGGCTCTATTTTAGAAACCCTAGTTTACAGGAACGACATTGTAGCACTCCAGGAGACGAGACTGGGCGATCAGCTACTCCGAATTGCCGGCTTCAAATGTTTCTATAACAGATGACATCTGGGAACGGCGATTCTCGTTCGCGACAGCATGGTGGCGTCAGAGCTAGACATGTCCAGTTGGGACAGTGACGATATACAAATACAGGCGTTGAGAGTTCATTCCAGTACACCATTCTTGTTGGTTAATGTTTATGCCCGCAATGCGAGTGTGGACGCCCAGAAGTGGCAGTGCTTAAGTGGCATATTAGGCCACGAGAGAAATGTTATTTTCTGTGGTGACTTCAACGCTAAAGGCAGATCATGGGGAAACACTTCCTCCAATACACAAGGGGAGGAGCTCGAGACTGCACTGGAAACCATCGACCTGGTTTGTATCAACAGTGGCTGTGTCACCAGGACAGCAAGCCGTCCAGGCGATGAGGACAGTGCTATTGATCTGGCGCTAGTTTCACCTTCACTAACTACAGTGTGTAGATGGGGTGTCCTAGGACACCATGGCAGCGACCACCACCCATGCAGCATATTGGTGGAGAAAGGCAGAACCAGGCAGCACAAGCTAAAGGTAAAGACGTTCCAGTATGACAGTACAGGGCAAGATGTGGTGAGTAAAATAAGACGTGACAAGCGCAGAACGTTTCAGGGCAGGAAGAAAAGGAAAAAAAGCTGGGAGCAGCCACCGTGGTGGAGTTTCGAGGTGGAGAAGGCTTGGGTGGATAAGCGTAGTGCTGTAAGGAGATGGCAAAATGCCAAGAAGAACAGAGCTGGTCATCCTAGTCCCTGCTTGCACTTAGAAAGAGAGATGCACACAAAAGTAAGCTATTTCAAAAAACTGGTCACGGTGGTTAAAAGCGAAAAATGGGCAGAGGTGTGTCAAAGAGTAAGCACAGACAAGTCACTGAAATTGTTCTGGCGACTACATAAAAGCATGAGTGGTGTAGTCAAGAATAAGAGCATTTCTGACTTCCAAGGTGCTGACCTCATCTGGCAGAGGACTGACGAGGACAAGGGCAAAGCCCTCTTTGAACGCTACCTTGAGCAGAGCAACCAGACAGACATGGGAGGCCGGAATCTGGCCAGGGAGGTCACCTCAGACAGATGCAAGGCCCAGAACACTTCGGATGAAGACACAGTGACAGTGCAAGAAATCAAGGCTGTGCTTCGACGATCAAAAAACAGTGCTCCAGGTCCTGATGGCATAAGATACGACGACATAAATAGGTGTACCGACAATGATCTAGAGAAACTAGCAGACATGTACAACAACAGTATAGGGAGTGCTAGCATCAAGGAGGAATGGTTACACAGCTATCTGATTCCCTTGCCGAAGCCTGACAAAGACCACAAGAAAATTCAGGGATATCGAATTATAACCATGCAGAATACAATAATCAAGCTGCTGGAGAAGGTAATTGCCAGGAAAATATCAAGCCAACTAGAGAGGCAAGGTGTTTTCCCACCTACCCTGGGTGGGTACCGTCCAAAAAGAGAAACCTGGACCAATGCAGCAGTCTTTGCCCATGATGTCTATGAAGGTTTCCACTCAGGCACTGAAACCGTTGCTGCAGCGATTGATCTTGAGGACGCATACAACAGAGTACCACTGGATTTTTTAATGTTTCAGCTTCTTGAACTAAACGTAAGTCCATTCCTCCTTAGTTGGATCGCTGCAGCTCTCTTCCAACGGAAAGTAGTTTTTAGATGTGGCAGTTGGACTTCGGAACCAACAACAATATATCCTGGCCTACCACAGGGATCACCATTATCTCCGGTACTGTTCAACGCCTACACAGTGAGAATCACCGGTGAGCAGATCACTGGACCTGGCAGGACATTGTCATATGCCGATGATGTTTTAGTGTATCGTCAGGGTAAGGATAGAGAGGAGGTTGCTGTGGAGCTACAAACCGAACTCAATCGCATAAGTACTTGGTGTGATGAAGCTGGGGCAATGGTCAACCCAACAAAGGCAACAGTGACTTGGTTCTCGTTGAATAATCATATTGTCAACAATCCAACACCAACTGTAATGCTGTGTTCAGAGACGGTGGAAAGAACGCAGGCAATGAATTACCTGGGGATACGGTTTGATCGAAGCCTTGCTTATAATGTGCACATAGACCAGGTGATAACAAAGGCCAAGCGGGGTTTGGCAGCGATGCGGGTGATGGCAGCAGCAAACTGTGAGCAGCGCCATCTATGTCTTCTGTACGAGGGGCTGGTCATGTCTGTTTTGGAGTATGCAATGGCAATCCTGACTGTCAGCCATAAGCAGATAGAAAGGATGGAAAGGATACAGAATGAAGCTATGCGCATTATTCTTGGATGTACAAGAGATACAGCATGCAGGGCGATGCGCTACCTTCTTGATTTTCCAACCATTGAAGAGAGAATGCAAGTTTGCAGGGCACGCGCCTACCTCAGAATTAACGCAAACACACAGCATCCACTGCATAGTGAAATTAGGAAGGTGAAGGGCAGCAGGTTAAAAAGAGGACGGTCGTGGATGGGTCAAGCCGAGGACATTCTTCAACAGGTGTGTTCACTTGAGGACTTAGAACCTGGCGAGGAGTGGGTGCAAGTGCCAACAGACTTCTGCACATCCTTTTCAGTTTGCATCCAACTAGATAGAAAATGCAGACAAGAAAATCCGGCTGCTGTTGAGGCTGAAGTACAAGCGTTGATTTTCGAGAATTCGCTAGACAGTGACGCGGTCATCTACACAGATGGGTCGGTCATCCGACATGTGAGAAGCTCATGGGCCTTTACAGCTCGGGCCGGAGGGAGAATTGTGAAGGAGGACTCTGGTGCTTTCACTGAAACCACAAGTAGCATGACCATGGAAGTCATGGCAGTAAGTAAAGCAATAACATGGCTCGAGACACAGACATTCACTAGGGCTTGTTTCCTTAGCGACTCAATGAACATGATCAAGAGGATAGAGGAGGGGTCGATCCGAAGAGAATGGTTGCTGCCTCTGAAGCGGTCTCGGCTGGCAAAGATTAGTTTCATCTTCGTGCCAGGGCATGCGGGAGTACAAGGAAATGAGCGGGCTGACAAGCTCGCAGGTGAGGCTACTGTTGAGGGCGGACGCGCCATGGACCAGGCTGACATTCTGAATGCTCTACGAGAAGTGAGACTTTTGCAAGAACCAAGTGATGACTGTGAATCTACAACAATGGCCAGACTGCGAGAGCAGCAAATTAAAAGAGGGGTGGCCAAACAAGAACACTACGCAGGAAGCCAAAGAAGATTGATAAACCAACACAGAACTGGCGTCGTTAGCCGCTACACGCTGCGGGATTTGCTGAGGGGATCCGAGCACTTATGGACTGAATGGTCCGATGTGCAACGAGGATGATCTGTCGACTAACTGACTAACTAACTTCATTGGATGTTGAACATGAGGACGGAGAGTGTATGGGAATGACCTGAGTGCTCATGTTGGTTCTTGACTCCAGCAAACTCAACTCAACTCTAGATTGTTGTCCTGCAGGTTCAGAATAGGAGAAACTAGTTCTGAAATGAACCTCAAACACTGTGGTGCTTCTGGTCTCAGTTATACCATATATCTGGGGCAGGAGTATCTCAGACATCCATGTATTACCAGTGCCCATAAGGAAAACACAGAACAGTAACACTGCAACCTGCCACGCATATTATAAGAGGTGAGGCAATAAGGAGATCTGGCGTGGGGCTGGCTACCCCACCCTGTAGACAACTTTAGCAGAACAATCCAACTATAGTATGTCCACATTTGTTTGCCTTCATTCACGATCAATTATTTTGAAAACTGTCTGTTGCATCGTTATGAAATTTTTCCAGCCATCTTATATTTTCCCCCACCCAAGGAATATGTCCTTGATAGGTCCATAAACAACTTAAATCATTGAAAGCGGCAACATTCCTTTGATGTTTTGCTGAACAACTAGTGATTTCTTGCTAACAAAGTTATTTTTACGGTAATGGGAGACCTGCAAATTCTGATGACACACAAAGGCGTATCCGGATTCGTATGGGAGTGGGTGCAATGAAAGAACTAGCTTAAAATCGACAGGGTGTCTGCATTGCACCGGGTTTTTATCCCATATGGCTCAGTTTCTTTCCGCAGCGCGGAAAGCGTCGCACAAAGCACAAACTCCGTAGCTCCAGCGACGACCCTCGGGAGTCTCCGAAAAAATGCACTCGTGAAATGAAGGATGCGGCCCGGAATCGAACATACAACCTTCGGAGCCCGAGTCAGACGGCTTGACCACTTCACCACGGAGAATCCCGAGAGGGGTGCAATGTGTAATATTAGTAAAGACAGAATTTACAGAGGCACGGGGTAAATTAACAGGAAAGTAGAAGGAATATATTTCTTACCTTATTTTTCATTTCCTTCTTGTTTCTTCAGCTGATGCTGATGCTGTAATGTTTAGGGCCTGCAATTCATCTGAATAGTTGGAGCAAAATATCCCAGTAAGTGTGTACGTAGATTAAGGTCTGCGATCTGCTCAGACCTTAATCTGTGTCGGACGATTCCAGTAGGTTGATGATTGCTCTCGGTTGCATAAAATTCAATCCATCCTTTCTCCAATAGTCCTCTTCCTCTTTCAACACATGGTCCTGACGTTTTTTCCAGTAACTTTTATCAATATTTAATAGCGCGGACAGACAGACAGACAGACAGACAGAAAGGTAGGTAGGTAGGTAGGCAGAAAGGTAGGTGGGTGGGTGGCTGGCTGGCTGGCTGACTGGGTGGGTGGGTGGGTGGGTGGGTCGGCTGGATGGCCGGCCGACCGACCGACAGATAGATAGATAGATAGATAGATAGATCCCCGCCAGGAGCCGGGCCGAGCCAGCTAGTTTATTTATATAATCATGTTTCATGAAAGAACCCACAGTTTGACGACACCTCTGAACTACCCCATATAAATTCCCTCAGTCTGCCAAAAGCGAAAACCGCGCAGACAAAATTCAAAAACAGCGGGGGTGTGTCTTGCTGAAACGGTAATACTCTTAAAATGATGGAATGAATGCGGGTGCTATAAAATATATACGGCATATAAACAAACATTGAAATCTGCTGTACAATCTCCAGAACAAAAATTTTTTTGTTGGGTGGACATAATGATAAGGTTATATGCTAAATCTCATCATTTTCCCTCAGTTGGTTACTGAGATATTGAATTTTATATTGAGGCAACAAAAAAAAAAAACACTACAATAATGAAAGCACAGGGAAAAGACTCGGCACTGGAGCTGCCCAAGATAGGATGGTTTGGTTTAAGTTGGTTGAAGGCCTATACTCCAATATGGAATATAGGGCAGCAGAAGAAGAAAGCATTATAAGAAATAATGTTGTCTATTTCATTTTCTTTTTTGACCGTCATAAAAAAATGGTTGTTACATTGTGTCAGTTAGTCAACAAAGAATGATTTACTTCAAAAACAATTAGTTATCCCACAACCAATGTCTTATCTGAGTTACATGACAAACATTGAGTTACCCCACAACCAACGAAATACCCCAAACCAATGTGTTACCTGACAAATATTGTGTTACCTGACAAACAATGAGTTTACATGAAGAACATTGAATTACCCCACAAACAATGAGTTCCCACAAACCAATGTGTTACCTGACAAACAATGAGTTACTCCACAACCAAACTGTTACCAGACAAACATTATGTTACCCCACAAACAATGAGTTACCTCTCAGCCATTGTCTTACCTAACACACATTGCAATGAATGCTATGAAACTGTTAACTGACTATTGCTGCTGAAGAATACCCAATAGATTTAACTACCTAAGAGTAATCTAAACATCAATGAACCATCACTAGTGTTAAACACCAGTTTAATGTTACACTCTTACCTCAGACAGATAAAACAAAGATATAGCCACAATCAAAGCCACAAACTTCAGGATCATGTATAAGTAATGAATAGGATTGGCTGAAATAACAAATGAAGAAAAAACAAATCAGTCATATGTCTCTGATTACAGTACAGTCAATTCAATTCAATTCAATTTTATTTTAAAAGGGTTACAAATTGGGCACGCAGGCCCGTCTTACATTCAGCCCTTCCAATCACTCATCTTTCATTCATCAATAGTGCATGATGCATTCACATAGGAAAATGCATTGTCAAATGAATGTTGTAAACACAAACAATGCATATTACAATGTTATGAGACACATCCCTCACCCACCCACACAACCTCTTTCCACCCACATACACCCAAACCCACCCACACAATCCCCATCCACCCACATACAACCCCCACCCACCCACACAAACCTCACCCACCCACACATATCACACACCCATACACCCACACCCTACATCCACCCAAACACATCCCCCATCCGCACACACCCCCACCCATCCCAGCCTCCCACACACCCACCCACCCACCCACAGCCTTACACACCCCCACTCACCCACCCACACACACCCCCACTCAAACACCCACCAACCCATCCTTCCCTATTAACACATCCCCCCACACACATCTCCCCACAACACACCCACCCCCAGCCCACACATACACACCCACCCATATCCACACACCTCCAACCACCCAGCCAAACACTCATCCCCCAACCACACAGACACCCCACAACCAACCCACCCACCCACTCACACAACCCCCACCCTTCCACCCCACCCACCCACACACAGCCTCACCCAGCCATACACACACCCCACCCATATATCCCACTCACTCACCCACACCCCCACCCAAACACCCACCAACCCACCCTTGCCTATTAACACACATCCCCCACACACACATCTCCCCGCAAACACACCCACCCCCCAGCCCACACACACCCACCCACCCACCCATATAGATTACCCAGATTACACCCAGCACAAGTATTATTTCTCTATAATATACTCTGTGGAACACTGGCGTGTTGATCATCATCAAGTGCCATGCCAGCTGGCATAGGTGTTCATGGCTTTCTACAGATCTCGGTCTTTGGTGTTCTGAATCAACTCTACTGCTATATTTCTCCATGCAGCCGTCTCAATCCATCTAGCATCATTCTTCTTGGTTGGCCTCTGCCTCTCTTCCCCTCGATATTTCCAGTCGTCACGATGTTCTCCAATGCCTCTTCTCATCACATGACCAGAGAAAGCCGTTTGTCTCTTTCTTATTGTTGCATATAATGTTCTAGTTTCATTAGCCTCTTTCAGGCAATCGTCATTAGTTACTCTGGCAGTTCAAGGAATTCGAAAAATTCGTCTCAGGAACCACATCTCTGTTGCTTCCAAGTTCTTCCTAATGTGTCCAAGATACAGAAAAACAAGTTCTATATAGCACTGGCATGTCAGAGCTTAAAAATGTTTCAGTTCACACGCATTAAGCCCTGCAGGCATGCTGAACTCTCATTTTAGAATGGTTTCTCAAAATATACTCTACTGAATCTTGGAGACTCAGGGTAGATATTTCTGAACTCAATTGTCATGAAGGAATTACTTGCTAAAAATGTTTCTCTCTGCTCAATTCTACAGTGATCGCGGGGGGAGGTTCACCCAGACTAAAATAAACACCAGAAAATGTCCTGGAACTAAAGGAGGCAGGCATGATACCGACCACATCAACCCTCAAGTGCTGGTTGGCCCATACAAATATGTGACTGGCATCACATGCCAAATAAGCCTCGAAACGTGATAAAGGGTCCTTTATTTTTAATTACACTTACAGCATTTGATCACAGTCCCAACCATAACCACCACCAATTGCAGCAATTTATGAGAGCCCCAACTACAAATATTAATTACAGGATTTTAATCACAGTTCCAGCTACAACAACCACTAATTACAGCAATTTATGATAGTGCCAACATCAATTACTAAAATTAGCATTTTAATCATAGTCCCGACTAAAAAAATAACACTAACTACATCACTTTAAAATAGTTCCAACTATGGCTACCACTAATCACAGCTATTGATCATAGCCCCAACCATAACAACCACTAATTGCAGCAATTTATTATAGTCCCAACTACAACAACCACTAACTACATCTATTTAACCCTTTACAGGGCAAAACGTCCATTTGCGGCCGATCGTTTAAACGAGCAGATCGTGTGAAACCGCCCGATACTATTATGCATTGTAAAAACGCGATCTCTCGGCTTTCCGACACTTCCGACGGCTACTTTCGCTTTCGCCGATAGCTTGACAACGTGGCTGCCATTTGTAAGCGCCTACTGTGAATTTGAATGGACTTTTACGGACTTTTTTTTGACAGTTTTCGGGATTTTTACGCTTAGTTTTTCAAAATGGATTTTGGCGATTCTTCAAGTGATAGCCGAGATTTCGCTAGGTTCAATTTAAGTGACATTAAAGGGCACGAAGTTGACTATTAATTGCAGCTAGATATCAGTGAAAAGCTTTACTTTGCATTAGCAGTCGTGAGTCGGACTTTAAAGAAAGTGATTATGATTCTGAAAATGTGTTTGTAAATTGCCGTATAGATGACAGAAAATCACAAACAATATGCTGTATTTCGTAAATATTTGTGTTCAAATATGGATTACTGACAACAATCACGTGAGTAACATATTCTGCATGCTTTTCCCTTCATTGTGTTGTTTATTTAACTAAAATCGGTTGACTAACACCTTATTTATGATGTTTTTACTAACACAACCCGAAATTTTACCGAACCTGACAAAAATCTTGCCCGTTCAGGGCTAAAAAACGGACAAGCGTCTGCCCTGTAAAGGGTTAATATAGTCCCGACTACAACAAACACTAACTACATCTATTTAATATAATCCTGACTACTACAACCACTAACTACATCTATTTAATATAGTCCCAACTACAATAACCATTAACTACATAAATTTAAAATAGTCTCAACTACAATAACCATTAATTACAGTTATCAGTCATGCTCCCAGCATCATGTATATTAACACACCACATTAAATACTGCCAACAAACATTCTCCAAGCCATGTCCAGTAACACCCACACATACAATCCTGTAGCAGAAACCTATATTTAGGTATATGAATTGCCAGAACCTTCACATTTCTAGTCTTGCATCCATGGAAGAATAGGTGGCCAGTCATTCCCATCCATAGAGAACCGAGAGAGCTGACACTGAACCCTCAGCTGACCGCACTCACGATCGCCCTTTTTAGCGTAGCTTCCTAACCATTACATCAGCGCTTCTGGGGGTTGTCGCTGAAGCTATGAAGTTTTTGAATAACGAAGACACAAACAATAGATTGCACGATTTATTGCCTGGCATATTTCGCTGCATCTCGTCATACTACATACTGCAGAAATCATTTTCATGTTTTTTATGCTAAGCTTTCATGGCTCTGTGGAAGGAACCTGAGCCAAAGGGGATAAAAACCTGTGCTATGAAGTCGATACTCTTGCTGTTAAACTCCCATTTGTAAAACAACCCAGTAAGACAGAAGCCACTAATGCCAGTGCTGCCAGTACTCACCTTCAGCAGACTGACTGGTAATGTGTGGAGGGATGGCCATCACCAGGTATATAACAATGAACCAGAAAGACACCAGCGGAACAAAGTAGTAAAACTGGTATGGGCGATTCATGGTAAAACACAAGGTCACCACCAGAATATTCATACGGAAGAGAACCTGGGAAAGCAAAACCATGTTGATTATTATTCAGATGCTTGCATGAGAAAAAAAATAAAAAATGTGAATAGTTATTAAATAATTTGCATGGGAAAACAAAATTTTGATTATTATTAAATAATTTGCCGGTCTCTGTGGCAAAGGCATTACGGATGCGGTTTGTAATTCCACTGCAGCTGTGACCGATTTGGCATCAGACCTTGTCGCGCTAGGTTTTAACGTGCTGGTATGGGAGCCGGTTGTTCAGAAATCAATGGCAAACTACTGAAAGTAAAACATGCCAAGACATCAACAACAGCAGTGCTGGTGTTGACAGCGATGTCCTGTAAATAGGATATGCAAAAAAAAAAAAAAAACATTAAATAATTTGCATGGGAAAACAAAGGAATATTGATTTTTACTCAAATATTTGACAAATGAATGTTGACTTTTACTAAATTAGTTGCAGGGGGGAAAAAAGCATGTCAAATTTTTACTAAAACATTTGCATGGGAAAACAAGGATAACAAAGTTGTTTTTCCAGTGATCAATTTCCAGTAAAAGCAGGATTTGTCCACCTAGTACAGCCCTGGGGTCCACACGTCCTCATATCATGGGCACACTAGAGATGCTTCTGGAAAGAAAAGAAGCTGGTTGCCTGGCCTCACAGAGCTGTGATCTGGCATGTGTGAAAGCTGATCACTTCACATCCTTGTAGCTGTGAATCTGGCATGTGTGAAAGCTGATCACTTCACATCCTTGTAGCTGTGAATCTGGCATGTGTGAAAGCTGATCACTTCACATCCTTGTAGCTGTGAATCTGGCATGTGTGAAAGCTGATCACTTCACACCCTTGTAGCTGTGAATCTGGCATGTGTGAAAGCTGATCACTTCACACCCTTGTAGCTGTGAATCTGGCATGTGTGAAAGCTGATCACTTCACATCCTTGTAGCTGTGAATCTGGCATGTGTGAAAGCTGATCACTTCACATCCTTGTAGCTGTGAATCTGGCATGTGTGAAAGCTGATCACTTCACATCCTTGTAGCTGTGAATCTGGCATGTGTGAAAGCTGATCACTTCACATCCTTGTAGCTGTGAATCTGGCATGTGTGAAAGCTGATCACTTCACATCCTTGTAGCTGTGAATCTGGCATATGTGAAAGCTGATCACTTCACATCCTTGTAGCTGTGAATCTGGCATGTGTGAAAGCTGATCACTTCACATCCTTGTAGCTGTGAATCTGGCATGTGTGAAAGCTGATCACTTCACATCCTTGTAGCTGTGAATCTGGCATGTGTGAAAGCTGATCACTTCACATCCTTGTAGCTGTGAATCTGGCATGTGTGAAAGCTGATCACTTCACATCCTTGTAGCTGTGAATCTGGCATGTGTGAAAGCTGATCACTTCACATCCTTGTAGCTGTGAATCTGGCATATGTGAAAGCTGATCACTTCACATCCTTGTAGCTGTGAATCTGGCATGTGTGAAAGCTGATCACTTCACATCCTTGTAGCTGTGAATCTGGCATGTGTGAAAGCTGATCACTTCACATCCTTGTAGCAGTAATTGTCACTGGGCTATCTTTAATTGATTCTACTAAGAGATTTGTATGGGCAAGCAAAATGCCTGTTTCCCTTTCAGACATTTGTATGAGCAAACACAATGCTTGTTCCCTTTACTAAGACCAGTTTGGGCAAACACAATGCTTATTCCCTTTACTAAGACCAGTATGGGTAAACACAATGTCTGTTCCCTTTACTAAGACATTCATATGGGCAAACACAGCGCTTGTTCCCTTTACTAAGACATTTGTATGGGCAAACACAATGATTGTTCCCTTTACTAAAACATTTGTATGGGCAAACACAATGCTTTGCTCTCTTTACTAATACATTTATATGGGCAAACACAATGCTTGTTCCTTTTATGAAGACAAAATGTTTGTTCCCTTTACTAAGATGTTTGTATGGGCAATCACAAGCTTTTCCCCTTTAATGTTGTTTGTATGGGCAAACAAAACATTCGTTCCCTTACTAAGACATATGTATGGGCAACAAAGGATTTTCTATTAAATCTTAGACTTTCGTGCATACATACTCCACACTCGAACAGTATAAGTGTCTATGTACTTAATATTTCAGCCATAGAATTATTAGTTTATTCACATCATATGATATAAAACTCTGCAGTACGCACCTGACGAGGTGCAGTGAAATATGCCAGGCAAGAAATCGTGCAATATTTTGTTTATGGTGTCTATGTTTATATGCTCTATTTATTCATACGATTTGCATGGACAAACAACAGGCACACTCCCTTTACATTAGCAAAACTGAATACATGGTAGCTTCCAAGAAATCGCGCACGTTCCAATTTTTGTATATATAATATAGATGTAAACATCAAAACAGGTCAATCGTTTTCAACAAGCTACATGGTAACATCTGACAGAAGAAGTGACATAGTGATAAAGAAAAGAAATGCCACAACCAAAGGTTTTTTAACAAAAAATTAACGTAATGAAAAACAGAAATATCGCAACAAGCACAAACATCCGCTAACTGAAATGTTGTGTGTGGCTTGTTCTTCTGTACAGATGTAAATGCTGGACAATGAGTTATAAAATGGTAAAGAAACTGGAAGCAATGGATATGTGGTTTTGTTAGAAGATTGTTACATACATCACGGACAGTGAAGAAAACAAATATTGAAATACTGAGAGCTAGACACAAGAGATCGATCAGGAGAATGAGGGGCCTTGTCAACCAACACAGAACTGGCACCATTAGTTGCCGGACACTGATGCATATGTTTGGGGAATGGGGGGGGGGGGGGGGATCTGAGCAGCTATGGACATGTCCGGAGTGCAAGGATGACACCCCAAAAGATAACCAACTAACTGAGAGTTAAAAATGTTACACAATTACTCATCAATACCATAAGGAAAAGACAAATGTAATTATTGAGGCAAATCAACAGAAAATGGACTGGCGACATCAAAGACATTGTACAGTGGCACAGAATGACATTATCCAGTGCCACCCACCAGGTGGTGAAACATTCACTATTCCTCCCTACGATGCATGGCGACGAAAGTGGAAGCTGATGATCAACAAAAGAGCTGGAATAGAGAAACTAGCCTTATTGGGGGAAAATTACTAGGCAAGAGAGCCAGAAGAAGACAGAGAAAGAAGTGCACAGAAACATTAAACAGCTGGGTAATACATAATAATATAAGCAACGGAGGTCAGCAGAGCCACATGGATAAGCGCGCTCATTCTTAAACTTCCGGTGCGCTGATGCCAAGGTAGTGGGCTGAACCCCTACACCGGTCAGTTTAACTAAAATGTTGACTTCTCGCCCTTGACTTGAGGACATAAATTACAAGTACCACTGAAGTTGGGGTGGGTTTGCCTGATGGCGAGGGACACTGGTAAAAGGGAAAAGTAATCCACACACATAAATCAGTTCAGTGCACTAGAAGTAACAGCATGTGTATGTAACATGCTTGAGTTCAAAGCGAGCAAATGCAAATATATATATATATATATATATATATATATATATATATATATATATATATATATATATATATATATATATATATATATATATATATATATACACCGGATGTTTTTGCTTTTTTCTGTTGATAACACCATTCTGTTTGGAGTGCAAAAAATTACTCCAGCAGACAACAGCCATGTATATTGCATACTGCTTCACAATGGACTGTGGAGCACATTTTTTGATGACATCATATACTTCATTTTTCAAATTTGTTTCTACATACAAAGTGTAGTGAGACTTTACAAACACTCTGTATATAAGCAACGCCAACTTCACCAAAATATCAGACAACAAAGAAAACTGGAAAGTCATGGTCACCATTGTCTACTCCAGCCCAGGCACATGCAAATGAAGACACTCTTTTACAAAGCTAGGTACACGGACAAATAATAGTTATGACCCCATTACTAAGAAATTTGCATGCACAGACGACGGTCTTCTTCTTCTTCTTCTGCGTTCATCCGGATTTTTTTTTCAGATGTGACTGCGTTGAGCCTGTTTACAGCAGAGCTGCGTTCTTGCGCCGTTAGACGGTCTAATTTGTTTCGTTTACTGAGGCAAATAAATGGACATTTGCATAGACAAAATGTGTGTTCCTTAAAAGAACTGTATGTGCAAACAGCATGGATATTCTTTTTATACACACATTTTCATGGCACTGGAGAAGACGTAATATTTCTACCACGTTTCTGTCATGCACTGCCAAAACATTTTGAAGATGCTAATGTTTGCCCTCCGAGGGTGAGATGGTTTCTGGGCAGACACACTTAGCAATGTCGATAAGGGAAATGTGTGATCATAAACGTCTCAAAGGAATTACGGCCACCTGGTTAGTGCAGTCACCGCGAACTGTGCAGGTTAGGGTTTTCTCTTTTGCTATGACAGAAAAAAATTCCATCATCTTACTGAAGACTCAAACCCAGTTCTCCTAAATGGTGGCCTAGCTACTCGGCTAGACACATTATAGCTACTCGGCCTAACACTCCTCTAGGCCAGACATACACACAAGATTCCCAAATTATGGACATAAATAAGAAACCAGTTAAACAGGCCTGAGAAATATCTAATGGCAGTGGATATGTGCCTCCTGAGGAAAATGCATGGACAGACAGAAAACAATGAATGGTACAATCTTTCAAGAAACAAATGAAAACTGTAAATTGATTAGAGACATTAGACGTAGACAATCTAGATTTTTTGGGCATGCTATGAAGAGAAATAAACTTGAAAACTTAGTGACAATAGCAAACTCCAAGAGAAAAGAACAAGGGGAAGGCAAAGAGATAAACACCTGGATGGCTTGGTCACATGGCATAATCAGGACAAGAGCACGGACCTGATCCAAGACTCTGGTGATCATGTGAGATTGCAAACCATGGCTACCCATGCTTATCAGCATGGTACATGATGATGATAATAATGGTGATGATGACTACAGCAGCCATGTTATTTCTTTCACAAAAGCAGAGAAGCAGGTGGAGAAGGGGTCAGAAAGATCGCTTCACAGATCATGGAACTTGTACAAGGTTCACCCTCAGTATTACTCAGGGATGTTAAATGGTGTTATCACAGAAAAAGAAACAGCCCCAGAAACAATCACAGTAAGAACAAATCAGGTGCTTCAGCACAGCTTCCTGCAAGACAAGTGGACGTAATACATGGCACTAAAGAGGGACCCCATAAAATAGCAAAGTTCATCATGAGAACTCACAAGACAATGTAATCCTCAAAGATTAGATCACGGGAAGAAGAAGAAGAAGAATGATAATTCACATAGCCACTGTAAAAGCTGACATGTCATAAGTGTAGATGAAAAGCTGATATGTCACAAGTGCAAATCACAGGTGCCTTTATAAAAAATGAGAAGTGACAAGTCCAGATTACAGGGCCATTATAAAAGCTGATAAGTCACAAGCGTAAATCGTAATGCCATTAAAAGCTGGTTAACCTGCAGATACAAAGCAAAAGCCGTTATAAAAGCTGATAAGTAATGGATTAAAATTGTGCAGCCATTACTAAAACTAAGTCGTTGACTGCATTTTTATGTCTGAACTAAACAAGGAACTACCCAACAGGGCAAAAGAGATAGATATACGGACGTGAAAACACATGGGGAAGAGAACTATAGACAGAGATGCATAATATGGGAGGACATGGAGGCAGCTGCAGTAGGTAGCAACAGAAAGGGCTACATATGCACATCCTCAATGGGGGAATACAAAGCAGCGGTGGCGGAAGAGGATGAGGGAAAAAGAAGAAAAATAAAAAAGTAAATGGTCTGTGTAAGAGTTGTAGCACATTAAAGTATTGTCTATTAAACTCTGTGTGTAAGAGTTGTAGCACATATAAGAACTGTCTATTACACAAACTCTGTGTAAGAGTTGTAGCACACATAAGAACTATCTATTACTTAAACTCTGTGTAAGAGTTGTAGCACATATAAGAACTGTCTATTACTCAAACTCTGTGTAAGAGTTGTAGCACATATAAGAACTGTCTATTTCTCAAACTCTGTGTAAGAATTGTAGCACATATAAGAACTATCTATTTCTCAAACTCTGTGTAAGAATTGTAGCACATATAAGAACTGTCTATTACTCAAACTCTGTGTAAGAGTTGTAGCACATATAAGAACTATCTATTTCTCAAACTCTGTGTAAGAATTTTAGCACATATAAGAACTATCTATTTCTCAAAATCTGTATAAGAGTTTTAGCCCATATAAGAACTGTCTATTTCTCAAACTCTGTGACTGTTCATCTGTTCTTACAGCCACAAGCTAGAAGCTAGTTAGGGCACACCCAGCATCGCATGACATACACAAAAAGCTACCAGTAGAGTTGTAGCACATATAAGAACTATCTATTTCTCAAACTCTGTGTAAGAATTTTAGCACATATAAGAACTATCTATTTCTCAAAATCTGTATAAGAGTTTTAGCCCATATAAGAACTGTCTATTTCTCAAACTCTGTGACTGTTCATCTGTTCTTACAGCCACAAGCTAGAAGCTAGTTAGGGCACACCCAGCATCGCATGACATACACAAAAAGCTACCAGTAGTTAGTTCGATGCAGATACCACTGTTTTAGTGTGAAGTAGTAGGCCTTCATATATTATAGGCCATGGCATAATGACATGGAGTGGACAGTTCCCTGACTCACCACCTTTCCTTCCCAGGCAATTCTAAAAATGGATCCGGGACCCTGTCTATGAGACTGGGTCGATTCCAGAGATATTCTGGTCAGAAAAGATAACCCTGGCACTAATGGGAATTGAATCTACACCAGTGTGTTGGCAAGGAAGTGCACTAACCACTATTCTGTATACTAGTGTTGAACTAAACATATGAAGCATCGCTGCCCTCAAAAGAATTTGGCATGAATAACAAGCCTTAGGCAGAATAGAAGGATTAAAATGGAGATTTTTTGGAAGGAACAAAATCACCAATGAATCACGAAGTGAGGAAAAGACAATGGCACTAGGTAGGACACACATTGAGAAATTGAGACAACAGAACTACTAGAAAGGGCTTTGTTTGGAACCTACAAGTCGAATGAAATGGGGTGGGGGGGAACCTAAAAACACATGGAGAAGAGAATTACAGACAAAGATGAATCGTATGACGAGGGCATGGACAAAGCTGCATGAGAACAAACTAACTTTATTTTCAAAGGGTTACAAAGTGGACATGCAGGCCCTTTGTACATTCAACCCTTCCAATCACTCATCTTTCATACGTCAATAAACTATTGTGCGTCACATTCACATAGGGAAAAAAACATTGTCAAATGAGAGTTTGAACATAAATAATGCATATTACTATGTTATGAGACAGACAATGAGACACACATACACACATACCTGGATACATACTTACATCAATTACACGAGCTCTCAGTTATGCACCCACTCAATAACACACAAATACATACTCCCTAGCATACACATAAACTCCCTCACAATCACAAATACAAATTATAGATAACAGCAAAAGGGACGGCTTGGAATGAGTTGAGTATAACAAGACCTTTGCCTGGAATCTACAAGTCAAATAGAACAGGGGGAGACCTAAAAACACATGGAGAAGAGAATTAAAGACAGAGATATATCATATGGAGAGGACACGGACAAAGCTGCATGGGACAGCAAAGATTGGAGTGAGTTTATTAAGGATCTATGCCCCAAAGCGAGATGAAGGGCAGAAGAAAGAGAGAAGTAAGGATAGAATTATAGGTAACCAACCAGAAGTGTCTATGTGAAAACAACAATGATGGCATGCAATCACTGATGAGCTAACTGTGAAATATCTCTTCTTATCAGTGTTTGTGTGAGAGAGAGAGAGAGAGAGAGAGAGAGAGAGAGAGAGAGAGAGAGAGAGAGAGAGAGAGAGAGAGAGAGAGAGAGAGAGAGAGAGAGAGAGAGAGAGAGAATGTGTGTGTGAGAGAGAGAATAAAAGTGAGAGATAAAATAAAAGAAAAACAGAGCAAGAGTGAGAGGAGACAGAGAGAAAGAGAGAAAGCGCAAGAGAGAAAGAGTGAGTGAAGTAGACAGAGAAATAGAGGGAACAGAGAAAGATATCAAGATCATGGGATCAGTAACTCACTAAAGCATGAACATTCAGATTATGTCACTGTAGCTGAATGGGCCAGAATTCTCCTACAATGTAATGTAGAAGTCATCAAAGGCCTGTAATCAACAGGATAATTTGTCCCCATGCACCAGTCTCTTGCCTGTATTTAAGTTTGTATCAGAGATTCTCCTATCCCCATGATCTATCTTTACATGCCTTTAGAAGAGCTGCAGGAGTAAGTGTGAGATATAGAATTAGGAATGAGGAAATTATAGGAAGACTAAGTCTGAAACCAGTCGTGCTGTTCATTAAAGAACAACAGATTAAATTAGTTGGCCACCTCACAAGAATGCCAAGGTACCATCTGCCACAATGAACCACACTGAAGAAATATCATGGACTCAGAGCAAGAGGAAAACCACAAAAAGATGGAATGATAGTATAGAGAACAACTTTATAGAAATGAATAACAACTTACAAAGAGCATTAGAAAGAGTGCATTAAAGATCTTTACACCCCACCCCACCTTTCAACCAACACTTCATTGAGGTAAATGGAGAAAGAGATGAAGAAGAGGAAGATCTATCTGATCCTTATTTCCCCCAGGTACTGCGTTGGAAAATGGTTTGGCCATATAACTAGATTACTGTGGCGGGACAGCCCCGGCAGCATCATAATTACCCAAGTTAAAAAGGAATTAAAGAGCCCACATTATTTTTCTATCATTCTCTAAAAGCATAAACGTCCACCAGAAAATGATAGAAATGCAATAAACTTGAAAACAAGAGGAAAATACATTTTGACCACGCACGCCCCATCATTTCTGTAATGCTAGGTCTGAGAAAGCTTTGATGTCCAGATCAAAGTTAAAACCCAGACACCACGGCACCAGTCGGGGCGGGCGCTATCAAAGGTTGAAAACTCATTGTTTTCAGTACAAGGGACGAGAAAGACAAAGTGTGAAATCTAGGCTGGGGCCGACGGCGTTGATACATCGTGGAGCCAGTCAGTTGAGATTGACGTGTTAGTTTACAAGCCTGCGGTTGGAATAGACACCTAACACCTTAGTTCAACAGAACCCGTGGGATCCACAGACGGCAATTTAATGCAGGCCTAACACCTATCTAAAAGTCCAGACTTTGTGGAGCCGGGACGTCTGTAATTGCCACCACAAAGGAGCAATTAGGACCAGATGCTTAACACCTCGCCGCAATACTACGGGGCAAAGTAGAAACCCATGGCTGACACATTCCGGCCAGCAACCTGGAAGGCTGGTGTTACCAGCCTATTGGAATGTAATGACGCAACTGCATTGCCGCCAAAGCAGGTTTCATTGTTTCAGGCGTGGGGGGCATCGGTCAATTTGATTGACAGATGAAACTACCCTTCACAGGAAAGGAGGAGGGGTGAAAAGAATTTGGCACTTAATCCATCTAGGTAAATCATCTTACATGGAAAAATAGGTGGAGCTAACAGGAACTTGGACATATTAATTAACCAACCTGGAAACTAGCCAGGAATTGACTAGAATAAAACTACATGCATGGCCAGCAAGACTTCAGACGCAAATTCACAATAGCATTCTTAGGATACCTACTGGAGAAATATTAACATTTCGTTCTGTTGGACTTCGGTACGAAGTCGTATGACAGGATTTCCTAGCTATAACCCAGGTAAGACCATTACTCTGATTAGTTGTCTGCTAGTCTGAAGGCTTGTGTAGTTTCGTGTTCTGCATATTCTCCCAAACTTTACACTGGTGGATTTTCTTTGTACTTAATGTTCCAGTTCTAGCTTTACGATTTCACTGAGAACTATTTTCTTCTTTCATTCACCACTTGGTTGTCTGATTTGTTGTATGTGATAATTTGGAGAAATCCATTATCCAAGCTACATGAGCGTGTGGCTTATGCATGTACAGGAGATACATTTAGATTCATCCTGTATGATGTTAAACATTGGGGAGACTGACTACTTAGGAGAAATTCCTGAGAGCTCCCAGTCTCTTGATAGCGTCCAAATTAACGTTGATTATTTGGACCAACACTTTGAGTGCCTACCAAGATTGTGGTGAAACCACTTGGTTTGAGGAATGGCACCAGTTCACCTTGTCTGCATGATGTCTGCATGAGGACAGACATGACTTAGGACATTCAATACCCCAGACAGATTCAGGGAAGGCATTTAATGTTCGACAGGACTGTGCGACCAGCCCTTCCGACAAGACAGTATGAATGAATCAGAAAGGGAAAGAGTAAGTGAGGTGAACTTATATGGGAAACACTCCATTACATAAATGGAGGTGATTGTGTATGTTTTGAGCTATAGATGTTCCAAATAGTTTTATGAATATATACATATATATTTATTTATTTAGAACTGATATATGTTATGTAACATGCCATCATATATATCATCATACCATCATATATTATGACTTGAATGTATGTTTATATGAATGTATAGACATATGTGTTTGAGATGTGTAGACGTAGATACTACCCATCTCCGTTCGTTTCATTCCAGATCTCTTAGGAGCAATGGACAGTCAACAACCCATATCCGGAAGTGACTTAGCCTTGTGAAGGGACCAATTTGGACTCCTTCAATCTGACAGTGAACTGCGTCTCACTGGGGGAAGCATGACCTATGTGCTTCTGAGCTTTTCAGCCAGATGAGTTACGTATACCATAATATAATCATCATCATCATATGATCATCAATAGCAATAATAAACACAGTTGTTGTATTTTAAAACTCAATTTGTCCGTATAATTCTAAATGTTTATAAATGTTTGTGTAGCTTAATCAAGTACACACATTATTGTATCATTTAGTGGGGGTTCGCACATATTGTCCAGAAGTGGGAATCTATGTCCGGGAGGTATCTTGCCTATGCAGTCATAAGTAACCAGATTACGTTGCATGTCTTAACTCCTCCTTTCTCACTTCTGGTGATACCAAGTACAGCCATATATATATATATATATAGATATATTCTATCTTCAACGAGCCACTTCTTGGCTGTTTTCTTGAGTATCAGGGACAGTGTCTTAAATCAGCATAAAAGACATTAGTTCCACGTTTTCTCTCTGGGATCTGGGTGGTAACTAGTCCCTTCTGACAGAGTTAGGGGATCTTAAACTGCATCCAGAACTAAACACCGGTAGAAGAAAATGATTTTGGCTGAGTGGTTGCCCATCTGGGATCTACCCCCAGCCAGTTGGTGACATATTGGGACGGCTCGTCCGCTATAGAATCCGGGAGTAAACCCTAAAGCCTAGTGGTCTGCTCGCCCGCTATAGAATACGGGAGTAAACCCTAGAAAACTTGGTTCGCTCGCAAGGAACGAACCTATTTCAAATCTGTTAGTCTGGTATTATTCTGGTCTTGCCCATGGATAGAACCTAGGTAATTCTCACTTACATTCTTAGCAGCATTAGTTAGTTATAATTTATTTCTAATGTAATAGCTTGCTTGATTGTAGGCAAGATTTTGACACATCAGGACTTCTCATCCATGATAGAATCAGAGAATAAATTCTAGACTATTGATTTTCATAAACCATTCTTTCATTCTTCACCCATTACATTTGCTAAGTATTAACTTAGGAATTTGTTTCTAGGGAAGTCTGTAGAATTTAAATAACTTGTTAAAAAGTTAATAATGGATAATATCATATGAGTTAATTTACATCATTCACCACTGTAGAATTAATAATCACATTAATTAGTGATATTAATTAGTTTATTGATGATTTACTTGATGATTTTTTGATTACATGCTTTATCATTTGATTTAATCATGAATAATTTGATAATTCTTAGTTAATTCAGTGTATGACGGACTGCTTTGCATCAACTTTCTCACTCTAATTCACTACTATCATTCTCATAGCAGTGTCTGTTCCTCTTGTCACTATCCTGCTCTAGCATAAATCTGACTAGCTCTCTGTAGGGTAATAATATAATTACTTACCTGAGTTTAAGCTGAGAAGAGATCATGGATGCACGCACAGATTTCTTAGAGTCCGCTAGAGGATGGGGCATAAGGCTCGGCTTAGTAGGAGAGAAGCTAGAACTATTTATTAGAGAAGAAATGGATTGGTGGGACAAAGAAGATGAGCAGATGATGAAAAGAGTTGCAGAATTAGAAGCAGATATGCGTCACAAAGCTGAAGAAGATGAGATGAAGAAGAAGCAAATTGAAATACTGAACGTGGAGGAATCTACCAGCTCGATTGAGGAAAAGCCAATCACTCAAGCCGAAACTCTGATAGAAAGCGGGGAAGCTGACCGTCACAAAGAAGAGGCATGCATTCCTTCGCCAATCCCCATGGCTCAGAAAAACAAAAACTTGCGCACAGAAAGGCAGATGCTTCCCTCGCCTATTCCTAAAAATATTAAAAATAAACGGAATAGGAATAAATGTACCAAGCGTTCGGTAAACAGTCACAAACGTGATAAATGTTTACACCGCAATGAAAGCGGATTAGCTGGCTTGGCAACCCAGCAATCTCAGGAGCTTCCTAAGACTTCCCAAAGGAGAAAAATCCAGGAGGAGGAGGACCTGAGGAAAACGATTAAAGAGATCGAAGGCGAGACCTTACCCGACTCTCTTATTCCCTTCAGTTCAGAGAAACTAGGAGTGGAAATGAATTCAACTGAGACCGGAATGGATGTAAAACAGGATTCCATTGTTTCTCACGGTGTGGCCACACAAGATGAAATAATTATCAGTTTGAATTACTTATCTCAGGTGGGATATGGCATTGAAAATGACATCCCACAACATTCACTTCTATTGGATTTGGAACAAGAAAACCAGACCAGGGAGAGAATACCTCAATTGGACTTGGCACAAGAGAGCCCAGCCATGGAGGACAAACAAGACACGGAGGAGAATTCTTACGATGTCAGTATCTTGGAGTCTTTTGAAAAGGAAACTCAAGATACACAAAGCATTCATGTAGGTTATACCACGGACTCTGATTCAGGGACGATAAACATGTCTGCTAACAACAAAGAAGAAAATACTTCTTTGGACAGGATGAAGGTAATGCCTATCATCAACACAGCTGAAGCTAACAGGGGATCACAAATGATGGACTCTGCAGCGGAACAAAACCGGAGCGGTTGGTATACTCAACACTCAGGACCTTGTCTACCTTTCACTTCAACCAATGTTGGATGGGGAGAACAGCTGTTTATGTATACTTCTACAAGGAGTGATACAAATTCACAGTTCTTGGGGAACAACATGATTTCTCAAAGCTGGACAACTTCTACTAGCCTTATACTTTCAAACACAGATTCAAAATGGAACTCTGTTGAAGAGGAACGCACCTGGATAAATAATTATCGAAGGAAGAAAACTCTTAAATCAAGAGGTAGTAAACTGACATCCTACCAAGAAAGAGGCAAGTATGAGTTGAATGCACATCATAAAATTATGATGTTTAGCAAATTTCCTGCCAAAAGGAGGAGATTAAAGGATTTTATTATGATCGTTGGCCGACGGAGAAAAAGAAAATGGAGCAACATTACTGCGACCAATTCTTTTAAGAAAACACTGATGGCACTTCCTCTGCTTATAGGACAAGGGCCAGAAATTGAGTGGACAATAGCAGTCTCTCTGCGGCGCAGGAGAATCTTGTTAGACATTTTGCAATTTCCCGGCTGGGAAAAAGTAAAACCTCCAGAGGACAGGACATTACCGAGCAATAGCCCGGAAATCCGACACAACACCAGGAGCAAAGATTTGCAAGATTTATCCTGGGAGAATGGACATGGGATATTTCTTTTGACTCATAGAACATCCCACTGCCACAAAGAATATTGGGAACCCAGACTTGGAGGCAGTTGGAGAACGGAGAGAACTTAGATACATTCTTGAATGCTGCCGAGGCTCTGTTATAGGCTTCATTAAGGAACCTACTTAAATTGGAGAGCTATGTGGCGGGACAGCCCCGGCAGCATCATAATTACCCAAGTTAAAAAGGAATTAAAGAGCCCACATTATTTTTCTATCATTCTCTAAAAGCATAAACGTCCACCAGAAAATGATAGAAATGCAATAAACTTGAAAACAAGAGGAAAATACATTTTGACCACGCACGCCCCATCATTTCTGTAATGCTAGGTCTGAGAAAGC
This sequence comes from Cepaea hortensis, assembly GCA_963921405.1. NCBI lineage: Eukaryota > Metazoa > Mollusca > Gastropoda > Stylommatophora > Helicidae > Cepaea > Cepaea hortensis. The sequence continues at coordinate 35,123,215 of OY992879.1, read as the reverse complement.
TTTGATGTCCAGATCAAAGTTAAAACCCAGACACCACGGCACCAGTCGGGGCGGGCGCTATCAAAGGTTGAAAACTCATTGTTTTCAGTACAAGGGACGAGAAAGACAAAGTGTGAAATCTAGGCTGGGGCCGACGGCGTTGATACATCGTGGAGCCAGTCAGTTGAGATTGACGTGTTAGTTTACAAGCCTGCGGTTGGAATAGACACCTAACACCTTAGTTCAACAGAACCCGTGGGATCCACAGACGGCAATTTAATGCAGGCCTAACACCTATCTAAAAGTCCAGACTTTGTGGAGCCGGGACGTCTGTAATTGCCACCACAAAGGAGCAATTAGGACCAGATGCTTAACACCTCGCCGCAATACTACGGGGCAAAGTAGAAACCCATGGCTGACACATTCCGGCCAGCAACCTGGAAGGCTGGTGTTACCAGCCTATTGGAATGTAATGACGCAACTGCATTGCCGCCAAAGCAGGTTTCATTGTTTCAGGCGTGGGGGGCATCGGTCAATTTGATTGACAGATGAAACTACCCTTCACAGGAAAGGAGGAGGGGTGAAAAGAATTTGGCACTTAATCCATCTAGGTAAATCATCTTACATGGAAAAATAGGTGGAGCTAACAGGAACTTGGACATATTAATTAACCAACCTGGAAACTAGCCAGGAATTGACTAGAATAAAACTACATGCATGGCCAGCAAGACTTCAGACGCAAATTCACAATAGCATTCTTAGGATACCTACTGGAGAAATATTAACATTTCGTTCTGTTGGACTTCGGTACGAAGTCGTATGACAGGATTTCCTAGCTATAACCCAGGTAAGACCATTACTCTGATTAGTTGTCTGCTAGTCTGAAGGCTTGTGTAGTTTCGTGTTCTGCATATTCTCCCAAACTTTACACTGGTGGATTTTCTTTGTACTTAATGTTCCAGTTCTAGCTTTACGATTTCACTGAGAACTATTTTCTTCTTTCATTCACCACTTGGTTGTCTGATTTGTTGTATGTGATAATTTGGAGAAATCCATTATCCAAGCTACATGAGCGTGTGGCTTATGCATGTACAGGAGATACATTTAGATTCATCCTGTATGATGTTAAACATTGGGGAGACTGACTACTTAGGAGAAATTCCTGAGAGCTCCCAGTCTCTTGATAGCGTCCAAATTAACGTTGATTATTTGGACCAACACTTTGAGTGCCTACCAAGATTGTGGTGAAACCACTTGGTTTGAGGAATGGCACCAGTTCACCTTGTCTGCATGATGTCTGCATGAGGACAGACATGACTTAGGACATTCAATACCCCAGACAGATTCAGGGAAGGCATTTAATGTTCGACAGGACTGTGCGACCAGCCCTTCCGACAAGACAGTATGAATGAATCAGAAAGGGAAAGAGTAAGTGAGGTGAACTTATATGGGAAACACTCCATTACATAAATGGAGGTGATTGTGTATGTTTTGAGCTATAGATGTTCCAAATAGTTTTATGAATATATACATATATATTTATTTATTTAGAACTGATATATGTTATGTAACATGCCATCATATATATCATCATACCATCATATATTATGACTTGAATGTATGTTTATATGAATGTATAGACATATGTGTTTGAGATGTGTAGACGTAGATACTACCCATCTCCGTTCGTTTCATTCCAGATCTCTTAGGAGCAATGGACAGTCAACAACCCATATCCGGAAGTGACTTAGCCTTGTGAAGGGACCAATTTGGACTCCTTCAATCTGACAGTGAACTGCGTCTCACTGGGGGAAGCATGACCTATGTGCTTCTGAGCTTTTCAGCCAGATGAGTTACGTATACCATAATATAATCATCATCATCATATGATCATCAATAGCAATAATAAACACAGTTGTTGTATTTTAAAACTCAATTTGTCCGTATAATTCTAAATGTTTATAAATGTTTGTGTAGCTTAATCAAGTACACACATTATTGTATCATTTAGTGGGGGTTCGCACATATTGTCCAGAAGTGGGAATCTATGTCCGGGAGGTATCTTGCCTATGCAGTCATAAGTAACCAGATTACGTTGCATGTCTTAACTCCTCCTTTCTCACTTCTGGTGATACCAAGTACAGCCATATATATATATATATATAGATATATTCTATCTTCAACGAGCCACTTCTTGGCTGTTTTCTTGAGTATCAGGGACAGTGTCTTAAATCAGCATAAAAGACATTAGTTCCACGTTTTCTCTCTGGGATCTGGGTGGTAACTAGTCCCTTCTGACAGAGTTAGGGGATCTTAAACTGCATCCAGAACTAAACACCGGTAGAAGAAAATGATTTTGGCTGAGTGGTTGCCCATCTGGGATCTACCCCCAGCCAGTTGGTGACAATTACCAACTAACAGTGTTCCACAACAAGCAATGATGGACAGACCAAATGGAAGCAGAAGAAGATGCTGACCATGTAAACAATGGACAGAGGGAATAGCAGAGTCCATGGAAACCTCCATACATGAAGCCTATAAATGGACACGCTCTCACTGTTTATGTTTCGCCTCAGCACCAAAAGGTACAAGAGGAACATGAAGAGATGAGGTCAGACTGGGTTAGAATCCCTTGACAATGAACACCTAAAGCCTGTGGAGGACACACAACCAACCCAGGCCTGGTCCCTGCCAGTCTGTATGTGCTGTGCTGAATCATGACCTGGTCACATCCTATGATGTCTCTCTACAGATGTGAATTACCAGTACCTATCTTGCACATGCCCCCTGGTTTCTGAGCTTGGGGAAGAGAAGGCGTACTGGGCTTCCCTTTCTTGTGTCCTAGGACTGTTCTATTTAGTTCTCTCTCTCTCTCTCTCTCTCTCTCTCTCTCTCTCTCTCTGTGTGCGTGCGTGAGTGTGTGTCTGTAGGGGGGAGTGGGGGTGGCGGGAGTGGAGCCGTGGTAGTGTAGTGGTTAGATGCTCATCTGCTGGCCCAATCATCATGGGTTCAAATCCATATCAGGGCAGATTTTAAAAACAGACGTGGCTCCCGGGTCAACCTAGCCGAAAATGGGTACCAAGAAATGTCTTGGGAAGTAAAGGCGGCAGATGTGATGTGATATACACCACATTACCCACTGGGTCTATACAAATATGGGTCTCACACCATATGTCTAATGAATCTTAAGACATGTAAAACGGCGAATGCACTAGCCAGGCGGCCTTAATTCCTCAGGCTCAAGACCCCCGTGCCCTACACTGCAAGGTACTATAGGCAGCAGTTTTTAATGACTTTTTGTCATACACAGATATATGTGATCTATTCACTCAATCACAATATTATAGTGAATAAGCCAGATTTTCACAAAAATGAAACCAAGACATATGTGTACATTTGTGCCAAATATGCAAAACTCGAAGAAAAAGTAGCAACAATGGAATGATGAAGTTAAAAGAATAAGAATTCAAATATAATTTTCTATATGCAAAAGGAAGCAACAGACAAATTTTAAAAATAATTTTTGAATGAAGAAAAGATGACACAGAAAAACTTACTTCACAAACCCTGCGAAGTTGACTGTTACGTGAGTGCCAGCCAATCTGGCATTGCCGCCAGCCCTGCAGAAACCAAGTCATACTGTAAAACTCTTCAGTCTAGACATGACACGGCTGAACTATGATAGACATGGACACAACTTATGCTTCGTCCAGACTTTACTCAACTAACCACCAAAACTGGACAACTAATTTTGATTTCCATATGCAAAAAAACTGACATATTTCTGGTGTTTTTTTTTTTATTTAGTTGCCAAAAATGAATAGCACACAATTCTGATGAAGCTAATCTAGCAGGTTTTCAAAAACACAACAAGAGTTTTACAGCAAATCAACAAGGCTTCTTGCATAGGAGGAAAAAAAAGCATGCATTGATACAACAGTAGCATGCAGTCCATGGATGATGGTGATGATGATAGTATAATTCAACATGCTTTAAGCAAGTGGCACTTGAAGGCCCATCATCTCTCTGACACAATCTGTGGAAGCCTGTTTGTTTATTTTTGCTCGCTTTGAACTCAAGTGTAGTCCATACACATGCTACACTACTACTACTAGATGTTTGCTTTTGTATTAGCTTTCCCTATTGCCAATGTCCCTCGCCATCAGGCAAACCCACTCCGTCATCTGAGATACTTGTAATTTACATCCTCAAGTTAAGTACGAGAAGTCAACATTTTAGTCCAACTGACCAGTGTAGGGGTTCAACCCCCTCCCTCAGCATCAGCACACCGGAAGTTTAAGAGCGGGTTCTCTTATCCATTCAGTCATGCTGACATCTAAAGATATGTTATTCTCAATTCTGCTGAGAGTCATGGTTGTGTAGTGGTTAGCGTACTTGCCTACCAAACAATGATCCATAGTTCCATCTCCAGTAGTAATACGGTTGAATTATTCTGGCCAGCCCAGTTCTGAGGTAACCCCAACATTTTAAAATGCGTACGAGAGCATACCTTTAACCGCCAGAGTAGCTAACAATTGACCTGGGAGAGGCTAATGAAAGTAGAACAGTATATACAACTTAGAAAAGAGACGACAATCTTTGGTCATAAAATGAGAAGAGCAGCTTGGAAAACATTGTGATGACTGGAAAGATGTGTTGTGGTGAAGGCAGAGGTAAGTGATGGGTTATTTGCTTGATATTCCCATTATCTTTGTCTTCCCCTATTTCTTTTGCTCGCTCGCTTTAAACTCAAATGAAGTACACATGCTCTATTTCTAGTAGCACTGAAATGAATTTTCCCCCCAATGAACTGTCAAGACTTAATTGTTGTGATATGTGAATTTATCTTGCATCTGATATTGTGTGTGGGACAGGAAGGCAATCTGATCAGTCTGATCTGTCAGCGCCCAGTGAATTCTATTCTAGTGGTAGCTACTGTTGTCTTCATAATCCAGTCTGTAAAGTAAAGTAAAGTAAAGTAAAGTAAAGTAAAGTAAAGTAAAGTAAAGTAAAGTAAAGTAAAGTAAAGTAAAGTAAAGTAAAGTAAAGTAAAGTAAAAGAAAAAGTTAAAGTAAAGTAAAGTAAAGTAAAGTAAAGTAAAGTGCAGTAAAGTAAAGTGCAGTAAAGTAAAGAGCAGTGCAGTAAAGTGCAGTAAAGTGCAGTAAAGTACCCTTCTCGTCCTGACATATACCGAGTAAATGTTGCTAGCCTCACACTTGTATAGACCAATCAGCATTCAACGTGTGACACGGCCAATCTCACGCCTTTACTCCCAGGACATCTCCCAGTACCCATTATAGACTTAGTCAACCTGGCAACCCGGGTCAGTTTTATAAAAATCTGCCTCAATGGGGATCTTGCCAGTAGGCAAGTGCGCTAGCTACAGCTCTACTGCGGCTGGCACCTTGTATCGTCTTTTTTTTTTAAATGTTGCATATCCCTTACAGGACGTTGCAGTCAACACCAGCATTTCTCAGCTGTTGTTGATGTTCTTGGCAAGATTACGCTCAGTAGTTTGCCATGACCGGCTCACATACCCCGTAAGTAACCTTCGTGACACGATCCGCTGCCAAATCTCACACAGCTGTGTTCCTCGCATGGATATACAAAATTACGGAGAAAGTACCTTGTATCACTTATGCAAGAAATAAATCACACAAACAGCTTAGATGTAATAATGAATAGAGCGCAGTGGAAATGAGAAAAGGGAGTTTAAAGTAGAGATGGAAAGTGTGCTGAAACTCATAAAAACTGACAGGTAGCAAAAGTATTCAGAAGGGAAATACTGCCAGTCAGGCACAAACAGAGAAATATCCCAAGAAAAAAAATAACACAAACACAGATTATTGTGAGCATTGGCTACCACTGGATACTAAACAAAACAATAATGTAAATTACAAGTACCTCAGAAGCTGGAGTGGGTTTGTCTGACAGCAAGGGATACTGGTAATAGGGAAAGCTAATCCACACATAAAAATCAGTCCAGTGCACTAGACGTAGTAGCACGTGTATGCACTACACCTGAGTTCAAAGCGAGCGAACACAAAACAAACAAAATATAAGAAACAGAAACAAAACCAAAGAAGTAAAAGATGCTCGAGACGACATTCATAAAGAAACAGAAACAAAACCAAAGAAGTAAAAGATGCTCGAGAAGACATTCATAAAGAAACAGAAACACAACCAAAGAAGTAAAAGATGCTCAAGACGACATTCATAAAGAAACAGAAACACAACCAAAGAAGTAAAAGATGCTCAAGACGACATTCATAAGGAAACAGAAATAAAACCAAAGAAGTAAAAGATGCTCGAGACGACATTCATAAAGAAACAGAAACAAAACCAAAGAAGTAAAAGATGCTCGAGACGACATTCATAAAGAAACAGAAACAAAACCAAAGAAGTAAAAGATGCTCTAGACGACATTCATAAAGAAACAGAAATAAAACCAAAGTAAAAGATGCTCAAGACGACATTCATAAAGAAACAGAAACACAACCAAAGAAGTAAAAGATGCTCGAGACGACATTCATAAAGAAACAGAAACAAAACCAAAGAAGTAAAAGATGCTCGAGACGACATTCATAAAGAAACAGAAACACAACCAAAGAAGTAAAAGATGCTCAAGACGACATTCATTGTGACATATTCACCTATCCATCATTTTCAGCGCGTCAACGTTACACAGCAACCCAGAGATTATCAAAACAATTACAGCACCGTAGAACATCGAACGCACTAAGCGATACTAATGACAGACAGATGCCAGGATAAGAATAGAAAAGGTAGCGTCAACAGAATAGAATGTGACTGGTAGAGACACATCACGTGGATATAGCGTCCCCCAGCTTGGGCGCCGCTTTAATAAAACCGCGCACTTCTATGACTTCAGAGCGAGCGAGCAGTCGCCAAAGCTATGTGTTGTCCAACTTTCAAACTTTTACAACGGGCAGTTTGATCTAGTCTGAGGTAAGCGTGTGATTCTCAGATCTAAGTGGTACCACGATGTATAACGTAAAGGTATCCAGTGTTGTGCGTCCAATGAATTGTATTTTTGATAAAATAAATCTCTGAAAATGTGAAAAACTGCCGATCGCAACTTCAATACTGGTGCCACTTCCCCGGCGAAACCGACATCTTATAATTTCTCAAAACTGCAAAACTCTGACTTTCTACACTACATCTAACAACTTCACTATGTGCATATGACTATAATCTATCACAGAATAATGTACGAGATGAAATTTCCAATGCACTCAAATGCTTTTCATCAAAAACTTCTAGGAAAACGTTTCTGCAGAGATAGTCAGCTGGTGCAAACGAAACACTACCTTGCTTAAAAATGTACTTAATTCTGTCTATTTTGCAATCTAAAGAACTGAAACAGGAATTATACTCTTCCTTTTCTCTTTACGAATTGAAAACAAATAGTATTTGATAGAAATTAGTTTATTCATGTGTCAGATTTTATTTAGACAACGCACTACATCAACTGCATTGCTTAAAATAGGTTTATGTTCACAAACGTCATTTGTGATAGCCGACCTACTTAATCTGCTCAGACTAACGGGTGAAAATTACCTTGGTCTATAGCCAACTGTGTCGCCAACAGAATGGACATGATATGCACTGGTAAAAGATGTAGGAGAAGTATAAGTAGACAGAGAGGAGGAGAGTATTAGGGAAAAATACTTTAAGTAATAATTTTTTTTTTGTAATATATTGTGTCATGACCTTGTATAGATTACATTTTGTAACAAATACACATCAGAAATTCTGTATGTTGGACATGAACCACAATAAAAGCACACTAGATGAGTTAAACTCATATTAACTGATGTAGATGTGAGGACAATTAGTACAAGCTATGGAACCCCACACAACAGAAGTTAACTCAACACAATACACTTCACACCACACAACTCCACACCACAACAGCAGGAACAAGGAAATGATTTAGAATAGGAAGTAGTTGCCTTGGAAAGTACAGATAAACAATTATATACACAATGTAGAACAAATAGAGTAATGTGGATGTTTAAATGTATGCCATTTATACAAATGCATCTCATACTTGTGTTGATCTTGCCTGTCAGCTTGATTACCATGATTCAGGGAACATCACATTATCACTCTTATCTGTGTCTGACTGTACACTACTCACTGAACTACAGGTCCACTGAGGAAATGCATACAGCAGGTACCAGACAACAGAAGCTGCATCCAGTGTAATAATCTCTGACCCACCCCAAAGTAACACAACAATACTTCTTCTGATCTTATCATTTTTGTTTTGTTATGTTGTGTTCACACTATGAACATGCTGTAAAGGATTATACATACCTGTATGAATTTTAAACAGTGATGTCTTGGTGCCACACCTAACCAACAAGGAGGGAAGAGGAGTGAATGAGATGATCAACACCTGTGATGGCAGATGACTCCAGCCTTAAGCAGAGAATGAGAAGTCTTCAGTGAAGCTAAACTGGCCCAACCTGAAGTGGATCCATCAGACCATGGACCCAGGCTTATCCACATCTCATCACACCAGGTTTTCTTATCACTCCCACAAACTTCACCCTCTCAGAAAATGATTTTCTTGAATTATTGTTGGATGTAGAAATTGTTAACTATAACACATTTTGGTAGTTAAAATATCTCACTATACAATGAATGTTATTATTTATTGACTGACTATACTTGGTCCTATGAAAGTTTTTTTCTATTTCATTCTGTAAATGTCAACAGCTGATGAAAAAACGAAGAAAATGTCAAATAGGCCAAAGGAAACTGGCACAGTCAATAAATTTGTTTAAATGTGAAGATCTCTTCCACTTAATTTGTCAGTCCAAACGATCTGTGGGAAAATCTCTATCTTGTGTGTAGAACATGTCTCAATGCTCCCTTGTGTTTGTTGAATGTTTAATTAACAGATACACATTCACATAAGATAAATTCTTAGTTGGAGAGAGAGAACAGGAGACTCTTCATCTTTAACTGTTCCAAATCCATGTTATATTGCACCTGATTCTTATTGAGAAAGTCTTTTCAGACAATTTCTTAAGATGGAAGAAGGGGGTTCGTGAGCTATACCATTAAATACCAGGTGGAAAGACAGGGGACAAACCTAGTGATGACTTTTCTATTAAAAGAGGACCACACACCCTTAGACGAATAACCAAATCCGAGTCTGTAAATCTTTCAAGGGTCGTATTCTTGATCTATTTACATATAAGAAGAGGATGGGGCCCAGCTACCTTTAACAGAGATGGGTCATGCACTTTAGTGATTGCCAGTCCCTTCAAAATATACGACATATATTGGATGCCCGTCCCGGACTTTGAAACCCAGCAGACAGTTTAGATAACTATTATCCTAGATGATAAACCCTGGGAATAGATAGATATCTGACGAGGGATTCTAAACTATAGTAGATCAGTGACACTAGATGTGAACAGTATTCATGTGTGAATTGGTGACATTGTACTTGTTTTGAACAATTATAGAAATTGTTACACAAATTTAGATTTCCAACTTTGTCATGTTTACATATGTTGAATAGACATCATGTGGGGTACTGATTGACTTCCATATGATATGATTGACAATTATAGAGGTTGTTAAACAAATTAAGATTTTTAACTTTGTCACTTCACATATGATAAATGAACATCATGTGGGGTACTGATTGACCTCCATATGATATGAATGACAATTATAGATAGAATATGGCAAGTGACTGATCATTTCTTCTGAAAAAAGGAGGGCCTCTTTCAAATAGGTCTATATTTCAGAAAAAGGTGTTCCAGAGGAAATAGAGTGAGAATTTACCATCTACAACATTATTCTCTTTCGAGAAGATGTCTTTCTATAGAGGAATTTGGACTTAGAGAATTTCATCACCGACTGGGAAAAATTTTTCTCCATAGGGAAATCTCTATCAAAATTTCAGGTTCTTTTGGGAAGAGTGCAATCATTCTGGGTACTTCTTTGCTTCTGTCTTTAGCTTGAGGAGCATTGACAGAAAGACAAGAATTTAAGTTGCAATTATTTCTTAGGTCAGATTCTCGTGGTGTATAAGAACTATTTTACTTGGGTCAGCGGACATTAGTTAGTTTTTGCTTGTTAATATTGTGCATGTTATGCTGTATAATTTCAGATCCGGGAAGTGACAGGCTTACCCAGACCTGAGCAAACTGCACAGTATTATTATTTTTTACAAAGAGATAGGGTAAACAAAAATATAGCATGGCCGAGGCTGCTAAGTTCCGTGCCCAGACAGTAGAAATAGGCAAGCTATGCAATTTAGACGGCCCTGAGCTGGCTAAATTTGTATCAGATGAATTCGACAGGAGGGAGAAGTTGCAGGCTGAAATCGCTGAAAAGGAGAAGCAACGCCTACAATCATATGAATTAGAACAACAGAAACTTCAGGCTGATATCGCTGAAAAGGAGAAGCAACGCCTACAATCATATGAATTAGAACAACAGAAACTTCAAGCTGAAATCGCTGAAAAGGAGAAACAACGCCTACAAGCTTATGAGTTAGAACAAAGGAAACATGAAGATGAAATAAGGGATAGGGAACGAGAACGTCAACATCAACTGGAGTTGAAGAGAATGGAGACTGATCTGGAGATCCGAAGACTAGAGGGAGGGATTCCCCCCACCCCCTCAAACTCACTAGGTTTTCCAGTGACAGAACAACATTCCAACGTCTCGTACCAAAATTCCGGAGCGATGTCATTTCCACTAGAACCATTTAATGAACAGACGGACAATGTCGAGGCTTTTTTATCACGTTTCGAACTTATGTGCGTCAGTTGTGGTCTAGAACAGGAAAAATGGGCGACGAAACTATCGCAAGCTTTAAGGTCTACCTCGTATGACGTGTTCTCTAGACTCACTCGAGAAGAACAACAGGATTACGAAACACTCAAAAAGGCACTTTTGAGCCGATTCGAAGTGGACGGGGACTCTTACAAAGTTCGATTCAAAACCGCAAGGAAAGAACCGGGCGAAAGTTATGCGCAATTAGTTGAAAGGCTGAAATCTTATGTTCAACGATGGGCAAGTCTAGGTAGGTTTGATGAGAGTTTTGAAGGGCTCCGAGAGATGATCATCATAGATCAGCTAAAAGGAAAGATGTCGAATGAAATGAAAGCATTCTTAACCCAGAACGGAGCTGACCGACTAGAAAGCATCATCATCCTAGCCGAGAGATTTGAGAAATCTCAGAAGGAAATCGGAGGTAAGGGACGTTCGGCCAACATTCCCCCTCAGGATAAAACTTCAAAAGCAAAGGAAGGTGATGGCAACTTAGGCACCAAGAAAAATGGGAAAACCAAAAACATCCCTCAGAACACAGCCCAAACAACAGCGAAGGAGGAAAAATTATTCTGCACTAATTGTAAAATTAAAGGACACACATTGAAGAATTGTCGGAAGAAGCCACCTCCACACACAGCTGCTTGTTTGGCCAGCCGAAGAGAGAAAGGAGTGAACACTGATGAAACGTCCAACCAGACACCTCATAAAGACACCGCATCTCATCTTCCGGTTGTCGAGTCCATATTGCTGAATGGATTCAAGACGACCTGTCTCTATGATACCGGGTTATCGTACGACTGTGTTGTATCATCATCCTTAGTTCACCCGGAACAGGTGACAGAGGAGATCGTCGAATTACAGGGACCCCTGAAGAGCTCTACAACTATGTCTCTTCCGGTGGCAAAGGTGAGCATAGCATCTCGTTATGTCACTGGGACAATCAAGGCTGCAGTCTTAGAAGATCCTATATATCCCGTAATTCTTGGCTGTAGATTTATAATTCTAGGAGAACCTGTTCAACCTGTGGCGATGTCGACGATGACAACTCGATCCCAGACGAAAAAGACTCCGGAAACAACTACGCCAATCCCTCGAAAGGAGGAACTGAAGAGGGCACAAGAAGCCGATAGCACCTTGGAACCCTGCTTCAGGAAACTGCCTAAATCACATTTACCTCCACGTAAAGGTGAGCTGTTTATGAAGTCAGCACTTCTATACAGGAAAGCAGGGAGAGCTGGACAAGAGTTCAACCAACTTGTTGTACCAACTCCACACAGGGCTCAGATTCTTGAAATGGGCCACAGTCTACCCTTTAGTGGGCATATGGGTATCAACGCCACTACACAGCGCATTGCAACTCACTACTTTTGGCCAGGGATGAACGCAGACATACAACGGTTTGTAAAATCATGCCCACAGTGTCAGAAAGTATCACCAAAACACCGGACACCACCGGCAATGTTGGGTGATCTGCCCATAACAGGAATACCGTTCGAGAAGGTAGCTGTAGACATAATCGGACCCCTCTCCGCAACGAAGAGGCGAAATCGATTCATATTAACGCTTGTGGACACAACGACCATGTGGGCCGAAGCGGTTCCTATGCCAAGCTGTGACTCCAAACACGTTGCTGAAGCATTATTAGGAATATTCACACGTCTAGGATTCCCCCAAAGAATCTTGACGGACAACGGTTCACAGTTTCGTAGTAAACTTATGGAGGAGACATTTAGACTTTTTCATTCACGCCATATCTTTAGTTCACCATATTACCCGCAATCCAACGGACTTGTGGAGCGGTGGAACGGGACCTTGATTAGTATTCTGCGCAAAATTGCCCAGGAGAATACGGAGGATTGGGATTTGTATTTACCCGCAGCACTATTCGCTTATAGGGAGGTACCCCATCACTCAACAGGTTTTGCTCCAGCAACATTGTTGTTTGGACGACCAATCAAGGGGCCATTGGAGGCATTGCTACGAACATGGACTGATGATCATACAGACGATACAGTCGTGACTGCATCTACGTATGTTGCCGAGTTGAAGAATCGTTTACAACACAGTTGGAAACAAGCGAATGTCAATCTACGTAAAGCCAGACGAAGAATTGCTAGCTACTTCAATCGCAAGGCAAAAGATAGAGAGTTAGAGGTGGGAGAGAAGGTGATGTTGCTGCTTCCAACCAGTCAGAATAAGCTGCAAATAGGATGGAGAGGACCTTATGTAGTGACGGAGAAAATCTCACGTACCAACTACAAGATTTCTGTCAAAGGCAAGATGAAAGTATTTCACATAAACCTTCTGAAGAAATATAATGAAAGACCCTCAACCACCGAACCTGCACATCTGATGGCCATGAGTGTGGCTACTGAAGTCGAAGAAGGATCAACAATGGGAGTCGAGTACCCACTGCAAGCCAAAGAAACCTTTAAGGATGTGGAAATTAATCCCAACTTAACAAAGGATCAGCAGGAGCAGATTCGGGAACTTATGGTTATGTATGCAGACGTACTTACAGATAAGCCAGGAAGAACTGATTTGGAGGAATTTGACATGAAGTTAAATGACACAGTGCCTGTGCGAGTCAAGACTTACCCAGTTCCTTATGCAAAGCAAAAGACTTTAGAGGAAGAAATACAACAGCTACTCACCGCAGGAATAATTTCACCATCTGAATCACCTTACAGTGCCAGCGTCGTATTATTGAGAAAGCCAAGTGGAGAACATAGATTGTGCATCGACTATCGACAGCTCAATGCTATTACTGAATTTCAAGCAGAACCTCTGCCTGATCAGAACAAACTCTTCACAGCACTCAACCGAGCTAAGTACTTTACTAGGATTGATCTCAGTAAGGGATATTATCAGATTCCTGTAAAGGAGGAGGTTAGACCATGGTTAGCTTTCAGTACGCCTGGAGGACACTATGAGTTCAACGTACTTCCATTCGGATTAAGTAATGCTCCTAGCGTTTTTACACGTATGATGAGAAAATTACTTGACCCACTACACCATCCAGACATTAGTCACTTTATGGATGATATACTGATCGCAACTGAAACATTTGACAAGCATGTAGAAACACTACATCTTTTGTTCAGACGACTCAGAGAAACTGGATTAACGGCTAGGCCAAAGAAATGTCAAGTAGGATTCCAAGAATTGGACTTTTTAGGTCATAAGATATCTCATGGACTAATAACTCCACAGGAAGGAAACGTGGACAAACTCCAGAGAGCACCTCGTCCAAAGACAAAGAAGGATGTGAGATCATTCGTATCTTTGGGTGGATTCTATCAACGATACATTAAAGACTTCAATACTCTGTCAGCACCTTTAACGGATCTTACCAAAAAAGGGAACCCAGAGAAAGTCAATTGGTCTGCTGAATGTGAGAGAGCTTTCACAGCACTCAAACAAGCCTTAACCAATCACCCAGTTTTACATCTGCCAGATCTCAACCAACCATTCGTACTGCGTACAGACGCCAGTGACGTAGGAATTGGGGCAACGCTGTTGCAGAGAAAAGGAGATGAAACATCAGAGCTATTCCCTGTAGCTTATGCCAGCAGGAAATTGAATGCAGCGGAGAAGAATTATAGTGTTATCGAGAGAGAATGTTTAGCTCTCGTATGGAGTGTACAGAAGTTTCAGGCATACCTATATGGAAAACACTTCACTGTACAATGTGATCATCAACCACTTATGTTTCTCGCAGCATCCAAAAATTTGAATGCAAGACTTATGAGGTGGTCACTACTTCTACAACCATACTCGTTCCAGATAGAATATGTCCCTGGAAAGATGAATGTGGGAGCAGACTTTCTAAGTCGACACCCAGTGTCTGATGAACCAGGTCAATCAGATACAGGAGAGAATACATTGGAGTAAATCATATAGGAAAAGCTTGACCACTGTAAATGCTGGAAACTTAGTTCCATACCCTAGAACAATCTGGAGTGGGGCTATGTGACATATTCACCTATCCATCATTTTCAGCGCGTCAACGTTACACAGCAACCCAGAGATTATCAAAACAATTACAGCACCGTAGAACATCGAACGCACTAAGCGATACTAATGACAGACAGATGCCAGGATAAGAATAGAAAAGGTAGCGTCAACAGAATAGAATGTGACTGGTAGAGACACATCACGTGGATATAGCGTCCCCCAGCTTGGGCGCCGCTTTAATAAAACCGCGCACTTCTATGACTTCAGAGCGAGCGAGCAGTCGCCAAAGCTATGTGTTGTCCAACTTTCAAACTTTTACAACGGGCAGTTTGATCTAGTCTGAGGTAAGCGTGTGATTCTCAGATCTAAGTGGTACCACGATGTATAACGTAAAGGTATCCAGTGTTGTGCGTCCAATGAATTGTATTTTTGATAAAATAAATCTCTGAAAATGTGAAAAACTGCCGATCGCAACTTCAATACTGGTGCCACTTCCCCGGCGAAACCGACATCTTATAATTTCTCAAAACTGCAAAACTCTGACTTTCTACACTACATCTAACAACTTCACTATGTGCATATGACTATAATCTATCACAGAATAATGTACGAGATGAAATTTCCAATGCACTCAAATGCTTTTCATCAAAAACTTCTAGGAAAACGTTTCTGCAGAGATAGTCAGCTGGTGCAAACGAAACACTACCTTGCTTAAAAATGTACTTAATTCTGTCTATTTTGCAATCTAAAGAACTGAAACAGGAATTATACTCTTCCTTTTCTCTTTACGAATTGAAAACAAATAGTATTTGATAGAAATTAGTTTATTCATGTGTCAGATTTTATTTAGACAACGCACTACATCAACTGCATTGCTTAAAATAGGTTTATGTTCACAAACGTCATTTGTGATAGCCGACCTACTTAATCTGCTCAGACTAACGGGTGAAAATTACCTTGGTCTATAGCCAACTGTGTCGCCAACAGAATGGACATGATATGCACTGGTAAAAGATGTAGGAGAAGTATAAGTAGACAGAGAGGAGGAGAGTATTAGGGAAAAATACTTTAAGTAATAATTTTTTTTTTGTAATATATTGTGTCATGACCTTGTATAGATTACATTTTGTAACAAATACACATCAGAAATTCTGTATGTTGGACATGAACCACAATAAAAGCACACTAGATGAGTTAAACTCATATTAACTGATGTAGATGTGAGGACAATTAGTACAAGCTATGGAACCCCACACAACAGAAGTTAACTCAACACAATACACTTCACACCACACAACTCCACACCACAACAGCAGGAACAAGGAAATGATTTAGAATAGGAAGTAGTTGCCTTGGAAAGTACAGATAAACAATTATATACACAATGTAGAACAAATAGAGTAATGTGGATGTTTAAATGTATGCCATTTATACAAATGCATCTCATACTTGTGTTGATCTTGCCTGTCAGCTTGATTACCATGATTCAGGGAACATCACATTATCACTCTTATCTGTGTCTGACTGTACACTACTCACTGAACTACAGGTCCACTGAGGAAATGCATACAGCAGGTACCAGACAACAGAAGCTGCATCCAGTGTAATAATCTCTGACCCACCCCAAAGTAACACAACAATACTTCTTCTGATCTTATCATTTTTGTTTTGTTATGTTGTGTTCACACTATGAACATGCTGTAAAGGATTATACATACCTGTATGAATTTTAAACAGTGATGTCTTGGTGCCACACCTAACCAACAAGGAGGGAAGAGGAGTGAATGAGATGATCAACACCTGTGATGGCAGATGACTCCAGCCTTAAGCAGAGAATGAGAAGTCTTCAGTGAAGCTAAACTGGCCCAACCTGAAGTGGATCCATCAGACCATGGACCCAGGCTTATCCACATCTCATCACACCAGGTTTTCTTATCACTCCCACAAACTTCACCCTCTCAGAAAATGATTTTCTTGAATTATTGTTGGATGTAGAAATTGTTAACTATAACACATTTTGGTAGTTAAAATATCTCACTATACAATGAATGTTATTATTTATTGACTGACTATACTTGGTCCTATGAAAGTTTTTTTCTATTTCATTCTGTAAATGTCAACAGCTGATGAAAAAACGAAGAAAATGTCAAATAGGCCAAAGGAAACTGGCACAGTCAATAAATTTGTTTAAATGTGAAGATCTCTTCCACTTAATTTGTCAGTCCAAACGATCTGTGGGAAAATCTCTATCTTGTGTGTAGAACATGTCTCAATGCTCCCTTGTGTTTGTTGAATGTTTAATTAACAGATACACATTCACATAAGATAAATTCTTAGTTGGAGAGAGAGAACAGGAGACTCTTCATCTTTAACTGTTCCAAATCCATGTTATATTGCACCTGATTCTTATTGAGAAAGTCTTTTCAGACAATTTCTTAAGATGGAAGAAGGGGGTTCGTGAGCTATACCATTAAATACCAGGTGGAAAGACAGGGGACAAACCTAGTGATGACTTTTCTATTAAAAGAGGACCACACACCCTTAGACGAATAACCAAATCCGAGTCTGTAAATCTTTCAAGGGTCGTATTCTTGATCTATTTACATATAAGAAGAGGATGGGGCCCAGCTACCTTTAACAGAGACACAACCAAAGAAGTAAAAGATGCTCAAGACGACATTCATAAGGAAACAGAAATAAAACCAAAGAAGTAAAAGATGCTCGAGACGACATTCATAAAGAAACAGAAACAAAACCAAAGAAGTAAAAGATGCTCGAGACGACATTCATAAAGAAATAGAAATAAAACCAAAGTAAAAGATGCTCAAGACGACATTCATAAAGAAACAGAAACACAACCAAAGAAGTAAAAGATGCTCAAGACGACATTCATAAAGAAACAGAAATAAAACCAAAGAAGTAAAAGATGCTCGAGACGACATTCATAAGGAAACAGAAACAAAACCAATGAAGTAAAAGATGCTCTAGACGGCATTCATAAGGAAACATAAACAAAACCAATGAAGTAAAAGATGCTCCAAATGAACTGTACCAGACACAGAAACCTAGAAAAGCAGAGTGACAAGCAGTAGGATAAAGAATTACGCTCATAACATAGAATTCATCCATCATCATGTGTCATGATGATACCCGTGGGCTGTCATGGTTCACCCTCTCATACAATCACCAGTATTGTATCAGGTCTGTATTCTTGTCCCGATAATGCCATGTGACCAAGACATCCAGATTTTTATCTCTTTGTCTTCTTCTTGCTATCTTCGCATCAATTTTTCCAGTTGTCACTAAGTTTTCTAGTTTATTTCTCCTCATAACGTGCCCAAGAAATCTTGAATGTCAACGTCTAAGTTCTCAAATTAATTTACAGTGTTCATTTGTTTCTTGTAGGACTTGCTCATTGGTTTTTCTCTCTGTCCATCGCTTTGCATTTTCCTCAGAAACCACAATTCCATTATCATTGGACATTTCTCAGATTTTCAGCTTATTGTCCATGTTCCACATGCATGCATCAGTTTAGGTTTATAAAGGAATTCAACGCTCTTTTTCTCGCTTTAATTAACAGCTTTTCATTAGTATTTTTCCAACTTGCAAAAGGCTTCATATGCCATAACAAATCCAATAGCGACCCCAAAAACAACCATTCGACTGGTGATAAAGTGCTATGTAAATTTTGTTAATACTACAAAGATGAAGCTAATCCCAGCCATATGTGTGTGGAGTGCTAGACCTTCCGATCTAGGTCATGCCATATGACCGCTGACCAGTTCTTTTCTGATAATATCCAGAATATTCTGAAAATTAACAGGTAAGCTTTCAATGAAGCTGGATTTACCTCATAGCAGCAGCAGCAGCAGTAGTAGAAGTAGTAGTTTGTTATAATAGAAGGATATGGTGGAATCACTATTGGGGGACGTAACATCAATAACATTAGACATGAGGTTGATACAGTATATATACAGAAGCCACAGATCATGGTTGTCACTAGGAAGAATGAAATACCACAATGTAATATACAGGACAATGGGAATATTCTTAAACAAGTGAACAGGTACATTTCAGAACAGTCATAACATCTGATGGAAGGTGCCTTGAAGAGATCAGAATAAGAATCGACATGGCGAAGGTAGCCTTTTGCAAGATGGAAAACATACTGATCAATAAAAAGAGATGTCATTGCAATGAGAAAAAGAGTGTTGAAGTGCTATACAGAACAAGTACTTTTGTATGAATGTGGACAATGAGCAGACAAGCTGAAAAACATCTAATGGTTGTGGAAATGTGGTTTCTGAGGACAATGCAAAGTATACCATGGACAGGCAGAAAAACCAATGACCAAGTACTACAAGAAACAAATGAAAATCTTAAACTAATTACAGAAATTAGACGTAGACAGTCACAATTTTTTGGGCACGTTATGAGAAGAGATAAAATGGAGAACTTGGTGACAAATGGCAAGATCGAGGGAAAAGAACAAGGGGACGGCAGAGAAGTAAATACCTGAATGGCTTGGCCATAAGGTATGGTTGAGACAGGGACACAGAGCTGATCCACGACTCCAGTGATTGTGTGAGATGGTGAAACATGACCGCACATGCTTATCAACATTGCACATGATGATGATGAATAGTAGTAGCAGTAGAAGTAGTAGTAATAGTAGAAATAGTAGTTAAAATAACAATAACAACAATAATACTACTACCATTGCTGCTGCTGCTACTACTACTACTACTACTATTACTACTACTACTACTACAACCACTACTGCTGCTACTACTACTACTTCTACTACTACTACTACTACTACTACTACTACAACCACTACTGCTACTACTACTACTACTACTACTACTACTACTACTACTACTACTACTACTACTACTACTACTACTACTACTACTACTACTACAACCACTACTGCTACTACTACTACAATCACTATTGATAGTAGTAGTTAATGTAGTAGTTAAAATAAAAATAACAATAATATTACTACCACTGCTGCTGCTACCTACTGCTACTACTATTTCTACTAATACTATTGCTACCCTGCTGCTGCTACTACTACTACTACTACTACTACTACTACTACTACTACTACTACCACCACCACCACCACCACCACCACCACCACCACCACCACCACCACCACCACCACCACCACCACCACCACCACCACTTCTTCTTCCTGTTATTCCTCAATGGAGCATATATACATATTTACAGGCACACTGATTCTAATAATGCAAACCACATTTTGTAAAATTGACCTTTGTAACCCGCATACCAAAAATGTAATGATATTTATCCCAAATAACTCAAAACTAAATAAACAAACACATATTTCTTATGAAAACAACCCCCCCCCCCCCCCCCCAAAAAAAAACATAACATACTCTGAACTTAAAAGTAAATACATACATAGTAAATACATTAATTTCCAATCGTCCATAAGCCAATAAACATAAATTAATTTTTATTTTAAACACACATGCACTCGTGCAAACACATGCACACAAATTCAAAGGACAGCCTTGAAAACTGCATGAGAAATGCTGTTGACAGAGAAATATATAGAGAAATATCTTTCTAAGCGTGTTAGACGTCAGTTGTTTCAATACTGAAGAGCTAAAACAGTGCAGTACTAGAAAATCTGAGAGCAGCTATTCAACATGGGCTGTCAAAAATCTAAATTTATTGTAATACAATGGATCCCGTCACATTGCAACATTGCTACACTGCTACTTTCTTTAAATATATTCAGGTTGACGTCTAAAGATGTACAAAGAGGAAAGAGGGGGAGAATCAATGATACAGACAATTTCTCGGTCATCCCCCTCAACTTTTGCATTGAAATAAAGACATCAAGCAATGATACAGCCAATTTCTCAGTCAACCATTCAATATTTGAGACATGTCCTTATTGAAATAACACAAGTCAGTTAAGCATTCTCCTATCTCGTTTTGCTGTATATTTCCCTTAGCCTTTTCCCCACTCGCTCGCTTTAACCCAAGCACAGTCCATACACACTACATCAAGTAGCACTGGACTGATTGTTGTGTGTGAATTAGCTTATCTTATTACCAGTATCCCTCGTCATTAGGCGAACCCAGATGGGTCGGTCATTCGACGAGTGAGAAGTTCATGGGCTACCTCCTCAGGCCAGAGGGAGAGTTTTGAAGGAAAATTCTGGTGCTTTTGCTTTGACCACAAGTAGCCTGACTATGGAAGTCATGGCAGTAAGTAAAGCAATAACATGGCTCGAGACACAGACCTTCACTCGAGCATGTTTCCTTAGTGACTCAATGAACATGATCAAGAGGATAGAGGAAGGGTCGATCCGAAGAGAATGGTTGCTGTCTCTGGAGTGGTCTCGGCTGGCAAAGATTAGTTTCATTTTCGTGCCAGGGCATGCAGGTGTATGAGGAAATGAGCCGGGCTGACAAGCTTGCAGGTAAGGCTACTGTGGAAGGCGGATGAGCCATGAAAACAGGCTGACATTCTGAATGCTTTACGAGAAATAAGTCGTTTACGAGAACCAAGTGATGACTGTGAATCTACAACCATGGTCAGACTGCGAGAACAGCAAATTAAAAGAGGTGAGGCCAAACAAGAACACTACGCAGGAAGCCAAAGAAGAGTAATAAACCAACACAGAACTGGTGTCATCAGTCGCTACACACTGCGGAATTTACAGAGAAGGGGATCCGAGCACTTATGGACTGAATGTTTCAATGTACAATGAGGATGATCTGTCGACTAACTAACTTGGTGAGCCCACTCTGACTTCAGAGATACTTGTAATTTACAAGTCAAGGATGAAAAGTCAACATTTTAGTCCAACTGACTGGTGTAGGGGTTGAACCCACTACCTCGCCATCAGCATACCAGAAGTTTAAGAACGAGCACTCTTATCAATTTGGCGATGGTGACCACCCCTTAGTTTTATTACAATTACCATAATAACAGTTAGGTATGTAGTGATGATTGTTGCAGATTTCCACTCATTTACAATACAAATAATTTTAATTACTTAAGATTAACCTAATAATAGTTATGCCTGAATGAAATAATGTATTAAAAGAGCGAGAGAGAGAAGAAGGGCAGAATAATAGATTGGCCTGCATGCCCAGTACCTAAGAATTAAAAAATAAAGTTTGCTCCTTTGTTTCTTCATCAAATTAAAGGCATGAAGCAACAATACAGCCCATTTCTTGGTCACCCCCTCAACTTGTGACTGACTGATTGATTGACAGATATCAGAATCAACATGAAGCTACGATACAGCCCATTTCTTGGTCACCCCCTCAACTTGTGACTGACCGATTGATTGACAGATACCAGAATCAACATGAAGCTACGATACAGCCCATTTCTTGGTCACCCCCTCAACTTGTGACTGACCGATTGATTGACAGATATCAGAATCAACATGAAGCTACGATACAGCCCATTTCTTGGTCACCCCCTCAACTTGTGACTGACCGATTGATTGACAGATATCAGAATCAACATGAAGCTACGATACAGCCCATTTCTTGGTCACCCCCCTCAAATTGTTACTGACCAATTGATTGATAGATATAAGAATCAATGCTATAGCACTACGGACAAACACTAGGATTCTCTTGTCTCCTGTAGCAAAGGTCGTAACATATAGGTCAACTTCTGCAACACAATAAAGACATCAAGCAATGATAAAGCCCATTTCTTGGTCAACCGCCTCAATGTCTACATCAAAATAAAGCCATCAAGCAATGATAAAGCCCATTTCTTGGTCAACCGCCTCAATGTCTACATCAAAATAAAGCCATAAAGCAATGATATGGCCCATCTCTCTGTCAAACCCCATCAACTTTTGCATAAAAATAATGACATCAAGTAATGATACTGCCCTTTGTCAGTCAAACCCCTCAATGACTGCATCAAATTAACAACATGAAGCAATGATACATTGCATTTCTACTCTGAGGAAAGGCCAGATGGACAAATAATCAGACTGCTATTGTCATTAGTATTGGGACTCTTCGCTGGCTGTTGAATATGAGGATGGGGTACATATGGG
The DNA here is from genome assembly GCA_963921405.1 of Cepaea hortensis. Classification (NCBI taxonomy): domain Eukaryota; kingdom Metazoa; phylum Mollusca; class Gastropoda; order Stylommatophora; family Helicidae; genus Cepaea; species Cepaea hortensis. Next base: position 35,100,368 of record OY992879.1, on the reverse strand, counting down.
AATGTTCCGAGTGCTATGATGTTGGTTCTTGACTCAACTCAACTCAACATTCCATTCCTTGGCCGACACCCTCAACTTCTATTGACAGGCATGGACCCCAATAAGTATATAACAGAATCATATTGAACCAGTATGTGGAAAGAATGAGACTGCAGGGGATCGGCAGGAGTTCTGGAAGAATCTCAAAACTGAGAGGGAAGACCAGGAGAACTTTCAATCAGATAGCGGTGGGAAAGATTAGTATGACTCTTCGCTGGCTGTTGAACGAGGAGACGGAGCGTGTATGGGAATGTCCTAAGTGCAGTGATGTCGGTTCTTAGCTCAACTCACCTCAACTCAATTTATCACATAAAAATATTCTGTTGTGGTTAGACTTTCTCAATTCTAACAGAGCATCTGTAAATTACTACCTACAGCCTTACAATTTCCAAATTCTAATCGGTTTTTTTTTGTAGTTTGAAATATGCACAGAAATCTTTACCCTCTTGTCTGAGATATCTCTGCATACAATACAGTATCCATTTTGGGGGGGGAGCTTGCTCGCTTTGAACTCAAGTGTAGTCCATACACATGCAGCTACTTCTAATGCACTGGACTGATGTTTGTGTGTAGATTAGCTTTCCTTATTACCAGTGGCCCTCATCATCAGGTGAACCCACTCTGACTTCAGAGGTAGGTATCCATATATTATGGGAGGTATATAACCTACTTGAGTTTTATTTTAATGCGTACAATGTGGATTTGGACACGGGATTTGTTCACATTAGAGGCAGACATGTCCCTCGAAAGCTAGACAGAGATGTTCAAATAAGGATACAAAAAACAAGAGGAGCTATCAGAGCACTAGGAAACTCATGGAAATCTACAGAAATTAAAACTAACACCAAACTTAATATTTAACTCCACAGTTAAATCAGCAGCTACAGGCGATTTGGAAGCAGAACGCCTTATGTCAGTTTTCATGCAATAGTATGAGTGTCGGCCCTTCAGAAATCAATGGCAAACTACTGAACATAATCTTGCCTTGTAAATCATAAACAGCCAAAAATGCTGGGGTTGACTGCGACGTCCAGTAAAGGACATGCAATTTACTTTTTTTTTTTAAATACTAGTGTATGAACAGAAACATGGACAAAGACTAAAACAGTTACCAATAAACTACAAACATTTATTAGCTGATGCCTGTGCAGAATAGAAGGACTAAATAGGTGTGACAGAGCCACTGAAGCAGAGATTAGGGAGACCTAGAGATTCCAGTGAATCATGAGGTGAGGGAAAGACGTTGGCGCTGGATAGGACACATGAGAAAACCTGACAATAGTTTCACTAGAAAATCCCTTCAAGAGAACCCACAGTGAAAATGAGGCATAAGAAGGCCTAAAAACACACAGAGAAGAGAATTAGAGACAAAGATGAATAGTGTGTGGAGGACTGGAGAAGGCTGCAAGAGATAAAGAAGATAGGATGGTTTAGAGTGACTTCCCCTCGGTCTATCATCCAATAGGGAATGAAGGGCAGAAGGAGATGGAATATGGTTTCACTGAGTTTCTGTTTTGAATAACAAACCGTCCACAAGTAGATTTGGACATGGCATTTTTCAAGTTAGAGGAAAACGTACCTTGGTGCTGCTCCGATTTCCTCTTTTAATGACAGAAAACCACAAACAAATATTTAATGTAACAGACATTTGCCATAGTCTTACCAGACAATATCGCATGAAGCTGAAGTTGCCTTTCTCCCAGAAGTAGCAGAAGTGACCGAACCCAGTGAGAAAGAGATAACAAGACACCAGGACTCTGATATGCATGTAGATGGCTAAAACCTGGTTCATGACAAATGTGAGAACATGCATAAGCAGAAGTATTGTGAAGATAACATTCAAACATCTGACAAAAATGACATTAAACCATACAACAAAAATAATATTAACATGCTCAACAAAACTATTTATCATTAAAACTTGCAGCAAAAATGTATAACATTAAAACTTCCAACGAAAATTATAACACTAAAACACACAATAAATATAATAATATTAAAACAATGAATATAAATGGTAACTTTAAAATATTCAATGTAAATAATATTAACACTTCCAACAAAAATGGTAACACTAAAACACAAACAAATATAATAACATTAAACATTCAATACAAATGATAACATTAAAACTTCCAGCAAAATTGATAACACTAAAATATACAAAAATAACAACATTAAAACATTCTACATAAATGATAACAAAGGAAACTAAGAGATAAAACTTACAAAAATTAAGTAATGTAACCACATTGGTAACTGATGAAACTAATAAGACAGATGCAGGGAATATTGGAGTAACATATTCATTCATTCATTCAGTAGCATGTCCTTTGCAGAACCTCGCTTCCATAACAACCTTCTGGAAAACTTCTCTGTCACAAGCAAGATGTCCTGCATATGATACACCCATCTGGAGATCATCTGCAGCATATGATGCACCCATCTGGAGATCATCTGCCACATCCTGCTCCCATCTTCTCTTTGGCCTTCTTCCTCTCTTCCTGGGCATATAGTCCTCCATTATTGTTCTCTCCAGACTTTCAAGTTACCAAAATATTTCAATTTTCTTTGTTTTATCGTCTTTAGTAGCCAACCTGCCTCAATATTCAGATCTTGTTCTATGGATGCATTTGTTCTTTACTGTACCCAAGATATTCTTAGAACTCGTCTATAACATTTATATTCAAAGGCATTTATGCGCTGTTCAGACTGTTTAGTAGGTGTCCAGGTCTCACAGGCGTATGTTGCAATGTGAAAGATGCATGCTCTTAAAAATCTAATTTGTGTAGGTCTATCTGTCCCATGTGAACAATTTATTCAGTTGTTTTTATAACAATTACATATACTTATATATATTTAAAGAAAGCAGCAGTCAACGAAGTTGTTGACAACTCCAAGTGATCCTCAAATAAAGTGGATGTAGCCAAAACAGTCTTCTCTGTTCTATATATGTTGGACACACTTGTAGCAAATGTTTAGCCATCATTTTAGCAATTCCAGTTATATTCATTAGTACTGTAGTTTATTCTGTAGTTTATTGAACATGTGATATTTCAAGCTTGTTGTGTTTTGTGACAAGCTAGATTTTTCCTCATTCACTTGGTAATATGCATTATTTTTGTGGTGACCTGGATGCTCTGATTCCCATTTAGTTCTATAAGTGCCTTTTATAAACCTCTTGGCCTCATCATATGTGATGTCTGTCTCAGGCTGAGGTAGTAATCCACCTTCCATTGCCAATAAGTTAACCGCTCCATTTCTAGATAGTGAAAACAATTAGAAAGAAAATATTGAGAACTCAAGACATTTTTCTTCAGGGTCATCATAATTTATTTTTTCTTCAGGGTCATCCTCATTTTCTACTAAAGCCTTGCTTACTGGCATGTCCAATCATGTCTCTGCACAACCTGGCACCTATTGTTATTTATCAAGTCATATACTTGTATCTGACAGTGCCTGGATATTCTAATTCTTGCTCCATGAATCCTACCAGTGGCTAAAAGAAATACACCAGTACTCCAATATCTTCCTATGACATGGCCAATGAGTGTTTATGGTTTTCTTCCGATGTCTCTTGATGAGTATTCTTTATGTTTTCAACTCTTTTAGAATAATCATCATCAAGTGCCCTGCCAGCTGGCGTAGGCGTTCATGGCTCTCCACAGATCTCGGTCGTTGGTGTTCTGGATCAACTCTGCTGATGGTATTCCTCCATGCTACAGTCTCAATCCATCCAGCATCATTTCTCTTGGTCTGCCTCTGCCTCTCTTCCCCTTGATCTTTCCAGTTGTCACAATGTTTTCCAATGCCTCTCTTCCCATCACATGACCGAAGAAAGATGTTTGTCTCTTTCTTATTGTTGTATATAATGTTCTAGTTTCATTAGCCTGTTTCAGGCAGTCATTGTTAGTTGCTCTGGCAGTCCAAGGAATTCGCTACATTCGTCTCAGGAACCATATCTCTGTTGCTCCTAATTTTTTCTTAATTTGTTCATTTACATTCCAAGATTCACTGCCATACAGCAAAACTGGTTCTACATAGCATTTCAGCACTCTCTTTCTTACATTCAGTGACAGTGACTTATTGCATAAGATATTCATTTTCTTAAATGCAGCTTTTGCCCTATTCTGCTCTTAATCTCTGTTATACATCTTCCATCAGATGTTATAAATGCCTTTTTTTTGTTCGCATATCCTTTACAGGATATAGCTGTCAACATCAGCTATATTTCAGCCCCTAGGTATTTAAAAATATCTACTTGGTTAAGAATTTTCCTTTCTATTTCTATGTCACATTTTGGTGTCACTATTTTCTTTGATATCACCATTGTTACTGTTTTCTTGATATTCAAGTAGAGTCCTTTGTTTGCACACTCTGTTACTACAATGTCCAACAATTGTTGTAGATCTGTTGCATTATCCGCAACCAATACTGTCATCTGCATAGCATATATTGTTTATATTATAACCTCAGATTAGTATTCCTGGCTTCTCTTTGATTTCTCTCATTATTACTTCACTATAGAGGGAGAAAGGAAAAACAGCTGGGCCAGATGAAATCACAATAGACGAATTAGAAGTAGAGAGAGCCGGAAAGAGACCCGGAGAAGAGATCTCAGGGTCGGCCTCTACTACGATACAAAGATGTGTGTAAGCGGGACATGATTAATGCAAGCATTGATAATGCACATAGGGAGCAAGTCGCTGCTGAACGTGTTGCATGGAGGGGAAACATCAGAAATGGAATAAAGACAAAGGAGAAAATAATTGCAGATAAATCACACACAGAGCGTGTGAGACGTAAGATGGTGCATGATGGTGGAAATGACCACGTGTTCACATGCACCCACTGTGAACAAACATTTACAGCGCGAATTGGCCTTACCAGTTACATTCGCTACCGCCATGGGTAAAAGTTATTATGCCTTTTTAAAGCACAAACTATCATCTGTCAAGACGGCAAGGTGCCAATGATAGAGGGAGAAGCGATCCGGGACAAGACACACACCTGTCGTACTCCTAGCTTTATCTGTTTGTAACTACCCTCTTTATTTCCCATTTTAATTACTGCTACTTGGTTCCAGCGATCCGGGACAAGACACACACCTGTCGTACTCCTAGCTTTATCTGTTTGTAACTACCCTCTTTATTTCCCATTTTAATTACTGCTACTTGGTTCCAGTAAATATTCTTTATTATTCTTAAATCTTTCCCATCAATGTTGATATCTTCCAACATTTTAATCAGTTCATCATGTTTTACTTTATCAAATGCCTTAATATAATCTATGAAGCACAAATATGTCTTTCTGTTTCTCTATTGACCTTTCTATTAGTGTCCGTAATGTACATATTGCATTGTTTGTGCCCTTTCCCTCCACAAATCCATACTGTTCTTCACTAACTTCCATTTTTATTTTCTTTCTGGTTCTTCTCATTATGATTCTGAGTAGAAGCTTAGTGATATGGTTTATGAAGTTAGTTGTACGAAAATCTTCACATTCAATTGCTCCTGGTCTTTTTGGTATAGCTATAAATACAGATTTCAGCATATCACTGGGTAAATATCCACTGCTGTAAATATCATTCATCATTTTGGTTAATATATCTACTCCAAATTCTCCCATTACTTTCTAATTCTTCTATTGTGATTTCATCTGGCCCAGCTGCTTTTCCTTTCTTCATATGTTTTACAGCGTCAGCGACTTCTTCTTTTAGAATAGGTGGACCTTCTAAGTTACTTTCTTCTGTTAATTCTTCCCTTTCTCCATTATATAATTCTCTTATATACTCATTCCACCTCTTCATTATAGCACCTTCCTCCAATAATATCTTTCCCGTTTTTGATTTCAAACACCCTGTATTTATTCTTATTTTTCTTCCCATGAGCTCACTGATTTGTCTGTACATATTTTTGTGTCTTTAATGGAATTTAATTCAATTTGTTTGCTCTACTTGTTTAACCAACTTTCTTTTGCCTTCCCACATATATCTTTTATTTCTTTATTTATCTTAGCGTATTCTTGTTTGTCATTTTTACTCTGTTTTCTGTTGTCCATCAGCATTAAGATTTCTTCATTCATCCATTTATTCTTAGCTATTTGGCTTCTCTTCGGTAATATTTCTTTGCTAGTTTGATGAATGGAGTCCCTTAACATTTTCCATTGTTCCTTTATACTCTGTATTTTAGCTATTGCATTGTACCTATTTTTCAGTCACTCTGTTTCGTTCTTGAATTTCTTTAATACTCTTTCATGTCTGTTTTTCAGTGGCATTGTCAACATTTATTGAGAGTAATAATAAGAGACAAGAATGCTGTAATTAATAAAATAGTGTGTGGGTGTGTGGGTATAGGAAAAGATAATGTGTGTAGGCATGTCTAAGTGTATATGTGACTGTGTGTGTAGACAATTATGAGTCTTCATGTATGGGGGTAGAATATATAGTAAAGTGTGTATATATGTGGCTGTGTGTGGGTATGGGAAAAGAGAGAATGTGTGTCAGCGTGTCTCAGTGCATATGTGGCTGTGTATACATGTGGCTGTGTATATATGTGGCTGTGTAAATATGTGTGATTGTGTATCTGTTTAAATAAGTGAAATGGGAATGTATGTGTAAGTAGATAGTGTACATGCAAGTATATAAAGTGGTATGTATAGCCAGACAGGCAGACAAACATGCAGACAATAAAGTCTCTGTGGTGATGTGGTCAAACCGTCTGCCTTCTGTTCTGAAGGTGGCGGGTTCATTATTGGACAGAATTATTCAGACCATGAGTGCATTTCACCTGCAGCCCTGGGTGGTCATCGGTCGAGCACACCATATGAGCTTTGTGTGATGCTCTCAGGGACGGTTTGCCATTCTGCAAGAGAAAGACTGGGCCACATGGGGTAAAACTTGATGAGCTGAAGCTGATCCTCTTAGATGTAAAACTGTAGCCTTTAACACACCAACAAACAGCAGACGCATCAACATACAAAGACACATAAACAAGGTGGACAATATCAGAAAACAACAAAGGATCTTTGCACCTTACCTTGCTAGCACCAGTCAGGTGGTATATAAGAATGACAAGCTGCATCCAGCCTTTCCACTCGTCTGTCTGGTCCCGATGTAGGATATTCATCTAACCAGCAGAAAAATGATCAATCTGATATAAATCTCAACAACCATATGGTCCTGTAAATACAAACATCATGTGTGCTCCAGGGGCAATCAACATGCACAAAAAAAGTAACATCATGGCATATCAAGAATATGGACTTCTTTCTTCTTCTGTCTGTTATCTGCCAATGGCCCTAAACCAACCCTAATCCCTCCTGCAGCACTAGCCATGTACTTCCCCACTTTATTCATCTGCCTCCAATTCTCTTCTCTGTGTGGTTTTAGGCCCCCTATTTCTTTTGCCCTCTCAGTTCCAGAGAAAGGACTTTCTAATTATACGATTAACAGATTTCCTCACTATGTGTTCTATCCAGCACCAGTGTCCTTTCTTCATTACTTGGTTCTCTTGATTGTTCAGTTCTCGCCACAAGCTCTGCATTAGTGATTCTGTCCTTGCATTCTGTGTTGGCACTAGTTCATGACTGCTTGTACTATATCAGTATCTGAGTCAGGCTACATGTCTCTGACCCATACAGCCATGCTGATCTGACATTAGAGCTCACCATTTTGAGTCCAGTTCTAGACATGAATATGGTCAAGGTAAAGGAGCCTGTTCCATGCCTTGAGGCATCCTGGGTATATGGTGCTAGCCCCTGTGATATGTCTTGTGGTTAACATCTCACTGACTACCTTTACTGCTTACCTGGTACTGTTCTAGGCTGGGGGAGCGGAACAGGGCAAATAGAGAATAAGACAGAGATGGTACTGGACTGATAACATGACAGAAAGACACAATTAATTATTTATACACTTGTGCACATTGCTGAGGACAGAAAGTAGTAAAGAACTCTTCCATCATGACAACCTACGACCCACATCATGGGTTATGGGAAGAGATGAAGAGATGAGGTGATGATGACTTTGCAATGATGGGCAGGCTGACAACAAGGACAAATCAGCAAACATAAAACTGTGGTATGTTTTGATGGTCAGACATGGAGGGAGCTACAAGAGATAGCAAAGGGCAGGAAGGTTTAGTGAATATAAAATCAAGAATCAACATCAATGCATTCAGGACATGCCCACACTTGCTCCATCTCATTATTCAGTTAATTAGTTGCATATCCTTTACTGGATGTTGCAGTCAACCCCAGCGTTTTTTGGCTGTTCGGGATTTCTTGGCAAGTTTACGTTCAGTAGTTTGCCATTGCTTTCTGAACAACCAGCACTCACATCATTTTCATTTTTTAAAAACCAACGCAAGGCGGTCTGCTGCCACATAGCCCTCAGCTGTGTTTCGAACACGGTGTGCAGGACTACGAGCAGCATCCGTAACTCCGCCATTCTTCAATAGCCAACAGAATTGCTATGCTGATGGTATTAATGGCAGCTTTATTGAACATATGTGTATGTATTTCTATATATATATACACACACACACACACGTACGCGCGCGCGTGTGTGTGTGTGTGTGTGTGTGTGTGTGTGTGTATGTGTGTGTGTGTGAGTGTATGTTTGTGTCTGTGTGTCTATCTCATAACGTTGAAATATCAGTTCTGTATGTTTTATGTATGTTTATAGCATTCGGGAGTCTCTGTGGCAAAGTGGTCAAGCCGTTTGACTCGGGCTCCAAAGGTTGTGGGTTCGATTTCGGTCTGTGTCCTTCAGTTCCCGGGTGAAATCTTTCGGAGACTCCTGTGGGTCGTCGCTAGAGTTACGAAGTTCGTGCTTTGTGCGAAGCTTTCCACACTGCGGAAAGAGACCGAGCCATATGGGATAAAATACCTGGTGCGATGAAGTCGACCCTGTCAACTTTTAAGCGATTTTTTATAGCATTCACTTTATGATGTTTCTTTCTGTTTTCTTTCAATGTAAATGTAACATTCATGATAGATAATTAGTGTGCAAAAGTGATTTTTGAGTGATTGGAAAGGCCAAATGTAAGATGGGCATGCGTATCCAATTTGTGACCCTTTGAAAATAAAGTTTGTTTGTTCATTCTGTCTGCTAGTTAGTTGGTTATTCGCAGTTCCAACTTCATAGCAAAGGGTCGCACTATTATGCTCCGTTACTGTGCCAATGAATATCACACAAAATGCTCCTCACTGCCCCACGTGAAAAGTGGAACAGGCAGGAGCCCGCACATGTATACTATGCATAATGCCGCTGCCAGAATGCCAACACAAGAGTCCGCCACGAAAAATAAAGTTCATCGTCGATGGAAGTGGCAGTCACTAGAAAACCAACAGCCACACATTACTGCATAAAGCAACCCAGTTAGTTCAGTGACCAACTGGCCGCCATTTTTCTGAACATGCAGTTCATGATACAAATATAGCGTACAGACATAAAAGCACTCCACACAAAATTCACAGCTCATTGTCGCTCCACACACTCAACTCAGTAGCAGGGCGACAGAACCAAGCACTACCAGTCCAACATGAGGAAAATGGGTAAGCAAACCATAGCCACAAGCATAAGCACTCCAAAGGCCTTCACAGCTCAACTGCCTATCCTCCATGTTGGGGACCAGAAGTCTCATTCTGTCTGCAATTTTCTCTATAAATTGAGCGTCGTCCAGACCTCTGCTCACTCCCCACTGAATCATTGTCTCAACATGCAGGTCCTGTTTTGCTGGACTTTCCACAGGATACCAGACAGCCTTCCCAACCTCATCTTTGTCATAATCTAACTCACCACACAAAGAAGCATTCAGGAGGGTTTGGTGTGAGATGGAGTCTATGCTTCACTGGGAGATATAAGGCACAAGACAGATGTTTTCATGATCACCTTTGTGAGAACTTTCCCCTGGATCCCAGACAGCCTTTCCCTCATTCTTGTCATAATCTAGCTCTCGACCCATTGAAGCGTTCAGGAGGGTTTGGTATGAGATGGATTCTATGCTTCAATGGGAGATACAAAGCAGAATACATATATTTTCATGATCGCCTATGCAAAGGTGAAGCATGGCCGAATGGATAAAATCAAGTTTTATTAAAACTTCTAGTATGCTGATGTTGAGGTAGCGGGTTCAACCCCTACACCGGCTAGTTGGACTAAAATGTTGACTTCTCGTCCTTGACTTGGAGAGTGAGTTCACCTGAATGCAAGGGACACTGGTAATATAGAAAGCTAATCAACACACAAAAAGCAGCCCAGTGCACTAGAAGTAGCAGCCCATGTATGGACTACACAAAGCAAGTGAAAAAAATAAATGATCACCTACCTTTTCTGTGTTCTCAGTGAAGAAAAATCCAAGGATCATGACATAAGCAAAGGGTAGAAAGAAATTCAGCGGTGTGTAGTACTTGTTTTCCTTCATGAAAAAATTGGTCCTAAGAAATAAAACACAAAAGCTGATGATAATGTAAATGTTCATGATGTTCAAGTGCCCACCAAAACAGTACAGCGAGCCGAGGCAGCATAGTGCCTAGATGCTGGCCTGCCAGCTCGGTGGTCGTGGGTTTGAGCTCACATTGAGGCAGCTTTTTAAACTGACAAGGGCTCTCAGGTCCATCCAGCCTAAAAAGGTACCAGGAAATAAACTGGGAAGTGAAGGTGGGGGTTACAGCAGCGCTAGATTTTCTTAGAAGGCAGCGAGTCAAATGGCTTGGCCATGTAACTAGATTACTGATTAACAGTATACCTCAACAAGCAATGATGTACAGACCAGATGGAAGCAGAGGAAGAAACTGACACGTCGATGGATTGAGGGAATCGTCAAGTCCATGGGAATCTTAATATATTAAGTCCGTAAACGGGCACTCTCCTGCTGTTTATGCTTCACCCCGACACTGCAAGGTACAAGAGGAACGAGATGGGACTGAGAATGAGAGAATGAAGGTGGCTGGCGTAATATTGACCACATCACCCCTGTAGTGGGCTTCTTTGGGACATTGACCACATCACTCCTGTAGTGGGCTTCTCTGTGATACTGTCATCACTCCTGTAGTGGGCTTCTCTGTGATATTGACCACATCACTCCTGTAGTGGGCTTCTCTGGGATATTGACGACATCATCCCTGTAGTGGGCTTCTCTGTGATACTGTCATCACCCCTGTAGTGGGCTTCTCTGGGATATTGACCACATCACTCCTATAGTGGGCTTCTCTGGGATATTGACCACATCACCCCTGTAGTGGGCTTCTCTGTGATACTGTCATCACTCCTGTAGTGGGCTTCTCTGGGATACTGTCATCACTCCTGTAGTGGGCTTCTTTGGGACATTGACCACATCACCTCTGTAATGGGATTCTCTGTGATACTGTCATCACTCCTGTAGTGGGCTTCTCTGTGATATTGACCACATAACTCCTGTAGTGGGCTTCTCTGTGATACTGTCATCACTCCTGTAGTGGGCTTCTCTGTGATATTGACCACATCACACCTATAGTGGGCTTCTCTGTGATACTGTCATCACTCCTGTAGTGGGCTACTCTGGGATATTGACCACATCACTCCTGTAGTGGGCTTCTCTGTGATACTGTCATCACTCCTGTAGTGGGCTTCTCTGTGATATTGACCACATCACTCCTGTAGTGGGCTTCTCTGTGATACTGACCACATCACCCCTGTAGTGGGCTTCTATAGAATACTGATCCCATCACTCCTGTAGTGGGCTTCTCTGTGATACTGACCACATCACTCCTGTAGTGGGCTTCTCTGTGGTGAAGTGGTCAGAAAATCGCCGGTTCAGTTCTGGATTCCATCATGTGGTTTGTGAGTGCAATATTTTCTGAGAACCCTGAGGGTCATTGCCACAGTATGTTCGTTCTCTGTGCAAACAAAGCTTTAAACGTCAGGTGGTTAGCAGAACCACAGAGGGAGAATAGGCTAAATGGGATCAAACCCGGTGCAGTGAAGTCAATCTTCTTTTCTGTTAACCCCTGTTAACTCCTGTAGTGCCCACTGATCTATAACAATATGGATGCAGCACAACATGCCCACCAAGCCTTAAGACATGTGAATGGGTCCGGTATTTTACTAGACCATAAAAATCACATCTTCCAGAACTATACCATTCCCAGCTCCATGGTGAAGAGGTTACGGACACATTTAGTAATCCCACATACTGCGTTCGAAACACAGCTGCAGGTGATTTGGCAGCAGACCGTCTTGCGTTGTTTTTTTTAAATAAAATGGTATGGGTGCCGGTCATTCAGAAAGCAATGGTACACTACTTAACATAAACTTGCCAAGAGATGAGAAACAGCAAAAAAATGCTGGGGTTGACTGCAACATCCTGTAAAGGATATGCAACTGATTATACCATTTGATAAGAGTCATGGTGACAGTGAATTGTAGTCAAGGTTCACCCATTAGTGGCAGGATTGTTTTTCCTAATCAGTATGGCTATGGATTAATGCAGCCGGACAAAGTGAGAACCTGATCATTTTCTGGGTTGGGAAAGTGATGAGGAAGGGAACTGATCATCTCAACTGATTATGCTATAACCAACTATCTGTGGAGACCTGACACTGCATAACCTATGACAGTATCTACCTCAGGATTCATTTGTTTTTACACCATTTAAAATTGTTTTCTGGCTGTGCCTTTTTATATAACTGACTAGCTCTAGAAGAATACCACTTGATATAATTAAAAAGACAAGATCTCTTTCACAATGACTTATTGTTCAAGCTTTGTATCACCTTACATAAATACTGCCTGTGTCTGTGGCTAAAGAGTCATAAACCTGTTTCGCTGGGGAGTAGTGTGCCTGCTGAAGAGTGTCTTAACGAACTTCAATCAAAACTATTTAACAGACAAGGTGTCCAGAGTGTGACACTCTTTCAACAAACTTGAAGCAGGAAAACTTAACGGCAATCAAAAGGACTCAAGATCGGCAAATAAATCATTTCTCGTGTAATTTTCAAACATAAACATGATGATGACATACGAGTAATCAATCGTCGAAACACTAGCCCTTCTAATTGACCTTGCCGTAATATATCTAGTCTCGTTTGGATCTGTTGCCTTCGTTCTATTCTTTTCAGGCTCCTATATCCTTCCTACTTTGGACGTTGTCCTTTGCCATCTATATTGGCCATAATGATGTCGTCCTGCTCTTCAATATTCTTTTCCAAGGTCTGGACAATTTCAATGTGCCGTTTCCCTGTTGGAATCCATGATCCGACCCCCGTAACTATTCATAAACAAAACTGACGTGATCCGCTAGTTTCTTAGTTATCTCTACGTTTCTGACCGAGAGTTCTGCTCCTTCTGTTTTTCGCGTCATGAACTTCAGTCACGACTTGGCAGTGCCTAGAAGGGCCTTGGTCTGAGGCCAGGAAAGGTGAACGACCTGGTGTAGGGCAGAACGTGTTTCGCTATGGAGTTGTGTGCGTAGAGGGACCATGGTGTGGGGCCAGGAAGGTGAAAGACCTGGTGTAGGGCAGAACGTGTTTCACTATGGAGTTGTGTGCCGAGAGGGGCCTTGGTGTGGAGCCAGGAAGGTGAAAGACCTGGTGTAGGGCAGGTGGAGATGAAGGTGATCAGTGTAGACAGGGCATGGTGATAGGGCTGCATGGGAATTCTGGAGATGGAGTCTCGGAGCGAGTTGGTTGGAAGCGCCTGGACAAGGGAAAAAGATAAATTTACATAATCTGAATAACAAAACTTCAAAACAGTATGTAAAACTACACCTAAATCTAAGAAGTGTTTACTTCATTTCCAAAGAGAATGACTACTCACCTATCGCACAGGTAGAAGTAAGCCATTATCAGTCCCAATTTCGATAAGGACTTCATTATCTCATAAAAGCTTTCATTGTAATCCTTTTGGTGGGCACATTGTCCATTTCTCTGACCATTTTCAGCTGTAAATAGTGTTATCAAACTGGACATTGGACCACTGCATTATGCAATTTAACATATATCATAAATAATGGCTACATACAATTATTTACTATTCCATTTCTTTCCTTTATACATACATCAGCTCTCTCTCTCTCTCTCTCTCTCTCTCTCTCTCTCTCTCTCTCTCTCTCTCTCTCTCTCTCTCTCTCTCTCTCTCTCTCTCTCTCTCTCTCAAGCACACACCATGCAGTCTCTCTCTCTCATGCATTCACAATCTCACGCACTTTCACACACATATATCTAAGATAAGTACTTTTACTATTCTCTTTCTTTCCTTTATACAGACAACTCAGGGATTTTTTCACTTGGACTTCTAGTAACAAAATTTCCCCTGATCTCTAGGTAGTGAGATCGGATGCCCATGTGTATTGTTGCACACGTAAAAAATCCCTTGGCAGTTGGAAATCGAAAAAGAGTAGCCTAACGGCGCTGCCCAGGCAAAATTTTGATTTTAAAATCTACCCGAAGTATTTCAGGATTCACGCCGGTGCTACAGAGTTCATGCACTGAGTTGAGATTCTCCTGACTCGAGCTTGAGTTAGGAGTAGAACGAAGCACTCATGGGTTACACCTGTGTGCCGTGATGTTGATCTGTCGACTAAACTAAAACCAAACATACACACAACTGCTCTCTCTCTCTTTTTCAAACACACAGCACGCAGTCTCGCTCTCTCTCTCATGAATGCACACACTCATACACACAAAAATATATCTGAGGTAAGCACTTTTACTTTCTCTTTCCTTTATCCTTTCCTTTATACGCTCAAATGCTCTCTCTCTCTCTCTTTCAAACACACAGCACACAATCTCTCTCTCTCTCTCTCTCATGCATGCACACACACATGCACACTAACATATATCTGAGGTAAGCACTTTTACTTTCATTATCCTTTATCCTTTCCTTCATACACACAAGTGCTCTCTCTCAACTACAAAGCATGCAGTCTCTTTCTCACATGCATGCACACAAGTATGCACACTCACTCTCACATATATCAATATATAAGGACAGGCTAAGTGAAAATTTATTTACAAAAACTGTCAAATGAATATATTTAAACATGTTACCATTACTGCTGATGACATTTGAACAAACATTATCTAACATGAAATCCTAAAATTAATTGCACGCTCTTTACAGGACATGGCAATCGACCCCCAGCATTTATTATCTGTTTGTGATTTTCTAAGCAATTTTACATTACGTATTTTGCCAATGCTTTTGAAACAGCAGATAATTACCACTGTGAAAATCAATGCAAAGCGATCTGTTTCAAAATCATACGTGCTATGTTGGAATTTTTAAACTGCATTCACTACCCTTAAATTCTTACGATCACTAAATAAAATTACAGCAAAATAAAGGTGAGTAACTGAGACAGAACCAAAGCATGCAGATTCACGTCCTAGATAATGAAACCAGAACAATGTGGTGATATGGAATGGCATCATCATTCAATGAGTAACTGCTGCAAGTACAGCTGAATCATCTCTCACCTGCTCGTGCTTTATTCCCATTGCGGGGTACTTTCCTGCGATACAAAGTCATGCCCGCAAATATACACATGCTGTGGGAAGAGATATGTAAAAGGCACATAATTAGTCTGAGGTTATCTACTCATTAGTAATGAACAAATATGCGAACAACTACAATGAATAACTGAGGTTATATACAAATCTGTAACCAGAATAAATGTGAAAAATTACAATTAATAACTGAGGTTATATACTAAACTGTAACTAGAACAAATATGTGAAAAATTACAATTAATAACTGAGGTTATATACTAAACTGTAACTAGAACAAATATGTGAAAAATTACAATTAATAACTGAGGTTATATACTAAACTGTAACTAGAACAAATATGTGAAAAATTACAATTAATAACTGAGGTTATATACTAAACTGTAACTAGAACAAATATGTGAAAAATTACAATTAATAACTGAGGTTATATACTAAACTGTAACTAGAACAAATATGTGAAAAATTACAATTAATAACTGAGGTTATATACTAAACTGTAACTAGAACAAATATGTGAAAAATTACAATTAATAACTGAGGTTATATACTAAATTGTAACTAGAACAAATATGTGAAAAATTACAATTAATAACTGAGGTTATATACTAAACTGTAACTAGAACAAATATGTGAAAAATTACAATTAATAACTGAGGTTATATACTAAACTGTAACTAGAACAAATATGTGAAAAATTACAATTAATAACTGAGGTTATATACCAAACTGTAACTAGAACAAATATGTGAAAAATTACAATTAATAACTGAGGTTATATACTAAACTGTAACCAGAACAAATATGTCAACAACATGGTTGACAACTGACGTCACCTACCAGACCAGAAAAGCAATAGCGGTAATAATCTGTAATGTGGTGGCCCTCTCTGGTGTATTGCAACATGTCCCATCGTTGTGGTTCATGTAATTGTTGCAATACATGTTCAGTAACATTTGAATATCCTGAAGATGAAAAAAAAAAAAAACAAGGTTTTGTACATTAAAAACTACAAAACTGCTTCTTTCCACTACATGGGGAGCTGTGGTAGCATAGTGACTAGATACTCGCCTGCCAGCCACATGGTCATAGGTTCGAACCCACATCAAGACAGATATTTTTTAATGACCTGGGTTCCCTGATATAAACCTAATAATGGGTGCCAGGAAATGTTTTAGGAAGTGAATGCGGCTGGCGTGACACTAACCACATCACCCACCAAGTGCTGATTGGTCTATACAATTATGGGTCTACTATCCTCCTTCTTCTTCTGCATTCATCCGGAATATTTTTTGGACATAATTGTGTTGTGCCTGTTTACAGCAAAACTGTGATATTTGCACCTTTCGGCCGACACATCCGACTTCTGCGGGCATTTGTTGACCAGGTTAACCTTCCAGGAGTCTACTATCCTACACCCAATGTGCCTGAAGGCATGTAAAAGGGTCCTTTACTTACTATGATGACTGGCACCTGGCCATCTTGACAGACGATAGTTTGTAAAATGGAGTTATA
Organism: Cepaea hortensis; assembly: GCA_963921405.1. Lineage (NCBI taxonomy): Eukaryota > Metazoa > Mollusca > Gastropoda > Stylommatophora > Helicidae > Cepaea > Cepaea hortensis. The sequence goes on along the minus strand of OY992879.1, from coordinate 35,083,325 downwards.
CCTCTCCATAACACAAAGCCTGGGCTGAATTTAGAGACCATGTGTTGCACATGCAGCATGGTCCCTCTCTCAGCCTGTCTAGTTTACGCCAGAGGAAAGGTAACACCAATACCTCTGGAATAAGACAAGCTGCAGAAGCTGCCGGATCAGCAAAGCAATGCTCTAACTGTCCGCCAGTCGGAGCTTCCATCCTAGACCAGTTGCCCACCAAGGCTTAGGGCCTGGTCTGCCCTGTCATGACATTTAGTCTTTAGGTTGAATTTCCTCGCACTAGGGTAAGGCTTGGACCCTCCCAATTGCACTCCTCCACCCTAAGTCGTTGGTACAATGTGGGGTGTCGGGTTTGGTGAGCGCCGCCCAACATTCGGCGCTAATAGAAAGCAGATAGTACCGTCTAGTATCATACTATAGCTCAGTCATATCTGACTAAGACCTGACTTACTATAGTGTGTTCACAAATGTTTGCCCCCTTATAAAAATCCTTAACTCAGTAACCAACTGAGGGAAAATAATGAGATTTAAAATATAAACTTACCATTATGTTCACCAAACAAACAAATTTTTGTTCTGGAGATTATACAGCAGATCTCAATGTTTGTTTACATCTTCTTATTCAGCATTCCGAGCCATTGAGGTTCTTTGCTGCAGATACAAGCCGTTTCCATTTGTCTCTATGGTGGACCTTCTCTTGCCAGTCGTTGATTCCAAGTGCTTGTAGATCTGTATGTATATTATCTCTCCACCGTCTTCTTGGTCTACCTCGGGGTCAACGGTCATTTATTTCTTGAGTGTAAGCAAGTTTTGTTTCCCTATTATCTTCCATTCTTTCTATATGCCCCAGCCATTGCAGCCTAATAGCCTTCATGATACCAGTGATTAGCGGGGACTTAAAACAGATCATAAATGTCTTTGTTGCTTCTTCTTTTCCACTCTCCACTTTGTGTATCCCTAATGGGTCCAAAGATGCGTCTTAAAACTTTGTTCTCAAAGGTTTGTAACAAGGCTTCGTCTCCTTTAGTTGTACTCCAGGTTTCAGAGCCATACAGTACAACTGGTCTGATCAGTGTTTTGTAAATTGTGATCTAGGTGTTACGAGATAGCACATTTGATTTTAGCAGGTGTTGTAGTGCATAGTATATCTTATTTCCAGAGTTGATTCTAGCTTGTATTTCTTCCCTTATTATGTTGGAGCAGTTGAAGATTGTACCCAGGTATTTGTATGTTTCCGTTCTTTTAATGGTCATATTATCTATTTGTATGTGGCCAGAGTTTTAGCCGTTCCTTCTCTTGAAATTACCATATATTCTGTCTTATCTTGGTTGATAATCAGCCCCATTTGTTGAGCTTTTTTCTTTAAGCGAGTCAATATTTCCTCTGTCTTTTGTTCATTTTCCCCTATAATATCTATATCATCTGCATAACCAAGCAGTCTAGATGTTCCTCAAATAGCACATTCCTCCTTCACCTTCCTTACAACTGTTTGTTTATATGCAGTATATAATTTACAGATCAGAGATAAACAGCATATTATGAAATATATTACATCTTCACATGGAAACATCAGTGTTCAATAATGAATATTCTCCGTGGTGCATGGGGAATTTCCTTATGAGAAGCACATCAAATAGTGGAACAGAAGCGTTCAGAGGTGACCTGAATTGATGTGCATTACTGTAAAACAAGTTTGTTAGCGTGGATTCAATACATTTTCAAAACATCAACAAAATTTTGCCACTTTCCATGATTTCAGTTGACTTTTGACTTATCAAAGATAGATTCCTTGGGTGGGAGTAAATATAAGACAGCAGGAAAAATTTCAAGATGCAACAGATGCATTTTTTAAAAAATTGAACATGAATGAGGGCAAACATTTGTGAATACATTATACTTTCCGTTTCCCTGAGTTTGCCTTTCAGCATCAGTTTGGATGAGCTTTCTGGACAAGGCCCGTGTCTAGGCTGCAAATAAAGTTGCCAAATACTTACATACATTGCCTTGTTTCAGACTGGTTCCATTCACTTTGACATTGATTTGGGAAGTCATTTGTTTCTTTGTCATTACCATTACTTCTGTCTTTTCTGTTATCCAGACTAAGTCCTTTATTTTCACCTTCTGTTACAATCATATCTATCATGTCTGGTAACTGTGTTTCATGCTCACTGTCTCTGTTAATCAGTTAGTCCATCGCTCATGGTGATTGCCTCTCAACAAATAAATCATCATCATCATGTGCCCTGTAAAGTACGCGTCTCTCCACAGATTTCAGTCCCTGGTGTTCTGGATCCATTCCATTGATGATACTCATGCTGTCGTCTTTGACAGTCAAGATTAATTTATTTTGGTCTGCCACTGTCGTCTTTGACAGTCAAGATTAATTTATTTTGGTCTGCCACACTATCTTCTACTGCAGATCTTTCAGTCTGCCACACTATCTTCTACTGCAGATCTTTCCAGTCATTACAAAATGTGTCCAATGTCTCTCTAATCATTATGTGACCAAAGAACATTGTCTCTTTCTTATAGCTGCGTATAATTTTCTATAATATTAAATGTATATTTATCCTCATACCCTAGTTTTCATCTACATCCTAGAGTAGACAGCTTTCAAAACTTCTGTCACTTTTCCATTACATATTTAAAGATTATGCTGGCACAGACGGTAATAATGAAAACAAAAAATATTGCAAAGTCCATACACTGGACTTAATTTTGCATGTGGATTAGCTTTTCCTATTACCAGTGTCCCTCGCCACCAAGCAACCCACATGTAATTTACATCCCCAAGTCAAGGACAAGAAGTCACAATTTTAGTCCAACTGACTGGTGTTGGGGTTTAACCCGCTACCCAGGCATCAGCACACTGGAAGTTTAAGAGCGCTCTTACCCATTCAGCCATACTGACCTACATTTCCATATCTGATGAGATCGTCATGACTTCTGCTTTTCATACACTGATTTTAAAAAGTCTTAAAAGGTTGAGAGGATCGACTTCATTGCACTGAGTTTTAACCCATATGGCTCGGTCTCTTTCTGCAGGGCGGTCTGCCGAAAGCATCACACAAAGCATGAATTCCGTAGCTCTCTCAAAGACCCCCAGGAGTCTCCGAGAAAAATTCACTTCATTTCCTTATTGTTGTCTTTACACGTGGCGGCATTCCGTTGGCTGGAGCAGACTACTGCAACACACATTGTATTCATTACGGATTCAAAGAGTATGCTTAGTAAGGTGGAGAAAGGAATGTTTCGTGTGGAATGGCTATCATCGCTTCAGAGGTCACACAGATTGTGAGAATTGCATGAATATTTTGCCCTGGCCATGCGGGGGTGTGGGGGAATGAACATGCTGATAGGCTAGCAGGGAATGCACCTCTTGGTGGTAGATTGACTATGGACAAGGGGGAGGTGGTTGTGCGCTTGTGGGACCAGGTGGAGAAGTGGAGGAACAGATTGAGACCCCATATGTGGAAAGAATGAGACTGTGGGGGATCGGCAGGGGTTCTGGAAGAATCTCAAAGCTGAGAGGGAAGACCAGGAGAACTTTTAATCAGATAGCAGTGGGTACGATTAGTAGTATGACTCTTCGCTGGCTGTTGAACAAGAGGACGAAGCATGTATGGGAATGTCCTGAGTGCAGTGATGTCGGTTCTTAACTCAACTCAACTACATGTAGTCTTTGCATGTAGTTAACTAATCAACATATACAATGCATGAGTATAAGGAAATTAAAATAAGCACAAACAACACGTTTCAAATGTGGAAAATACATACAATCTCTAGAGCTTGCTTCTGTATATGAAGTCCATCAGCGGTCAACTCTTTCTTAAACCCCTGAGCCACAAGCCGAGAGGAACTCCACAAGGTTGCTGAGGAATCCTTCCTGTTGATACATGAGTACTCATGGTTAAAACATGAATCTTTGCGACTTGTAATCAAGTCATTCAGTAACATTGAGTTTCCATGTCATTTAAGGTTGCTCTGATGATTAACAGGAAGTTAATTCAATATGTCACTCTGCCACAAATCTAGCTCTATGGCCACCCAATTCCCACTCTAGGAGCCAAGGTAGCACAGTGGACAGCCCGCTGATCATGGGTTCAAATTTGCATCAAAGTAGATTTTACAACTGACCTGGGTTTCCAGGTCACCCCAGTCTAAAATGAACACCAGGAAATGTCTCCGGGGAAATAAAGGCAGCCGGAGTATTTCTGACCACATCACTCCTTGAGTGTTGATTGGTCTATAAAAATATAGCGCTAGCACAATGTACCTAGTATGCCTCAATGGGAGCAAAAAAAGGTGTTTTAGCTTCAAATTTTGTAAAGAAATGGCAATATTGAACAAACATTTGGAAAGTTGAATTGAGGCCCTGGAGATGTGGATATATAGAAGAATATGTCATTTTATTTGGTTTGATTACTTTGAATTTGAGCGTAGTCCATACACATACTACTAGTAGTAGTTTATACTACTACTGAGTGCACTGGACTTATTTTGCATGAGGATTAGCTTTCCCTATTGCCATGTCTCTTGCTATTAGGTAAACCCTTTCTGATTTCTGAAATACTTGTAATTTAAGTCCCTAAGAGAAGTCAACATTAAGTCCAACTGACCAACTGGCATATGGAACGAACCCACTATGTCGTGGTCCGAAGAAAGAAAGGAAAAAGCAGGAAATGAAATATTTTGGCCACATTAAAAGACATAACACTTTTGTAAAAGCAATACTGAGGGAATAGTTGAAAGCAGATGTACAAGAGGTAGACAATGGTATGAGTGGAAAGATAACATTAAGAGATGGACAAGCGGCAGTCTCAAGAGATGGACAAGCGGCAGTCTCAAGAGATGGACAAGTGGCAGTCTGTCAAGAGATGGACAAGCGGCAGTCTGTCAGAGTGTACAGTTGGGATGGAAGACAAAGAGTGTCAAAGATCCAATGCAGCCAACCTTAATTGTGGAGTCAGCACCTGGTTGATTGATTGATTAAAAAAGCTTATTCAGGCCAAATTCATGTTGTGATATTCCCCTGACTTCCCCATCAATACAGAAATGTATTTACTACAAACACTCCACTGTAGGTAGATATTCTAGGTGTGGATTTTCATCAGAGTTGCAGCCAATGAAATTTTCTACTACTGATGGAGCTTGTAAGTGAACATTTTGCACGCTAACTTTCAATATTTTGGCCCTTACCTAACAAGGCTAGGCATTCTATCCTCTACCATGGGATCAAGAAGAAGTATAAAATCACTGGATTCCTTCCCTGTAAAAATCATCAACACCAACACTTCTCGTGCTGGAGGCAAACACTGTATCTCTAAGCCATCAGGTGCAAGCTAGAAGAAAATGCTATAAATTATCCAGTCTGCGAAGAGTTAAGAACATATTCTTCCTCCAAAGCCAAATTATCATTGCCATCATCTTGTGTCCTTCTAAACAGCGTAAGCATTCATGCATTTCCACCTTTGTGTTCTGGAACAATTCCACAGATTATACTCCATCATGCTAGAATCTCAGCCCATCTAGTATCTTTTCTCTCAGTCTCCTACTGCCTTTTCTGCTGCTGATATTTCCAGTCATTGCGATGTTTTACAATGCCCCTCTTCTCATTACATGACCAAAGAATTGTCTCCTTGGATTTCTATATATTTCCTACTTTAATTAGCCTGAATGTCTACCATTACCATTTTGTTTACTGTGATTCTCTTCCAAACTACAAGGGTGCATGGTGAAAGGTCCTCGGGAGATTTCAATATACCATGAACATCATCCCAACACCATTTGTCATCTAGCAGGACAATTGAAATATGTTCTGCTCCGCTACATTTCATTGGCTGGGAGTCTTTTTAGGGAAACAGCACATGCAGGCACCCTCTTGAGACAGCAATCACCAGCAATGGCTAAAATACTTTGTTGTTTCTTATGACATATTTGATAGGTTATGGTGTTACTGCCGGCTTCCTGGCCTAGAGGTTAGCGACTTTTCTCCGTAATCTCGTATACTCTCGTAAGTAACGTGATGACGGTGAGAATCAGCAGTGGTTCGAATCGCATCAGTAACTTACGGGGTATGTGAGCTGGCCGCTCAGAAAGCAATGGCAAACTACTGAGCGTAATCTTGCCAAGAAATCAACAATCAGCTGAAAGATTTTTATAGCAATGTCCTGTAAAGGATATGCAAACAATGGTGTTACTATTTTTATTGCAGAGTTCTTTACTTTCTGATTATAATAAGTAAATTTAAAAAATACTCAAACAATGTGAACAAGAGAAGAAAGTAAATCAATTCAACAAGAGAAGAAAGTAAATCAATTCAACAAAATAAGAAAGTAAATCAATTCAACAAGAGAAGAAAGTAAATCAATTCAACAAGAGAAGAAAGTAAATCAATTCAACAAAAGAAACAAGTAAATCAATTCAACAAGAGAAGAAAGTAAATCAATTCAACAAGAGAAGAAAGTAATTCAATTCAACAAGAGAAGAAAGTAAATCAATTCAACAAAATAATAAAGTAGATCAATTCAACAAGAGTAGAAAGTAATTCAATTCAACAAGAGAAGAAAGTAGATCAATTCAACAAGAGAAGAAAGTAATTCAATTCAACAAGAGAAGAAAGTAAATCAATTCAGCAAAAGAAACAAGTAAATCAATTCAACAAGAGAAGAAAGTAAATCAATTCAACAAGAGAAGAAAGTAAATCAATTCACCAAAAGAAACAAGTAAATCAATTCAACAAGAGAAGAAAGTAGATCAATTCAACAAAAGAAGAAAGTAAATCAATTCAACAAGAGTACAAAGTAATTCAGTTCAACAAGAGAAGAAAGTAAATCAATTCATCAAAAGAAAGTAGATCAATTCAACAAAAGAAAGTTAATCAATTTATCAATTCAACGAGAGAAGAAAGTAAATCAACAAGAGAAGAAAGTACATCAATTCTTGATCCCCCATACAAGGACAGAACTTACAACACGGTGATGGCAATCTTATTGTACTTGTCAATCTGTTCATTTGTGATCATACTGCGGTCCTCCGACAGTTTCTCTTCCTGAACGGGATCTGTTAGCAACAACATGTGAAAGAAATAGTTACTGTATGATACCAAATGAAAATTATACAGTAATTATACAAATAAATCATGAACAATACAAGGACAACATACAAGCAGGTATGTTACCAGTGCCAAAAAGGAAAGGAAAAAATATAACACTATAATCGACCATGTGACCTAAAGGAATAAAAGAACAGTAACACTATAACCTAGGAGCCACTCAGGAGGTTGGTGTAAGTCTTCCTATCTCATCGCGTGGAAAACTTTTGCGGCCAAATACAGCTAATTATGAAAAAGTCAATAACAAAAGAAAAGGGGGAAAAAAACAACTCAGCCAACCAAGATGAAAGAAGGATCCTCTCCTTGAAGAATATAAAATAACATGAAGTAGAAGAAGTATGATTCGATGTGGAAATCTAATTACATCTTACTCCAAGTCTCTCATAAAGTTTGTTAAATTTATCTTGCATCTAATTTTGTTTGTTCATCCTTATCATTTTTTGGAACATAATACTGGATCAATATTAAGTTTACTTATTTTTTGTGTGGTTCTAAATACCACTGTTATTATTCTAGAACTCACCCACCACTCTATTGGTGCTTTCTTTGCCTCTTTAGATGGCATTATTAGGGCCACCTCTTCACTGTGAGGGGCATTTTCCTCTGTATGGTCTGAAAACAGCTCTGTTTCACCTGTATTCAGAAGCTTTAGTCTCCCCATCATGCTTCTATAATGAAGAGACTTCATCCATCTTTGCTGGCCGAGTTATTTTTTAAACAAAGACGCCATAAACAATGCCTGCCTGATTTCTTGCCTGGCATATTCCGCTGCATCTCATCAGGTGCATACTGCAGAATTATAAACCATATGAAGTGAATAAATGAAAATACTTTGGCTGAAATACTAATACTGTCTCTGATAATGTAACTCTGCAGTGCGCACCTGACGAGATGCAGTGAAATATGACAGGCAAGAAATCGTGCAATCTATTGTTTATGGTTTGTTTAAATTCACTAAGGGAATACACTGTTTTGTGTTATATTTTTTTACTTGTGACTTATTCATGAGTGGCTGGATGTTTTTTTTTGCGCACGTTCAATTTGAACTCAAGCGTAGTCCATACATACTACTTCTAGTAGTGCTGGACTTAATTTTGCGTGTGGATTAACCTTACCTATTAACAGTGACCCTACCATCAGGCGAACCCACTCCGACTTCAAAGGTACTTGTAATTTACATCCCCAAGTCAAGAATGAGAGGTCAACATTTTAGTCCAACTATCTAGTGTAGGGGTTGAACTCCTTACCTCAGCATCAGCACACTGGATGTTTAAGAACATGCGCTCTTATCCATTTGGCCATGCTGACCTTTTACAGCTCAAGTTCTCTACAGGCTAATGTAGTCAGGAGTATGGAACTGGTCACAGTGAATGCAGACGAGGATAGGTCCGGCACACAGCTAGCTAATCAAATCTCAATTTATATTGTTGCTGTTTTTTGTTAGCCTTGAATGATGTGTGAATGAAATAATGTATGAAAGAGAGTGATAGAAGGGCAGAATGTTAGACGGGCCTGCGTGCCCAATTCTTAACCCTTTGAAAATAAAGTTTGTTCGTTCGTTCGTTCATTCGTTCAACAGGGACAATCAACATCCACACCCTTTGACTTCTGCTGAGAGAGACCAAGCATTTATGAGCTTTATCAAGACTGCAGTGAAGTTGATTTTTTACCATAAATCACAAATCAGATTACCTTAACCCAGTATGTAAATAAACACACATAGTATTGTTTGGCACTCATAGAAGGAGAAGAAGGAAGTAGAGATTAGAGCCAGATGATACATGTGTGTTTATTTATGAACTGTCTTAGTGGCCTCAAAGGGTTCTCCAATTGATTTCCTGTGTCACCCAGTAAGATCTACCTGATCTGAAATTGGAACAAAAATTGCAGACAAATGTTTTACCTTGTAACATCCAAACCACCTTTGTGGAGTCCTTCAGCTTGTTGTACAGTTCTCGTATCATTGTCAGGTTTGCTGTTTTCAAAGAACATAATGAAAAGGTCAGCTAGTGTAAATCACCACTAGAAGACAGGGGGAAAAACAACAGCATCAAGGTGGCTTTTAAATTAAATGATCAAGCCTTTGTAAATCTGATGCACTGTACAGTAAGGTTATACTTTATACAGTAGAACCCTGCTGATTGAGCTGGTTAAAGATTAGATTTCCATTGAAAGGCAAATACTGCTGTACAGTTAAATACATCCTTTTTTTTATGGAAAGGTGTGAAGTACTAGCATGAATACTGATTATTAAATACTGAGATACTTTTTTTGTTTGAATATCCTTTACAGGACATTGCTGTCAACATCAGCATCTTTCAGCTGATGGTTGATTTCTTGGCAAGATTACGCTCAGTAGTTTGCCATTGCTTTCTGAGTGGCCGGCTTACATACCCCTAGGTTACCGATGCGATTCGAACCACTGCTGATTCTCACCGTCGTCACGTTACCTACAAGAGTATACAAGATTACGGAGAAAAGTCGCTAACCTCTAGGCCAGGAAGCCGGCTAACAGCACCAGTTCTGTGTTGGTTTATCTGAGATACTAGCAGGAACAAATGACAGACTAATAATTCATTACAGTATGAGATACTAGCATGAATAAATGACTGACTACTGAATTATTAAAAAGTGACATCAAGTATAAATAGATGACGAACTACTGAATTATTAAAATGTGAGCTACTAGCATGAACAAATATTAAATAGTGAATTATTAATGAGCGAGATAATAGCATGAATAAATTAAAGACTATTGAAAGCTAACAAAAGTGAAAGACTAGTATCACAAAATTAATTAGTAATGAAAAACAAAAATGATGATACACATCAGCAAACAACAAACAATATGACGCCAAATGCTGTGACATTAATACAAAGATTGCTGAACTTATTCATTTCTAATGATTATCTCATTGTTCTCTTATAGGCATTTGTAATAGACCAGCTCAATGTGGGTTCATAAAGTGACAAATAGGCACTTATAGGAATAAAGTATTTCTTTAAAGTGACAAACAGGCGCTGTTTGGAATAAAGCATTTCTTAACAGAGTATTGAATGGAAGCAAGAGGTATGACTAGTCCGAATACAGCACATACAGCTGTGGAGAACAATTCTCACAGATACTGAGACATGATGATAATCACTAGGCATAAAGTCCCCGGATGTACTCGAAGTAAAAAAGAAAACAATGGATGCTTCCACATTCAGGTGAAGTGAGTAGTGATTTCCTTATTTTGCGTGATATATTTATTTCCATGTAGGATTGTTAGAGCCTGAAGACAAGACAAGAGTAGGAAAGTTCTTGAAACGTCGCTATATTGGATTTATTCATTGTGACTGTATAGATTAGCGTTGTCATTAAATATGACCTTGAACAGTCACAGAGCTTTCATAAACGATTATACTGTAACTTGGTTATACTCGTAACAATGGTATTTGATCATGTAATGAGAAGGGAAGCATTGGAAAACTGGAGGAATCCGCGATTGAGGAGAAAGAAGTGGACGGATAGAAATGCTGTTGCATGTTCTAGGAAGGTGATCATGGAGGAATCTCATAAATGGAACTGATTCACAACACCAGGGACCAAGATCTGTGTAGATGCATGAATGCCTAAGCCAATCAGCAGGAAACATGATGATGATGATGATGGTTCAAACATGATAATGGACAGAAGAGCACAAGAGTTAATAGAAAGGGAAATGTTCAACCAGTCTTCAATACTGTTGTAAGAGACTAAGTACCTATGAATCTACCTAGAATTCAAAAAGTGACATTCTGTTCGGAAATAACATATGAAGGCAATTTAATTCCATCTTAACGACTTACAGTGAAAGTTTGTAGCTGCATCTGCACTGCCATTGAACAATTTGATTGCCCACTGAAATTGTAATTTTAAAAAACAAAATTATTTCATGGAAAACTTTGCTATGACACTAATGCTACCGGTATAACCTCATCATCATCATGTTCCCTGCAAAGTGGCATAGGCGTTCATGTCTCTCCACCGATCTTGGGTCTTTGGTGTTCTGGGTCGATTATACTCATTAGATTCCTCCATGCTGTCACTGTAGAACATAAGCATCATTTCTCTTGGTCTGCCACTCATCTTTCTTGTCACCACAATGTTCTCCAATGTCTCTTCTCATTATAAGACAAAATAATACTGCTTGTCTCTTCCCTATAGTTGTGTATAATGTTCTATTTTCATTGGCCTCTAATAAGCAATCGCTGTAAGTTACTCTGACTGTCCTAGGTGTTCGTAACATTCTGACATAACCTAGGCCCTAGGGGATATAAAATCTGTGCAAGGAATGCAATTGAGATTGAATTTGAGATTGACAGTTGGGTCAGTCATCTGACGCATGAGAAGCTCATGGGCCTTTACGGCTCAGGCCGGAGGGAGAATTGTGAAGGAGGACTCTGGTGCTTTTGTTGAGACCACAAGTAGCCTGACTATGGAAGTGATGGCAGTAAGTAAAGCAATAACATGGCTCGAGACACAGACATTCACTAGGGCATGTTTCCTTAGCGACTCAATGAACATGCTCAAGAGGATAGAGATGGGATGGATCAGAAGAGAGTGGTTGCTGTCTCTCGAGCGGTCTCGGCTGGCAAAGATTAGTTTCATCTTCGTGCCAGGGCATGCAGGAGTATAAGGAAATGAGCGGGCTGACAAGCTCGCAGGTAAGGCTACTGTGGAGAGCGGACACGCCATGGACCAGGCTGAGATTCTGAATGCTCTACAAGAAGTACGACTTTTGCGAGAACCAAGTGATGACTGTGAATCTACAACCATGGTCAGACTGTGAGAACAGCAAATTAAAAGAGGTGTGGCCAAACAAGAACACTACGCAGGAAGCTAAAGACGGTTGATAAACCAACACAGAACAGGAGCTGTTAGCCGCTACACGCTGCGGGATTTGCTGAGGAGGGGATCCGAGCACTTATGGACTGAATGGTTCGATGTGCAATGAGGATGATCTGTCGATTAACTAAGGAATGCAATTTATTTAATAACAAAGCATTTATGAAAAATGTCATGTCAGTTTATTCAGCCCTCCTGACTCTTCTTCTCATTGGCACCTTTCCGTCTTGACAGACGATAGTTTGGTACATTGTGCTTCAAAAAGGCTTAATAACTACGATCCATGGCGTTGGCGAGTGTGGCTGGTAAGGCCAATTCTTGCTGCAAATGTTTGCCCACAGTAGGTGCATGTGAAAACATGGTCACTTCCACCATTTTGCACCATCTTACGTCTCTCATGCTCTGTGTGTGCTTTATCTGCAATCATTTTCTCCTTTGTCTTTATTCCATTTCTGATAGTTGCCCTCCATGCAACACGTTCAGCGGCGACGTGCTCCCATTGTGCATTATCAATGCCTGTATCAATCATGTCCCGCTTACACATATCTTTGTATCGTAGTAGAGGCCGACCCTGAGATCTCCTACCCGTCTGTAATTCACCAAAAAAGATGTCCTTTGGTATTCTACCATCATCCATCCTCCTAATGTGTCCTATCCATCTAAGTCTACGAAGACTGAGCATGGAATACACCGTCACACAACCTGATCTTTCCAATACTTCAGTATTTGTGATTTTGTCTTGCCACTTAATACCAAGTATTCTTCGCAGACACCGCATATGAAAGCTGTTTAAACGTCTCTCTTGGCGTGAGTAAGATGTCCAGGTTTCACTGTCATAAAGAAGAGTACTAAGGACACAGGCTTTGTAGACGAGGACTCTTCTTCTACTATTATAATAACAACAGCAGCAATAATAATTATAATACACAATATAACAGTTAAATCCCCTACTGGTAGTACAATATGTCCTCCATAGCTAATAACAATTGCCACATCAATAATTAATATTAGGGAGTCGTGTAGTATGCATTTTTGCACATTTCCCGTGCTTTTATAACGCATATTTTGATATTGTTGTTGTTCTCGCTTAGCCTCATAAATGATTATGGATTAAATAATGTATGAAAGAGAGTGATAGAAGGGCAGGATGTAGGCGGATCTACTCATCTGAATCTAAACCCTTTGAAAATAAAGTTTGTTCGTTTTTCATCGGACAGCTTCAAATATCACACTGAATATATTTAAAGAAAGTAGCCATCAGCACAAAGTTGTTGACATCTCCAGTTTCTCCTCAATTAAGCAGATGTGTGCTAGAGTGATTTTCTCTGTTCTACATAAGCTGGACACACTTACAGCAAATGTGTGGCCATAGTTACATTCATCACTATCTTCTATCTTTAGTTTACTGAGCAAGTGTTATTTCAGCCTGTTGTGTCCCATGCAGGGTCTCAAGATTGCTACTTCAGGCAAGGTTATTCAGTCCAAAGACCAGTATGAAGATTTTGTAACAGATAACTTCATAAAATATCTTGCTTTGTGACTGCTCATAACATAAACTAAAGTGATTAGATAAATCCTTCAAGCTGAAATATACTTATGCACACAATAATTTAAATTGTCTACCATGGTAGTTTAAGAAAATTTAAAATGAGAAATTTTTTTCTATCAAAACATTTATTTAATACTGACTAACTATTAAATAAACTTACAATATCTTAAATATCTGTGAAATTATGCTTAATGATATTAATTAAACAAAATGTTTCTCCCCCGATGTGTCTCCACCTTGACGTGGTGGGGGAGCTTGCGTGTCCCATCGACCCCATTTGCTTGCCGATAGGTGAAAAATTACATATTGGACAGCTTATGGGATAGGGACCAGACTAAGAGAGACACAACCTGCTGCTCTGCAGGTATAGACTGAGGATAGCAGTCAAAATTTAAATCAGGTGCACGAAGGCAGAATTTCTTGGTTCGGACAAAACTCTTAAGGCTCCCTGTCGAGGGCTGTGGCTGAACGCCTCTAAGCCACAAACCCTCGGATCTGAGAGCCAGGCCGATACCCGTCTACTGGAAAATAGAAACGTGATACTGAGCAAGCTACATGCTCAGGTCTGATACATGTTCGAAGGCTCTCAGCTGGGGGATATGAGGGACTCCCGGATGAGAGGGCCTGACCGTTTCCCGTTCACTGCTGCACGAAGGTAAGGTGCTGAGCCGGCAGCACATGTAGCCTACCCCGTGAGCGAGTACAAAAAAAGACAGACAAGTGCCCCAGTCGAAGGGCATGGTTACGGAAACTCTGTACCTAACTCATAGAGAGTGTAGATATAAGTGGAAGAACGTCTCAACGCAAAATGGAACGCACGGCGAGCGAACCTATTGCGTGGGTTGAAGTCACAAGCAAAAGCTTACCGAGTGGATGTCGCCCGCAATCTGACCGCTCCTGGTGTGTGCTTGAGCGATCAGTGGCAAGCGGGATGCTCAACACATGGAAGTGAGGAACTAAAGCAGCCATGGGCAGGACGTGGAAACTCCTTGGGTGAGCCCAGTCTCAGAGCAATATGTGCCGGCTCTGCAATTATGGAAGCCTCCTCGGATAGTGAGATGATGCCCATGGTCTGCCCCTGCCTTCCCTTGAGGGCCGTCCGCGATATCGTTGATCGTTCTATCTTGACCAGCTGAGATGTGGGTGACATTACAACAGTCTAACGTGTCTCGAAACCAGAGGAAGGCTAACCTCACTAAAAAATGCCCGCCAGAAGTCGGAAGTGTCGGCCTACGGGTGGCAAACTAAAAATTGACACTACGCAATTACGTCCGAGTGAAATGTCTCGCCCGAATGTCTCTCGTGCTAGGAACAGCTCTGACTACCTAGTTTCCGAATGCCGCTCTTGTTCGGAACAGCTCTGACTAGGTAGTTTCCGAATGTCTGTCGTGCCTGGAACAGCTCTGATGGGCGCAACGACAAGCACATGTCCGAAAACTCGCTGAGTGGATGCCGTCTGCGAACATGTCTGGTTTGTGCGGGAATGGCCCGGGGAAAATGAAATGACCAATATATTGAAGTGAGGATTTAAAGCAGCCATGAGCAGGACGTGACGATTTCCCTCGGTGAGCCCAGATCCAGGGCGTTATGTGTCGGCCCTGCAACTATGGAAGCAACCTTGGATGGCGGAAAATGCTATGGACTGTCCCTGCCTTCCTTTGAGGGATGACCGTTGTCTTCGACCGTTCAACCTTGGCCAGCATGGTTGTAGATGGCACCACAAAAGTGAGAGTCTCCCAGGTATGCTACCTGGTCAAAAAAGCACGCTAAAGTCGATGTGTTGGCCTACGGGTTTCGGCCCAAGGGCGCATAACAGACACACCGCAATGACATCTGAAAAAACACTCCGGATGAACGAAAAGAAGAAACAAAATGTTTATCTCCAAACAATTATGCTGGTCCACTTATTTCTAGCCTGCCAAAGCAGTAGATTAGGTTCAATCCCCAACAGAGGCAGGATTATTTTTGCCAACTTTTACTGTTCTGGGGTTGACCTAACATCATAAAAAGGAGTACCAGATAATTTGTGAAGGTCTAACACATCACACCTCAATGGCAGCATCTATTCTGTGATTATCTTTACCTTTACCTACTTGTGTAGTCCAAAAATGCCTACTACTTCAAGTAGCTTGTTGTGCGCGTAGTGGATGGGGTTTCATTGTGAAGGATAATGGATGATGCTTGAAAAAGGAGAGTCTGGCATATGCGACTACAACCTCCAGTATGAGAATAGAGGTTGAAGCAGTTACAGCAGCTTTCTGATGGTTGAAGACTGCTGCAACACACATTTTATTCATTACGGGCTCAATGAGTATGCTTAGTAAGGTGAAGAAAGGAATGTTTTGTGTAGAATGGCTTGCCTCGCTTCAAAGGTCACAGATTGTGAGATTTGTGTGGATTTTCTGCCCTGGTATTGCGGGAGTGCTGGAGAATGAACAGGCTGATAGGGAATGCACCTCTTGGTGGTAGATTACCTATGGACAAGGGAGAGGTGGTCGGGCACTTGTGAACCATGTGGAGAAATCGGTGGAACAGACTGAGCACCCGTATGTGGAGAGAATGATGTGGTAGTTGACCGGCAGGGGTTCCGGACGAATCTCAAAACTGAGAGGGAAGACCAGGAGAACTTTTAATCAGATGGCAGTTGGAACCATTAGCAGTATGACTCTTCTCTGGCTGTTGAACAAGGGGACACAGCGTATGTGGGAAAGTCCTGAGTGCAGTGATGTCGTTTCTTAGTTCAACTCAACTCAACTTAGCTTGTGATGTTTAAAGATTTTTAAAAAACACTGAAAATAAAGACATGTATACAGGTGTAAATGCTAAGCAATCTGTAAATTGATGAGGCAAAATGGGATCCCACAGAAAATCATTAACTCAATAAAGGCAAGGCATGCAGTGCAGAGTTCTCCATGAAAGACAACAAACAGAGTCATTCAAAATAAAAACAGATGTGGGTAGCCTTTTGTCATCTTTATTATTCTGACTGACTGTGGCATGATGTCTTCAGACGTTCGCATCCCCAGTCCATTTACATTTCTCAATACTCAGTAGTTAACCACGTAAGCCGTCGTGATACCCTAACTAAAAATAGAATCGTAGATTCTAGATCGAGAGAGGGTAGATGAATGGTGGGGTCTCAATTTGATTGGGTAACCCTTGGGCTGGTAACGCTCCTTAATACATAATTAGCCCATCAGTCGAAGCCCTGATTCCATCCCGTAAGGACGTGTTCAAGATGCAGTGGTAAAATTTGCCCAAAAGCATTCTTTAGGATGTGGTCATCTGCACTCCAGGTACCTAAATCATTTTTTAATATGTTATGTGTAAACCTGATGAAGTGAGAGAGAGACGAATGGCCGAGTATTTTCTTGAGAAAATGTAAAAAGAAGACAGGACTTCGGTACAGTGACTCTAAAACTGCCGCTCAAAACCTGTCATGTCTACCGCAGTGAAACATTCTTACCATGTCTATTGTCTGTCTGATTTGATGATTTGCATATGCTTATGACTGTAAACCACGCTCAATGCATATTGCAAAACCTTTGTGCGCTCTGAACATTCGTTGAGTGCCTATCATGACCATTCTTAACCAAACTGTACATCGCTCTTGAGAGTTACCTTTGGCAGTTATGTTTCAGAATGTGTGATGCTATATACTGCATGTAATTTCTCCCTTATAATGGCTGAGAATGTTTGAGTGAATGAGATGGTAATTATATAATTAACTTCTCATATTTGTAAAACTAAAGACACTTATCAAATCCATGTTTGCAGGACTGCATTGCACTGTAGAAATTAACCTACAGTGTCTGTCAGATGAATACATGGGAAGGCTCATGCTATTTGTCAGGGAAAATTCATGTTTTCTTTCATTATGTGTATTCCACATGTGAAGGCAATTCTAGTGCATGATTTCTGCCATACAATGCCTACTTCTTGGTGCTTAATCACACTGTCTGTTCTCATGGTACACCGGTCCCTGTGATCTACTCATTGTGAGAATTTACAAGATAATTGTGTGAAGCTGCCTCTGATTAGGAGTATGTGCCTATGACTTCACGGTTTTGGGGATGAACCTGGAGAAAAGATATCACCCCAAACCCCTAAATAAAATTGCACTTCATCATCAGTGAGAGGCGGGTGTTCGAATATCACACTCCCCTTTCCCCTCCCATTCCTCTCTGAATCTGTGATAGTACTGTATAACTGTGACAATGGTTCAATAGATGTAAAACACATGTTGTGCCTTTGTTTATTAACAGAGAATGAGAGGGATGGAGGAGGCCCTTTTCAATTACCAGGACAATCCAGGGAAGTCCTGAGCTCTAGCTTCAACTCCAGCTGAAAAGTCAGACTCCAAAAAGACCAAAATGAACAACAGGTTGCAAAGATTCAGCCTGAATCCACTAATTCTGGCCTATACAGATGGCACTGAAGAAAAGTCTTTCTTAAAAGCCTAAGACAGGGATACTCTCCAATTTTGTAAAAGCTCCAGGCTATATCTTCAAGATAAATTCAAGAAGAAACCTTAAGAGGAGAGATCACCTGGTCTTCAGCATGTCACTACTGGCTAAGAGTGGACATTAAAGGTGCACTTGGAGCTGACCCTATCACAGCCCAATATTAATAATGGCTGAAAGCTGAAGGAGCAGAAGTTAATAAATAGAGCAAATTCACAAAATGGATTGGTGTTAAGTCGGTGTGGTGATTCAGTTCCATCAGAAATCTTAGGAGTGATAGACTGTGAAGAAAGACAGCTGGGACATATTGTTTCTTTTTAGATCTTCCTCCACTGGAAAAGCAAAAGAACAGTCTTGGGTGTCAACTTCATGAACAGTCAAATTTAGGTGAGATAGACAGAAAGAAGAATGCTAGGACATATTGTTTCTTTTTAGATCTTCCTCTACTGGAAGAGTAAAAGAACAGTCCTAAGTGTCAACTTCATGAACTCACCAGTGAAAAGATAGAGCTTTAAAATTTCTTTCAAGATTGTGACAGCAGGGAATAGCCTGAATTGGAAAACCATCATGGGGAGAACTGTAACCTGAGCTGTCCAACACCATCATAGGTGCTAAAAGGATTCAACAGACCAGTGGAGCAGAACGTCCCTATGCTTGCCCCAATTTATGGCTTATCTTGTGTTTCCCTCAGTAACGGTCGAAGAAAGGATTTAAGTCTAAAGTGTGGTGTAGGATAACTTATGGAGTAGAGAAGTGAAGGAGGAGGGTTTATTTAGATTGATGTTTCTGTGGGGATATTGAGTGATGTGTTTGGGTTTTCATAGATAATGTCACTATAATTTGCATATAAACATATTTGAGATGTAAATTGTTGGCAGAATATGAAGCCTGAGTCTTCACTTGACCTCATCAGAATTAATAAAGTATTAGTAGTAAGAGAACAGTTTTTGAGATACATGTCTCTGTGATTGTCTTGTACATTGTTGAGAAAGAAATGTCCAACTGGTGTCAAGCATCTTCATGGTGACTGTTAATGTACTGTTGCTGTTGGTTACAGAGATTGTGAAAGTCTGTGTGGTTGTTGTCAAGTATCTTCCATGATGTATGACTTGTCTAACCTGTTGGTGTGATCATTCTTTGTGAATGTTTGTCCAACTGTTGTCAAGATCTTCTCATGTTGTCTTGTTCAACCAGTGTAAAATACAGTTGTTGTTGTTTATGTTCACTACAATGGTACAATTGTCAATGTGATCATTTGTCCAAGTGTCTTGTGTCACTTGAAATAAGTAATGAGATCAAAATGAGGTTGGCGACCAGAGCACAGTCAGCTGGAAGATGAGAGAACTGCTTTCATTGGTTACTGTGGCTAACTGCCAAGATCTCTATATATATATATATGGCCTAGAAGAGAAATCATCTATAAATAATTCTGTGTAGAACTTAACTTAGGTCTAATTTCTCACAGTGGGGGGGGGGGGGGGGGGGGGGGGGTACTCGATGAGCCAAAATTCTGAATGGTTTCTCTACAAGGGTTATGCGAGAATAAATATCAATACCTCTAGACAATACTTGCTGTTACTAACCTGTATCTTTTATAGAGAGATATACTTTATAGAACTTCACTCATTGGAACTTCTGTAATTCTCTATAAACCCACAAAAAACCTCACACTGACTATAGACTGGATTATGAAGACAACAAGTACTACCAGAAGTGGAATTCAATGGACTCTTTGACAAAGAAGCTTGATAATCTGGACTTCGCTGACCCCACTGACCTCCTCTCCCATGCAGAAAACCAGACGCAAGTTAAACTAAACACACTGGATAGGATGTCACAACAATTAGGCCTTAAAACTCATAGGGGAAAGACAAAGACAATGAAAATAAATCAAGCAAATGATGAGCAGATCTCGCTTGACGAAACCTCACTTCAAGAGGCAGAATCATACACCTATTGAGGCAGCAATGGAGAAAAAGATGGGGAACAGGTAAAGCTACAAGAGCATGTATAGCACTATGAAATTTGTGGAATCAAAAAAAAGTAAACTTAGAATATTCAATTCTAATATTAAATCGGTATTACAGAATGGATCAGAAACATGGAGAACAACTAAAATGATTTCCAATAAACTATAAACATTCATTAATTGATGCCTGTACAGAACAGAAGAAGTAAAATGGTATGACAGAATCACCAGTGGGAAGCCCATGGAGAGAACTAAACAAATACCAGTGAATCAAGAGGGGAAGAAAAGATGCTGGCACTAGATAAGACAAACAATGAGAAAACCTGAGAATAGTATAACTAGAAAGGTGTTTGTCTGAAATCCACAGAGCAAAGGAAATAGAGGAAGATATAAAAACACATGGAGAAGTGCAGTAGAGATAAAATTGAATATGAGGAGGACATGGACAGAGTTGCATGAAATAGCTAAGAATAAGACAGCTTCAAGTTAATTGAGAGCTTACACAGTGTGTGGAATAAAGCATGAAAGACGAATGCAGGTGAAAATAATAAATGGTTAACAAAATTATACAATTACCGTTGCGCTGCCAGTAATTAGAACATTTGGTCTGGCTCCAGGCTGCACACTTTTATGCCATTTGTTGAATACATCGTACATTGTTGCGTTTACCATAGGTTGCCATAAGAAATCCTGTGTCATGCAACAAAAGTAGAATACTGCATTCACCACAGATTGCAATCAGAAACCTTGTTCATACATTAAAAGTATAATACTGCAATCTCTATGGGTTGTCACAAGTCATACAACAAATGTAAAATACAGCATTTACGATAGGTTCCCATTATAAATGTCATACAACAGAAGTAAAATACGGCATTAACCAGAAGTTGGCTGTTTGTTATTCCTGGGCAAGTTTACGTTCAGTAGTTTGCCATTGCTTTCTGAACGACCGGCATTCATATCTTTGTATGGGAACCAATGCAAGGCGGTCTGCTTCCAAATCGCCCGCAGCTGTGTTTTGAACGCTGCATGCGGGATTACGAATTGCATCCATAACCCCTTTGCCACAGAGACCGACAACCATAAGTTGCTACATGAAAATCATGTGTCTTATAACAAGAGTTAATTACTGTATTCACCATAGGTTAGCACAATAAATCCTGTCTCATACAGATTTAAAGATTTAATTTGCATATCCTTTACAGGACAGCGCTGTCAACAGCAGCATCTTTCAGCTGTCTGTTGATTTCTTGGCAAGATTACGCTCAGTAGTTTGCCATTGCTTTCTGAGCGGCTGGCTCAGTTATCCCGCAAGTCACCAGCGGGGGTAGAACCGCTTCCAGTTCTCGCCCGCTACAAGACTCTGCGTGATAAATGGGATTACAGAGAAAGTGGTGTAACCCCTCGGCCAGAGACCGGCTGTCTCATACAACAAAAGCAAAATACTGCATTCACCATAGGTTGCCACATGAAATCCTATCGTACAACAAAAGTAAAACATTGCATGTAGCTTTCCACAAGAAATTCTGTGCCACAAAATAAACATGTCAAATTAATTCACCATGCATTCCAAACATGATATTTATAAATACTACAAAATAATTCACTCTACAAAATGATGATTAAATTGACCCCCCGTAAAGCTGATGAATCCTTCTGTTTGTTCTACATATATATGTGACCTCCTCACAGTTATTAATTCATAAAATAAAGTACGTAAAGTAACAGACCCATTTTTATGGGCTTTTAGGGGTATTGTCTATATACTCTTCTTCTGCCACTCGCCTCCCAATGGAGCAGACTTTAACTAACTCAGGCCAAGCCCTTTGTAAACTTGCTCATGGTTGCTTGATAAAGGGTGTATTTTTAATGACTGTGCAGTGTTTGAAAATATTGCCAGTCTAAGTTTTGTATTTACCTATTATGTTGCATGAACTTTATAGAGGGTGAATACAAAACTTGGACCGGAAATATTTTCAAACACTGCACAATCATTAAAAATACACCCTATACAATTTTCTATCAGATGAGGTGGCCAGTCTCTTGACAATACCCCCCTCCCACCCCCTTAGTAGCCTCTTATGACATGCATGGCAGGTAAGAATGTTACTAGTCTTTGCTTCCCTTATGGGCCCCCTGCAAAGTGCTATGGAACGTTATGAGCACGGCAAGGCTCTGCACCTGCATTCATCTCTGGCTGTCTTGACTTGTCTTGCCACTGGATTCAGATGGACTCAGGTGACTCAATGAATTGCGCTATTCTCCCTCACTTGAATCCAATTCATCGTGCAAGTCATTCTCTATCCAACATCATTATGTTAGGGTGTAGTCACTTGTGAAGCAAACAGGGCCGCAAGAGCTGTGAACAAAAAGGCTGGACAAAGAAAACCACTGCAGGAGATCCTCCTCATGAAGCTTCAAGAATTCTTTGCCCATATTGTCAAAGAACATTTCAAACCAAAATAGGCCTTCCAGCCATCTTAGAACTCACGGCTCCAAACTGTCAACCCCATTGGATGAAATGAATGGTCACCATCATTCTTGATGGACAAACACCAGTATGGGCCCCAGCATCACACAGGTGAGCTATATGTTGCTAGTCCCATATTTTTATACACCAAACGACACTCAACAGGTGATGTAGGTCAGCATGGCCAATGGATAAGAACACGTGTTCTTAAACATCCTGTGTGCTGATGCCAAGGTTAGGGGGTTCAACCCCTACACCGGACAGTTAGACTGAAATGTTGACCTGTCATCCTTGACTTGGGGACGTAAATTACAAGTACCTTTGAAGTCGGAGTGGGTTCGCCTGATGGCGAGGGACACTGTTAATAGGAAAAGCTAATCCACATGCAAAGTAGTTTGCATGGCCTATGCTTGAGTTCAAAGCAAGCAAGTGCCAAAAAAAAAAAGGTGATGTAGTCAACATCACGCACCTTCTTTACTTCCCAAGACATTTCCTGGTATAAATTTCAGGCTGCGTCAACCTGGTCAAGATTTTAAAATCCACTTCGATGGGGATTCAAAGACATGACCACCTGGCAGAGCTTGCTTGTTGACCACTGCACTATCTTGGTTCCAAATAAATGAAATACTAACCAGGTATTCAAGCTCGATATCATGAGCGAGTTACAAAAAATACTTACAACTTTGATGTTAATCTTGCTGTCACGGAACTGCAAGTCTGTGTGTGCTTTTGCATCCACTTCTGCTTTGTCACTGATGAGGCCAATAAATTCATAGTAGAGCTGACGAATTCGCGAGTCTCCCACGAAGGCAATGTGATTATGTCCTCCCCAGTATGAGACATAATGCATGCACGTCCTGGCATCCCTGTGTGAGCAACAACAACAAACCAACTGTAAATGTAAGAATAAATAAAGAATGTAGGAAAATTTACTGTAAA
Organism: Cepaea hortensis; assembly: GCA_963921405.1. Lineage (NCBI taxonomy): Eukaryota > Metazoa > Mollusca > Gastropoda > Stylommatophora > Helicidae > Cepaea > Cepaea hortensis. The sequence continues at coordinate 35,059,960 of OY992879.1, read as the reverse complement.
TACAATAATAAATACAGAACACTGGGAAATGTAATGTAAATAAAAGAATAAATCAGGAAACATGAAATTTCCTGAAATTACAAGAATGAATCAGGAAACAGGAAATTTCTGAAAATACAAACATAAATCAGAAACATGGGAAAGTTATACTCTAGCCATACACCCCACCCCCATGATCCCAAGTGGACTGGATCCTTTACCTTCTTGGATGAAAGCTAGCCCCATAGCAGACATTGCCACTTGAGCATGAACTGTTAGGCCTTCACATATGCTAGGCTATGACATATAAAGTTGGCTGACCAGTTCCATTTATCATCACCTTTCTTGCCTAGACATCTGAGAAAATTAAGAAAACTGTCTGGTATCCATTTTTCTGAGGCTGAGTTGACCCCCCAGCCATACTGGGCAGATAAAATCCTGCCTCTGTTAAGGACTGAACCCAGACAGGCAAGTTCACTAACCATTATGCCTCCGCAGTTAAATACATATACTCCAAATACATTAACAAAATAGCAACCCAACAAGGTTATACTCCGCCCACACCACATCTCCCCAGATCTCAACTGGACTGGATCCCTAGCCTGTTTCTTCTTCTGCTGCCTTTCATCTCCAATGGAGCAGAACCAGCTCACGCCCATTGAAGACTTGTTCATGATTGGCTGTATTGTGCAGCAAAGTTTTCTACAAGATGAGGCAGCCAGTCTTATGTTAACCCTCCTTTGTCATCTCTTATGAAATGCATGATAGGTTAGTGTTGCTATTCTTTGTTTCCCTTATAGACCCCAAAAATATGCTGACAACCTAATCTTAACAGATAATCTTAACGAGGGGATCTGGCCGACGCTCGACGCTCAGAGGAAAGGCGAGACGGACATATAATCAGATTGCTACTGGAACTATTAGTGTTGGAACTCTTCGCTGGTTGCTGAGGATGGGGACGGAGCGCTTATGGGAATGTCCCGAATGCTGTGATGTCGGTTCCTAGATCAATCAATCAATCAATCTTAACAGATAAGGAAAAAGAAATGGAGTCCTGTGTGCACACTGTGTCCATTAAAGATTCCTCATCAGTCAGAAATTATAAAGAGTAGGCTGTACTTGATCAATTGTTTGTAATGTAAACAGCTATCCATAATAGAATACTTATAGCATGTATATCAAACAGATGTGGAAGGCCAGGAGAAGCAACCACGTCAATTTCCCAAGAGTTATTCAAAAAGCTATCCACAACAAATTATTTATAGCATTATCTCATGTGCCAAATGCCAGACTAAAATTAATCCAATTAGAATTATAACATTAGAAATATGGATAATTTCAAAATGTGGCCCTTTTGTATATTCCACTCATCGACATGGCTCTTGTAGGCACATTGGATGGGGACCTTTGCTTTAAACTCCACAACAGTAGTTACCAAAACTGATTTATTTGGGCTCTACTTCCACCATGAACATGTACTCATTGAAGACAGAAATTTGGTGACTTAACTTTATGGTAATTTAACTTTGTCAACCAATTCGAGGAAAAGATTTCTTAAGAGCTATATTGAGCCAATCCTGTAGTATGAATGCAAATCATGGACAATTAGCAGAGAGATTCTGGGGAAGTTGTGGAAATGTGGTTGTATAGAAGAATGACGTGAACACAATGGATAGATAGAAAGAGTAATGAAGATGTCATGAAAGAAGTTAACTTACAAAGAAAACTTGATACTCACATCAGAAGTCTTTGGGCATGCCAGGAGAAGGAGAAAGTTGGAGTATGTCGTCACAATGAGAATGTTGGAGGGGGGAGAGGCAAGGAGAGACCAAGAGAGAAGATGCTGAAAGTTTGACACAAGGCATAGAGAAACATCAGTATCAGAAATTGTTGGCAGTATGCGAGACAGAAGGCTGTGGTGTGACAAGGCCGTTTTGGACCATCGTCGCGTCTTGCATTAAATTAAACTATGTTAATTTAAGTAGATATACATAGATCACATTTTATAAATGTATATAATTTTGTTGCAGATAGCTAAGGATAGCTGAGAGTAGCTGAATTTAGCAGAGTTTAGCTCACTTCCAGTCAGAAGCTTACCGGGCGGATGCGAATCAAGTTACGACTCTCAGTTCTTACCCACTCATGAGGCGATAGGATCTGTGGTCTGTGTGTGTGTTAGATTTGTCCAAAGTTTAGGACTAGTTCAAGAAGTTATGTGCACAGTACACAATGGCAACATTTCGCCACATGGTGTTAAATATTAGACAGACTCCGACCATCGTTTTGATAAAGACAGATTCAGAACTTGAGTTGTTGTGGTTCACCCACAAGTGGCACCACCATCATCAATCATCATCATCATCATCGAGTTCTACGATCTAGATACTACAAGTGCTATCTATTATATTGCCTGAGTCACCAAGGCCCATGTTGAAGTACGTAGCCATAACATAGACAATTTGCTTATCACGAATACACAGACTTTCAGTTGAAGCTTACCAAAGCTACACCATTTGATTTGTTTGGCACGTACATTAGAAGTGAAGTGAACAGTGTTTAGTATGCATACACCCAATGATCTAAAGCAGTACAGTCATCTTTGCTGTCCTCATCAAGGGAGAACTGAGGAAGGACAGGAGAGGACAGCTGCAGATAACTATCGTGGGAGCTACGGACCTGAGCTAAGTTCTGAACCATCAATCTGACCCCAATCCACCACCACGTGCTTTGCTGTTCTTCAATGAGTAGATATCAAATGAAACAGCCTTGTTCGCTGTAGTAGCCAAGAACAAACATTGATAGGATACTTCAATAACGTGGGTTTTGTTATCTCCCACGGGGGGCAACTTTTTGTTCCATTTATAATTAAACCGTAAGGTCTGATTTATAGACCATTACACAAAAATGTAATCTACAGAAATTTAGTGCTTTTTACACCTCATAATAATTAGAATAGTAGTGTTGTGTGCAAGGATAGAAGTTGAGTGAACTAGTTGTCTCTCCTGTATGTTATGCTCGAGGGCGCTGGGGACATTTTCTTCATCACAGGGTAGCGTGTTGCTGCTAAGTCTGCTGTCATCTATCGGTGTATAGCTCCCAACTTTACTTGCAGTTCCCTGTGACACTGATAGGAAGGTAGACTCAACTGGGACCAGGATTCATATTACCTAGCCCACTATGAGCCATTTTGTCTTCTTCTCTTACAGTGGACCAACCTCACCAAGAGTCAGCTTTTCTATCTACATCCTTATCAATAGGTTGTCCTTACACAGCTATAGACAACGCGACATGTGGACATACATGATCACCAACATCACATGGTATGGACCATAAGAAAAAGTGCCTTAACAAATAACCTAACAAAAACTATCAGGGCTTTTTTCATTATATAAACGATAAAAGATAAATATTTCTTATCTATCTCTAGATCTAGCTAATCACAAATAATATTTTACATTTACACTTTTATCTTTAATTAAACTTTGTAAAATGTAGTTAGAAGAAACAAACAGAACATACGCTCTCGTGTACTTGTGCATCATACAACCATACGGCTGCCATGTATCACGGCCTGGAAATCTGCCCTCACTCATCAGCCACTTGCATGAATCATTCCCTTTGAATGAAATTAAAAACAAAAATAACAATGAGATATCACCCTGACAAGTTACTAAGATATCAATGAGTATCTATTGAGCATGAGTTTTTTTTTTTGCAATCGCTCGCTTTGAACTCAAGTGTAGTCCATACAAGTGCTACTACTTCTAGTGTTCTGGGCTGATTTTTGCGCGTGGATTAACTTTCCCTATTACCAGTGTTTCTCACCATCAGGCGAACCCACTCCACTTCAAAGGTACTTGCAATTTATGTCCCCAAGTCACGGACGAGAAACACAGCTGCGGGCGATATGGCAGATGACCGCCTTGCATTGTGATTTTTTTATAAAATGGTATGGGTGCTGGTCATTCAGAAAGCAATGGTAAACTACTGAACGTAAACTTGCCAAGAGATCACAACCATCCAAAATATGAGGGGGTTGACTGTGACGTCCTGTAAAGGATATGCAACTAAATGTATGTTAACCCTTTAACGGGCATAGCGCCTGATAGCGTTCGATGCGTTAAACGGGCATAGCGCCCAATCGCGCCTTTGACGACTAGTCATTTTAAAAATGCGATCTCTCGGTTTTCCGACACTTCCGATGGCTACTTTCACTTTCGCCGATAGCTTGACAATGTGGCCGCCATTTGTAAATGCGCTACAATGACTTTGAACAGACTTTAACGGACTTTTTTTTGATAGTTTTCGGGATTTTTACGCTGTTTTTCAAAATGGATTTCGGCGATTCTTCAAGTGATAGCCGAGATTTCGCTCTGTTCAATTTAAATGACATTAAAGGGCACGAAGTTGATTATTAATCGGAGCTAGATATCAGTGCAAAGCGTTACTTTGCATTAGCAGTCGTGAGTCGGACTTTAAAGAAAGTGATTATGATTCTGAAAATGTGTTTGTAAATTGCCGTATAGATGACGGAAAATCACAAACAACATGCCGTATTTCGTAAATATTTGTGTTCATATATGGATTACCGGCAACAATCACGTGAGTAACATATTCTGCATGCTTTTCCCTTCATTGTGTTGTTTATTTAACTAAAATCGGTTGACTAACACCTTATTTGTGATGTTTTTACTAACGCGACCCGAAATTTTACAGAACCTGAAAAAATCTTGCCCGTTCAGGGCTACAAAACGGACAAGCGTCTGCCCTGTAAAGGGTTAAAGAAGCAGTAACATAATAGCAAAAGTCTCAAACGGATATGAAAACTGATTTCAAAAATATGTTCCGTCATGTTAAATGATTAAAAAATAGTACAAGTATACAAATAAATTATTATTAATCTTTTAACTTGTATTTTCTTTAACTTAAGTAGTTCAAATTGTACGTTTTATGTGTGTTGAGTGTTACAAAGTGAAAGTGTACATGCCAGTCTGATCGATATGCGCATGCGCAGTCGCCATGGCCCATGGCCTTGGATTTCCCCATTCACAAAGGCATATCTTCGCAGAAAAGCTTGTTTTCATCCACAAATAAAACATATATTGCAATGAAACTTTCCAAATGTATGTAAATTTCAATGGAGAATTTGAAAATCCATCTAAAATTGTTATGTATCATGTATGTCTATTAACAGCGCCAGAATAGTGTTACAAAGTGTACATACCAGTCCGATCGATATGCCCAAAGAACAAAAACACATCTTCGCAGAAAAGTTTGTTTTCATCCACAAATAAAGCATATATTGCGATGAAACTTTCCAAATGTATGTAAATTTGGATGGAGAATTTGAAAATCCATCTAAAATTTATGTATGTCTATTAACAGCGCCAAAAAATTAATTACGGTAAGTATAAAATATACCTTTATTTATATAAAAGGTCACGATGATTTCAACCAATCGCTGTGCACGGAATATTAGGCAAACCTTTTCTGGAAAACGCAGGATGACGTGTTATTGTCACGTGATATTTGAATGAATGAATGACGTTGAAAGAATACATGGTCTATACATAGCGATTTTGGGGGACATGGTGAACCATTGCGGTGTTGCGCCGCACATCACTTCCGTTTTAATTTCGGGTCACGGCATGATAGAACCCTCTAGTAGTACTATTACATTGTCCGTTTAAAAATAAACAAGCCACAATAATACAAGGCAGAATTTCTCAGCTTCCTTATATTTAGCCACGATAAAAACTCCCATTTCTTCAGACCCCTTTACTTTGCACTTCCTGATTGTAGATCACGACACAAAAATAATATTTAATAACTCCACTTAGAATTAATGTACGGTCTTCATTGAGATACCGTTGGATTCGTCTTGTCAAGTTGTATCCAAATGTGCTTATTAATTTGTTTCATAAGTAAAAACCCAATTTCGAAATATTCTCTATATATGCTAGTAGTACTAGCAATGTCAGAGATACCGAACTTCCGGTCGAAGGCGTGGTGGTGTTTTCTTAATTTCGTGAATTTTTTGTCGCGTCGTCGAACGATCACTTCCGGTTGGACCAAGTCATGCAATAATTTGATTCTTCGAAAGCAGCGTGGTACGGCGACAGGGGAATCTACTCTGATCTTTGTAGTATTGGACCTTCTATTATGCGCCAAAAGGTTTATGCTGAGAAAGTGTTTTTTCTGGGGGGTTTTCAAGTCTGTTCACGAATAGTAAGCAAATCTGTCTTATAACTCCTGAAAGTAAACAGAAGCTTTAACTTTTTAATCCATTTTTGAATCCCTCGTCCAAGTTTACATAAATGTGAAGAGTTTCAACACAGCTGCTGTTAGCTGGAGTTCAGGACAAAATATTTCATTACATGGCCTTCATAAGACAAAATTCAAGATGGCGGCGCCCATACCATACAAATACAATAGTACTAAACTTTAGCGGACCTATATGTATTTATAATTAGAACTGGTAATTTAACTACTAAACTTAAACAGAATACAAGTGTCATTTGTAATTTGTAGCAGTAATGTATCTTTGTACTTGTATAATATTAATATTTCAGCATTTTACATGACTAAAAATAATTTTGAAACCCAGTTTTCAGACCCGTCTGTAAACTTGTAAGTAGTGTAACTGTAAGTAAGGAGTACTTTTTTTTAAGCTGCGCTGCAGCACTTAATTATTTAAATTTAAATACAGTACTGTAAAATAAGTTATATGTTTTAAATAAGGTACTGTTAGCAATTTTTGTCAATATTTAAAAATTGGGCTTTTACTTATGAAATCATACCAGTTAGATAGAGCTTGACAAGACGAATCCAACGGTATCTCAACGAAGAGTGTGCGTTAATTCTAAGCGGAGTTATGAATTTTCTGGTGATGTAATTTAATACCAGGAAGTGCAATGATGAACTAACAGATAAGTCAGAATTTATCGCGGCCCTAAAATTGGAAGCTGAGAAATTCCTTCTTCTATTACCGTGGCTTGTTTATTTGTAAACGGACAATGTTGTGCCATATATCATTGCGTCCGGGGCGGCAAGGCCTAACTTGACGTATTTTAATTTTTTTTATAGGATGTGCCGTGACCTAATTAACAATTTAAAATGGCCGCCAATTGTTTATTATTTGCCTTCCATTACCGTGGCTTGTTTATTTGTAAACGGTCAACGTTGTGCCATATATCATTGCGACCGGGGCGGCGAGGCCTACCTTGACGTATGTTTTATTTTTCGATAGGATGTGCCGTGACCTAATTAACAATTTAAAATAGCCGCCAATTGTTTACTATTTGCCTTCTATTACCGTGGCTTATTTTTAAACGGACAACGTTGTGCCATATATCATTGCGTCCGGGGCGGCGAGGCCTAACTTGACGTATTTTTTATTTTTATGATAGGATGTGCCGTGACCTAATTAACAATTTAAAATGGCCGCCAATTATTTATTATTTGCCTTCTATTACCATGGCTTGTTTATTTTTAAACGGACAACGTTGTGCCATATATCATTGCGTCCGGGGCGGCGAGGCCTAACTTGACGTATTTTTTATTTTTTTATAGGATGTGCAGTGACCTAATTAACAATGTAGTCACATGAGGGTCTTCTCCGTGATTATTTATTGTATTTTGTGTAGGTATTTGTTTGCTGATGAAGCTAGTTAAAACGTCCTGTGTTTTTTGTTATTCTTTTATGTAAGCTTCATTAATTACTCTGTGTAATTTTATATTTTTTATATTTTCAGATTTGTCGCAGTACAAAAAGAAAAAAAAGAGGCAAGTGAAATATTTCATCCAGCTAACCTTCCGAGGAGATGAATAGGTCCAAGTGGGCTCCCCATGGCCACTCGGTCAATTTGGCGATATGACTTGTTTAGACAGTTGAATTGAATGTCGGCGGTACATAATTTTATTAGCTACACATTCCGAATTGGGTGGACAAGATACTACACACAGAAGATGGTAGCCTAGGCAGGCCGACACACCGGAACAGTCCGGCTTCATCGGTCGGGAGACATGTGCTCGAGAGCGGTCACGTGGTTGAAAGAGACAGTGCCTTCCATGTGTTGTTCAACACACAAAGTAGTCGATTGTTAAAGTTTGCTGAAGCTATAATAATCAACCTTCGTAAGCCGTCCTTGTGCAAGCAGAAAGACATGTTAGTCAGTTTAAAATTACCGTGGTAGACAATCGACATTACTGTGCGAACATATGTATATTTCAGTTTGAAGGATTTATCTAGTTAATTCACGTAAGTTGTGTGATTTCTACAGTATGTACCTGGCGAGATGCAGCGAAATTATGCCAGGCAATAAATCATGCAATCTATTGTTTGTGTCTTCGTTATTCAAATATATAGAAACTCACCACAGGAAGGTGTGCACCTGAATTGTTTTATCAAATTGACACAGGCTGTGGCAAAGTAGGTGTGACAGGCAGAATCTTGAATGTCACAGCAAATGGTTCAAGAAAGAGTGTCACAAGTGATGGCCATTCTTTTGTTAATTGCTTTTTATGTTTCACAACTAATTTTTTAAATATATGTAAATTATTAGTAAGAGTACTTTCCTGGTTCGTTGACATGAACGAGACTCCTCACTTCTCTCAGGTGTATAACGCAGGTGTATAATATAATTTAGTATTAGGATCCAGAACACCAAAGACCGAGATCTGTGGAAAGCCATGAACGCCTACGCCAGCCGGCACTTGATGATGATTATTATTAGTATTTGCATATACAGAGAATATTTTAAAATGGGGTTTCTACTTATGATTTGGTAACAGGAAAGTAAAGGTCACTGTCAGGGTCTCCTCTTTCGATAGAATGTCGAGAGGAATGAGAGTATCAACTTCATTGCACCAGGTTTGCTCAGTCTCTTTCCACACGGCGGCCTGGCGAAAGCATCGTACAAAGCACAAGAGTCTCAGACAAAGATGCACTTGACTTATAAGACTTTTTGTTATGATGTGCTGTGACCTAATTGCTAGTTAAAAATAGCTGCACATTTATTATATTAATTAAATGTCATGTGAAATGTTCATCGTCAGTGAAAGAACAATTCATGAAAATGTATCATATTGTCTTAATGTACTAACTGCATTGCGACAGCTTTCTTTTGTTGATTAAATATTATAAACATTAATGTAAGTAACTAAGTTTGTAACTGCTGCACAAATTAAGCAGCAGTTAATTAATTATTAAGATATTAAATAATAAAAAATTAAAATATTAAATAATTAACTGTTCACTAAAAATTGATTTCTATTTCTACTTCTGCTCTACAATTACAGCACACTGTTCTGTATCTAATTGTCAGCAATTAATAATTAAATACTAACTTATTTAAAACATATAACTTATTTTACAGTACTGTATTTAAATTTAAATAATTAAGTGCTGCAGCGCAGCTTAGAAAAGAGTACTCCTTACTTACAGTTAAACTACTTACAAGTTTAATGACGGGTCTGAAAACTGGCTTTCAAAATTATTTTTAGTCATGTAAAATGCTGAAATATTATGCAAGTACACAGATACATTACTGCTACACATGACACTTGTATTCTGTTTAATCTTAGCACTTAAATTACCAGTTCTAATTATAAATAAATACAGGTCCGCTATAGTTTATTGTATGGGCGCCGCAATCTTCCATTTTGTGTATGACGCCAATGGCCATGTCACTAAATATATTTTCCTGAACGCCCGGAAACACCTGCAATGTTGAAACTCTTTATATTTATGTAAAATTGAACGGGGAACTCAAAAATGCAATAAAAAGTTAACCTTTCTTTACTCTACAAGGAGTTATAAGACAAATTACCACTAGTCACTAACTATGAATTAAACTTCTAATTCTAATCTCTTCTGTTTAATTTTTAGTAATTAAACGGTTCAAATTATAAAATAAACAAAGGATCACCTATAATAGTATAATAATATTACTATACTATAGCGTGGGTGTCGCCGTTGAAAGAATTTTGCGAAGTGGATGCGCTATTCAGAGTCTATTCATTCTCAATATGACTGGCTATGCTGCTTTAATAAAAAAAAAAATGTCCTAACGAAATACGAATAGTGGGATGTTGCAACTCTGCACATTTATGTAAAATTGAACAGGGAACTCAAAAATGCAATAAAAAGTTAACCTTTCTCTACTCTACAAGGAGTTATAAGACAAATTACCTTACTAATCGTGAACAGAACCAAATAAAATCCAGATATATCGTTTCTTCGGCTCAATAAGTTGGCGCCTAGCAGAAAGCCCAATGCTGAATATATGAGAATAACTTCCCCTTTCATCGTACCACACTGCTATCGTTTAATTAATTTTTTTCCGGACATGGTCCAACCGGAAGTGATCGTTCGACGACGCAAAAAAAAAGTTCGCGAAATTAAGAAAACGAAACAGGAAGTAACCGGGAAAACCCGGTGATTCTGACATTGCTAGTACTATCTAATTATTAATTGCTCACTATTAGATACAGAACAGTGTAATTGTAGAGCAGAAGTAGAAATCAATTTTTAGTGAATATTTAATTATTTAATATTTTAATTTTTTATTATTTAATATCTTAATAATTAATTAACTGCTGCTTAATTTGTGGAGCAGTTTCAAACTTACTTACTTACATTAATGCATGATATTTAATCAACAAAAGAAAGCTGTCACAATGCAGTTAGGACATTAAGACAATATGATAGTAGATTGTCGTGCTGTACCTGATGTGCTGAGAGAAGTGAGGAGTCTCGTTCATGCCAACGAACCAGACAAGCTAATACAGGAAAGTACTCTTACTAATAATTTACATATATTTAAAAAATTAGTTGTGAAACATAAAAAGCAATTAACAAAAGAATGGCCATCACTTGTGACACTCTTTCTTGAACCATTTCCTGTGACATTCAAGATTCTGCCTGTCACACATACTTTTCCACAGCCTGTGTCAATTTGATAAAACAATTCAGGTGCACACCTTCCTGTGGTGAGTTTCTATATATTTGTTAAAATATGAATAAATTTAGTGGAACTGTGATCAATCAATCAGGTGCCGTCTCCACAATGAAGGTTGGCTGCAATGGATCTCCAACACTGTCTGTCTCTCACCCTGACTGTACATTCTCTTGATATTATCTTCCCATTTGTATCGTTGTCTACCTCTTGCTTGCTTGCCCTCCAGTATGGTTTTTATAAGTGTCATGTCTTTTAATGTGGCCAAAATATTTCACTTGCCTCTTCTTCTTCTTTTTGTACTGCGACAAAGCTGAAAATATCAAAAATATAAAATTACACAGAGTAATGAAGCTTACATAAAAGAATAACGAAAAACACAGGACGTTTTGACTAGCTTCATCAGCAAACAAATACCTACACAAAATACAATAAATAATCACGGAGAATACCCTCCAGGGACTACATTGTTAACCCCTTTACCGTGTGTCACGAGTTAACTCGTCATAAAAATTGTTGGCTTTAACCGTGCATCACGAGTTAACTCGTCATCAGATGTAAAAGTCTTCTGTGTGCCGTGCGTCCCGAGTAAACTTGTGTTAATACAAAAATAGCATAGGAAATGCATAGGGCGGCTAATCCAACAGCCAGTTCAACAGCGGAAGATAAAAGTAGGTCATCACGTGATGCCAAAAGTGAAAGTGGACAGTAAACAAGAAAAAAAAGGTACGAAAGAACAAAAAACTTTTTATTGTGATTTTATTATGATTATAATTTATAACTTTGTAGTATGATTATAATTTATGCATAGTATAGCTTGTGTAGATGTATGCGTACATACATGTATCCTATGGGCATGTATTTGCATAGTTTTTATTAGCAAGCTTGGAATCTACAGAGTACGTGCATGAACAACATGGCTGGGTTTTCATTTTTTTTTTTTTTTTTTTTTTTCAGATGCTAATTTTCGAATAAAACAGAACACCATGACAAGTCATAAACGTCCACTTACGAAAGAAAAAATTCAGGAGTTACTATTTGATGACAATGATGAAGTTACTTCTAGTTCTGAAGACAGCGAATTGGACAGTGAAAATGATGACAGCTCTGATTCTGAAGCAGTTGGTGGCGGAAGTGATGAGAGTGATATTGATGATGATAATGCTGTTGATCAACCCGCATTTTCTGATGTTTTTGATTGGAAAAAAAATGACTTTATGAGACGAGCACAGCAAGTATTTACGGGAACCTCGGGTTTGCAGGTAAACATAAACAACGACACTGATCCAGTATCGTATTTCAACATGTTTATTACGGAAGGAATGCTTGATGTTATTGTTCTGGAAACAAATAGGAGAGCCAATCAGCTGGCAAGAGCTGCATGTAGAGCACATAAAAGATCCAGGATGGTGAAATGGAAGGATGTGGATGCAAACGAGGTCCGTGTTTTTATAGCCGTGATTCTTATTCAAAGTTTGATACATAAACCGGAACAAAAAATGTATTGGTCTACTAAACCTCTGTTGGAGACGCCTTATGTTCGGAAAGTTATGAGTGAACAGCGATTCAGTCTAATTTTGAAATGCCTTCATTTTACCAATAACGAAGACTTACCACCCACTACATCTGCATCAGAGAAATCTTTCTTCAAAATAAAAGACTTTTACGATGCACTTATTGCTAATTTCTCGACAGTTTACATTCCATCCAAAAATATAGCCATTGACGAATCGTTGTTGCTCTGGAAAGGTAGACTGCAGATGAAACAGTATATTCCAATGAAAAGAGCTAGATTCGGTATAAAATCTTATGCTTTATGTGAATCGGAATCGGGCTATATCTGGAAGGCGATGATACACATAGGAACAGCGATGAAACTGGATGATGCTGCAGACGACCTAAAGTCATCAAAAATTGTCATGACATTGATGAAAGATCTTCTGGGAAAAGGATATTGTGTCTTTCTCGACAACTGGTACAGTTCGCCTGCACTGTATCGTCAACTTCATGTGAATGGTACTGACGCAGTCGGAACGGTCCGACTGAACAGAAAAAATATGCCGGCGGACCTCAAGAAGAAGATAAAATGTGGTGAAACAATATCCCGATTTACAGAAGATCTTATGGCTTTGAAGTGGATGGACAAAAAAGAAGTGACTGTTTTGTCCACATATCATACAAGTTCCATGGAAACCATTACAAAACATGGTGTGGATAAAGTGAAACCCATTGCTATTCTGACCTACAACCAGCACATGGGTGCGGTTGATGTCGGCGATCAAATGCTCGCAGCATTTCCAATAGAGCGGAAGCGCACTAAGGTGTGGTACAAAAAACTTTTTCGCCATCTTGTCAATCAAACTGTTCTAAACAGTTACATTTTGTACAAAAAAAATCCAGATACACCAAAACTTAGTCATTTACAATTTGTTGTCAAGTTGACCGAACGACTTCTCGAGAAATATCATGTTCCTGATCAATTGCAAAGCCGAGGTAGACCATCAAACACTACCGGTAATCCTCTACGTCTAACTGCTCGACATTTCCCTATGTTCATTCCAGCCAATGCTGTAAAACAAGCACCAACAAAAAGATGTAAAGTGTGTTGCAACAGACCCGGTCCCTATGGGAGAAAATTTCGTAAAGAGACACGATACTACTGTCCGGAGTGTGACACAGCACTATGTGCAGCTCCATGTTTTGGTGTTTACCACACCAAGTATAATTACTAAAAACAATTGACATCTAATATACGTATCAGTTTAGTTCGTTATTGAACAGTACCATTTAGTACAGAACATTTCTTATTTTCCTCACAATTTCTAAAAGACAACTCATTTTCACTTAAAAAAACATTTTATTTTGCCAGGACAACATAACATATCAAATTATGAAAGAAAAAAAATACACAGTTTGCATAACAAAAAAAAAATTTTTTTTCCACGGTAAAGGTGTTAATTAGGTCATTTCACATCCTATCAAAAATAAAAAATACGTCAAGTTAGGCCTCACCGCCCCGGACACAATGATATATGGCACAACGTTGTCCATTTAAAGATAAACAAGCCACGGTAATAGAAGGCAAATAATAAACAATTGGCGCCCATTTTAAATTAATTAGGTCACGGCACATCCTATAGAAAAATAAAAAATACGTCAAGTTAGGCCTCGCCGCCCCGGACGCAATGATTTATGCCACAACGTTGTCTGTTTAAAAATAAGCAAGCCACTGTAACAGAAGGCAACTAATAAACAATTAGTGGCCATTTTAAATTGTTAATTAGGTCATGGCACATCCTATCGAAAAATAAAAAATACGTCAAGTTAGGCCTCGCCACCCCGGACGCAATGATTTATGGCACAGCGTTGTCTGTTTAAAAATAAGCAAGCCACGGTAATAGAAGGCAGCTAATAAACAATTGGCGGCCATTTTAAATTGTTAATTAGGTGATGGCACATCCTATCGAAAAATAAAAAATACGTCAAGTTAGGCCTCACCGCCCCGGACGCAATGATTTATGGCATAATGTTGTCCATTTAAAAATAAGCAAGCCACGGTAATAGAAGGCAACTAATAAACAATTGGCGGCCATTTTAAATTGTTAATTAGGTCATGGCACATCCTATCGAAAAATAAAACATACGTCAAGTTAGGCCTTGCCGCCCCGGATGCAATGATTTATGGCACAATGTTGTCCGTTTAAAAATAAGCAAGCCATGGTAATAGAAGGCTACTAATAAACAATTGGCAGCCATTTTAAATTGTTAATTAGGTCACGGCACATCCTATCGAAAAATAAAAAATACGTCAAGTTAGGCCTCACCGCCCCGGACGCAATGATTTATGGCATAACGTTGTCCATTTAAAAATAAGCAAGCCACGGTAATAGAAGGCAACTAATAAACAATTGGCGGCCATTTTAAATTGTTAATTAGGTCACGGCACATCCTATCAAAAAATAAAACATACATCAAGTTAGGCCTCGCCGCCCCGGATGCAATGATTTATGGCACAATGTTACCCGTTTAAAAATAAGCAAGCCACGGTAATAGAAGGCAACTAATAAACAATTGGCGCCCATTTTAAATTGTTAATTAGGTCACTGCACATCCTATCGAAAAATAAAACATACGTCAAGTTAGGCCTCGTCGCCCCGGACGCAATGATATATGGCACAATGTTGTCCGTTTACAAATAAACAAGCAACGTTAATAGAAGGCAAAATTTCTCAGCTTCCAATTTTAGGGCCGCGATAAATTCTGACTTATCTCTTAGTTTATCATTGCACTTCCTGGTATTAAATTACGTCACCAGAAAATTCATAATTCGGAGTTATGATAACTCCGCTTAGAATTAACGAATACTATTCATTCAGATACCGTTGGATTCGTCTTGTCAAGCTCTATCCAATTGGTATGATTTCATAAGTAAAACCCCAATTTTTAAATATTGACCAAAACTGCTAGTAGTAGTAGTAGTAGTACACATTAATCATCACACCACAACTTCACAAAACAAACCAAACCAAAAAAAAACCAGCCACCACCAATCCAGGAAGGCGAAGGAAACTTGAATGAAACTAAACGAACAGACACCAGGGTGATGAAAATAGTTAATTAACAGGTTATACAATCTTACCGTATTTAAAATGCAAGATTTCGTGGTACATAACAAAAGCAACCACCATGACAAGAGCCACAAGCTTTGCATTGTTTACATTCAGATACTGGGTTATTTCTTTAGTTGCACTGCTTGTGGTCTCCGCCATATTGTTTGTGACCAAAACTGTCCAGTCTGTGTTACATGAGAAGCCACGAATATGTAGTTCCATTTTGGTTCATGAGCCAACTTCAATTAACAGATATAAAGAAATACAAAAATGAAATGAACTAGCCGTAAAGATAGACTAGTTGAGTAAATAATGAGAAAAATAGAAAGTGGGAAACTATTTTAATCATAATACGGTTAAATGCAACTGAGTAAACGTTGCGGTTACTAAGCCTCCTTCAGGAAACAAAACAAATGCACACAATCACAACTAAGATACAATTATGAGTAAAGATGAGAATGATAAAATAAAATCATTTTCTATATGTGCACGTCAAAACCCGTGAGTTTATACACTTTATATTTTATAGGTTTCTGTGGTTACCCCGTCGACTGATATTTATTTCAAAATATCGTCAAAATGAGATGAAATTAAAGGAAGTGCTAATGTGGTCATGATACAAGTCTACGTAAATTCTCTCTCTCTCTCTCTCTCTCTCTCTCTCTCTCTCTCTCTCTCTCTCTCTCTCTCTCTCTCTCTCTCTCTCTCTCTCTTTCTTTCTGAGATATACGAGCTAACAATTCTTGTTCAATAAATAACAATTTGAGTAGCAAAACTAGGTCCCGACCAGCAATTAATTTCCTCGATACTAACCATGAGTAGCAATAAAAACATAAAACACGGTTACATTGGTTAAACGTCGTAAAGAATGCACAACGTAAGGGTATTCCAGACTTTCAAGGTACAGACCTCACATGGAAAAAGTCGCATGCGGATAAAGGTAAGGCCCTTCTTGCACGCTACATAGAACAGATTGACCAGAAAGAAGAGCCCGCCAGACAAAGGACCACAATTACACTCTCTCAGTAGTGCGAGGGGGTCGGGACAGACGAAGAATGCATAATCACAGCTTCTTCTTCTTCTTTCGTTCGCTTGAAATATGTCTATAACTGCAATGCTGTCTCTTGTATGAATTGAACTGTCTTTTTCAGTTCACACAGCGGTCCATAGAGTTTACCCTTCCACTGTCGTCTCTCTAGGCCAGAAGGTTTGCTTAGATATGTTAGGCAGTCTTGGAGTATGTGCTCTGCTGTCTGCGACGCCAATCCACATGTGCACATGGCTGTTTCACCAATCTTGAATTTTGTATACATGTGGTTGCGTAATCTATAATCACAGCTGAGATAATACGTGCGATGCTCAAGAAATCACCGCCCCAAGGCCCAGACGGCATCCGATATGGTGACCTGCTGGTGATGTCAGATGGTGACACGGAAGAACTGGCCAGAGAATTCAACACCAGTATCCAGAAGGGGCAGATCAAAGAGGAATGGCTACACAGCTACTTGCTGCCAAAACTGAACAAAGACCATTCCAAGATAAGCGGCTACAGAATCATTACGATGCAGAACGCTGCTGGCAAGCTACCGGAGAAAATTTATAGCACACAGACTTGATTGTTACTTGGAACAACTCGGCTGCTTCCCGCCCACACTTGGAGGATACAGACGTAACAAAGAGTCGTGGCTGAATGCGGCAGTCTTTGCTCAAGATGTTTACGAAGGATTTCAGGTCAGAGAAGAGACATGTGCGGCCGCCATAGGCTTAGAGGACGCATACAATAGAACATCCTTCGAGCACTTGATGCAAACCCTCCTTAGACTGAAAGTGTACCCTCACCTTGTACGATGGATAGATGTACTCCTGCTTCAAAGGAAGGTAGTGCTAAGATGTGGGAGTTGGTCTTCTGAACCGATAACGATATGTCCAGGGTTGCCGCAGGGCTCACCACTGTCACCAGTACGATTCAACGTGTATATGGTGCCGATCACTGAACAACAGTTGAACGGGAGGGGTAGGACTCTGTCATTTTCTGACGACATTCTCGTGTATCGACAGGGTCGAGATAGACAGGCGGTTGCCAATGATATGCAGGGCGAACTAGATCTAATTTCCTCATGGTGTGCTGATGCCAGAGCCCTTGTCAGCCCTGCAAAGGCATCGGTTACATGGTTCTCCGTAAACAACCATATTTCCTCCCTAAATGTTACATAATGACCAACCATCATTATACAGTGCGTCAACATTTACACACCAAAACAGAGAAAGTCATACAATTAGTTAGTTAGTTAGTTAGTCGACAGATCATCCTCATTGCATATCGAACCATTCAGTCCATAAGTGCTCGGATCCCCTCCTCAGCAAATCCCGCAGCGTGTAGCGGCTAACGACGCCAGTTCTGTGTTGGTTTATCAATCTTCTTTGGCTTCCTGCGTAGTGTTCTTGTTTGGCCACACCTCTTTTAATTTGCTGCTCTCGCAGTCTGGCCATTGTTGTAGATTCACAGTCATCACTTGGTTCTCGCAAAAGTCTTACTTCTCGTAGAGCATTCAGAATGTCGGCCTGGTCCATGGCGCGTCCGCCCTCCACAGTAGCCTCACCTGCGAGCTTGTCAGCCCGCTCATTTCCTTGTACTCCCGCATGCCCTGGCACGAAGATGAAACTAATCTTTGCCAGTCGAGACCGCTCCAGAGGCAGCAACCATTCTCTTCGGATCGACCCCTCCTCTATCCTCTTGATCATGTTCATTGAGTCGCTAAGGAAACAAGCCCTAGTGAATGTCTGTGTCTCGAGCCATGTTATTGATTTACTTACTGCCATGACTTCCATGGTCAGGCTACTTGTGGTTTCAGTAAAAGCACCAGAGTCCTCCTTCACAATTCTCCCTCCGGCCCGAGCTGTAAAGGCCCATGAGCTTCTCACATGTCGGACGACCGACCCATCTGTGTAGATGACCGCGTCACCGTCTAGCGAATTCTCGAAAATCAACGCTTGTACTTCAGCCTCAACAGCAGCCGGATTTTCTTGTCTGCATTTTCTGTCAAGTTGGATGCAAACTGAAAAGGATGTGCAGAAGTCTGTTGGCACTTGCACCCACTCCTCGCCAGGTTCTAAGTCCTCAAGTGAACACACCTGTTGAAGAATGTCTTCGGCTTGACCCATCCACGACCGTCCTCTTTTCAACCTGCTGCCCTTCACCTTCCTAATTTCACTATGCAGTGGATGTTGTGTGTTTGCGTTAATTCTGAGGTAGGCGCGTGCCCTGCAATCTTGTATTCTCTCTTCAATGGTTGGAAACCCAAGAAGGTAGCGCATCGCCCTGCATGCTGTATCTCTTGTACATCCAAGAATAATGCGCATAGCTTCATTCTGTATCCTTTCCATCCTTTCTATCTGCTTATGGCTGAGAGTCAGGATTGCCATTGCATACTCCAAAACAGACATGACCAACCCCTCGTACAGAAGACATAGATGGCGCTGCTCACAGTTTGCTGCCGCCATCACCCGCATCGCTTCCAAACCCCGCTTGGCCTTTGTTATCACCTGGTCTATGTGCACATTATAAGCAAGACTTCGATCAAACCGTATCCCCAGGTAATTCATTGCCTGCGTTCTTTTCCACCATCTCTGAACACAGCATTACAGTTGGTGTTGGAGTGTTGACAATATGATTATTCAACGAGAACCAAGTCACTGTTGCCTTTGTTGGGTTGACCATTGCCCCAGCTTCATCACACCAAGTACTTATGCGATTGAGTTCGGTTTGTAGTTCCACAGCAACCTCCTCTCTATCCTTCCCCTGACGATACACTAAAACATCATCGGCATATGACAATGTCCTGCCAGGTCCAGTGATCTGCTCACTGGTGATTCTCACTGTGTAGGCGTTGAACAGTACCGGAGATAATGGTGATCCCTGTGGTAGGCCAGGATATATTGTTGTTGGTTCCGAAGTCCAACTGCCACATCTAAAAACTACTTTCCGTTGGAAGAGGGCTGCAGCGATCCAACTAAGGAGGAATGGACTTATGTTTAGTTCGAGAAGCTGAAACATTAAAAAATCCAGTGGTACTCTGTTGTATGCGTCCTCAAGATCAATCGCTGCAGCAACGGTTTCAGTGCCTGAGTGGAAACCTTCATAGACATCCTGGGCAAAGACTGCTGCATTGGTCCAGGTTTCCCTTTTTGGACGGTACCCACCCAGGGTGGGTGGGAAAACACCTTGCCTCACTAGTTGGCTTGATATTTTCCTGGCAATTACCTTCTCCAGCAGCTTGCCTATTGTATTCTGCATGGTTATAATTCGATATCCCTGAATTTTTTTGTGGTCTTTGTCAGGCTTCGGCAAGGGAATCAGATAGCTGTGTAACCATTCCTCCTTGATGCTAGCACTCCCTATACTGTTGTTGTACATGTCTGCTAGTTGCTCTAGCTCATTGTCGGTACACCTATTAATGTCATCGTATCTTATGCCATCAGGACCTGGAGCACTGTTTTTTGATCGTCGAAGCACAGCCTTGATTTCTTTCACTGTCACTGTGTCTTCATCCGAAGTGTCCTGGGCCTTGCATCTGTCTGAGGTGACCTCCTTGGCCAGATTTCGGCCTCCCATGTCTGTCTGGTTGCTTTGCTCAAGGTAGCGTTCAAAGAGGGCTTTGCCCTTGTCCTCGTCAGTCCTCTGCCAGATGAGGTCAGCACCTTGGAAGTCAGAAATGCTCTTATTCTTGACTACACCACTCATGCTTTTATGTAGTCGCCAGAACAATTTCAGTGACTTGTCTGTGCTTACTCTTTGACACACCTCTGCCCATTTTTCGCTTTTAACAACCTTGACCAGTTTTTTGAAGTAGCTTACTTTTGTGTGCATCTCTCTTTCTAAGTGCAAGCAGGGACTAGGATGACCAGCTCTGTTCTTCTTGGCATTTTGCCATCTCCTTACAGCACTACGCTTATCCACCCAAGCCTTCTCCACCTCGAAACTCCACCACGGTGGCTGCTCCCAGCTTTTTTTCCTGCCCTGAAACGTTCTGCGCTTGTCACGTCTTATTTTACTCACCACATCTTGCCCTGTACTGTCATACTGGAACGTCTTTACCTTTAGCTTGTGCTGCCTGGTTCTGCCTTTCTCCACCAGTATGCTGCACGGGTGGTGGTCGCTGCCATGGTGTCCTAGGACACCCCATCTACACACTGTAGTGAGTGAAGGTGAAACTAGCGCCAGATCAATAGCACTGTCCTCATCGCCCGGACGGCTTGCTGTTCTGGTGACACAGCCACTGTTGATACAAACCAGGTCGATGGTTTCCAGTGCAGTCTCGAGCTCCTCCCCCTGTGTATTGGATGAAGTGTTTCCCCATGATCTGCCTTTAGCGTTGAAATCACCACAGAAAATAACATTTCTCTCGTGGCCTAATATGCCACTTAAGCACTGCCACTTCTGGGCGTCCACACTGGCATTGCGGGCATAAATATTAACCACCACGAATGGCATACTGGAATGAACTCTCAACGCCTGTATTTGTATATCGTCACTGTCCCAACTGGACATGTCTAGCTCTGACGCCACCATGCTGTCGCGAACGAGAATCGCCATTCCCAGATGTCGTCTGTTGTAGAAACATTTGAAGCCGGCAATCTGGAGTAGCTGATCGCCCAGTCTCGTCTCCTGGAGTGCTACAATGTCGTTCCTGTAAACTAGGGTTTCTAAAATAGAGCCCCGTTGTTTTACACTGGCACAGTTCCAATATAGAATACGGATATTCCTGAGTCCTAGACGGTGACACTTGAGTCTAAAACGCCTCAAACCTCCACGCTTACCTTGCTTCTTTTTCCTTGCGCGGCTACCCCGCCGCTTCGGTATGTTGACTGCAGACCGCACGAAGAACACACGTTGTTCCGCCATGTTGAAAAAACGTAAACACAGACTTTGAAAACCACACACGCTGCTGAAAATTCACTCAAGGATGGCTTCGCTCGATGCACGAACTCCGTAGCACCCGCGCAGATCTTGAGTAGAAACTCCTGGTTTTACATCCTGGCACACCAATTACACGCAAGAGATGAATAAGTCCATCCCCTACGCGAAAAAGTTAACGAACACAAAACAACACGACCGTTCGTCGCCATCTTGAAACCGGAAGCGATGAAAGTCATACAATTGACCGCACTAATGAGAACTAACACCAACTTGACACCGGAGATAGACAGATGTCGTCTAAATATAGAAATTACAGCGTCTACAACTAGAGAGATCATTGGAGGCAGCGGGTCACATGACGATAACTTTGACCTGCGGTACGCGTTGAATATTGAAAATTGCGCACTTCTCCTACAGCAGCCCGGACGACCGGTCAGATAGATTGTGAGACCTGTCTTTTTAAATGAACCAAACGGCAGTTTGATCCGAAATCCGAGGTAAGCTTGTGAATCCTCAGATCAGTGTGATACCCAGATGTATACAGTTGAGGTATCCAGTGTTTGTGCGTCAAATTAAATGTATTACTAATAAAATAAAACCTCTGAAGTGTAAAATTGTCGACTGCAAACTTCTAGCTACACCGAGCCGTTTCCCCAGCAAAACTCACAATCTCCTACTTTCTCAAAACTGCAAACTCTGAAGTTCTTCAATACATCTGTTAGCTTTACTATGTGCATACTACAACAATCTATCACAGAAAAATGTACGAGGTGAGAATTCAAACGCACTCTAATGCATTTAATCAAAACTGCTTAAATTGCTATCTACTAATCACAAGACAGTTTGTGCACAGGAACCACCGCCTCGCTTGAAAACGTACTTATTTCTGCCTATTCGCAATCTAAGGAGCTGAGAGAAAGATTATATCTTTCCTTTCCTCTTCATGAATTGAAATAATAGGGTTTGATAGAAATTAGTTGTATTTATGTGTCAGATTTTCACTTAGACAAAGCATTCATTAACTGCATTGCCTAGAACAAGTTACGCTTCACAGACGCCATTTGTGACAGACGGCCTAGTTAATCTGTCCAGACCAACAGGTAAACAAAACCTCGGTCTGTAGCCAATTGTTGATAGCCAACAGAATGGACATGATGTGCACTGATAACAGAAGAAGAAGAAGAAATTAATATGTAGAGTAAGAGAGGAGGATTAGGAGAGGTACATTTTGTAGCAACCTCTTACTAATGTATTGTTGTCATGATTTTGTATGGATTACATTTTATAACAATTACACATCAGAAATTCTGTATGATGGCTATGAATAACAATAAAAGACTAGCTGAGTCATACTCATATTAACTGATGAAGATAGGGAAAAATAGTACAAGCTATGAGAACCCAATCAACAGAAGTTAACTCTACACACAACACAGCACTCCACTCCACTCCACAACAATAGCAGGCACAAGGAAATGATTTATAAGAAGAAGAAGACAAGTAGTTGATTTGGAAGGTACAGAGAAACATTTATATATACTATGCATAACCAAATGAGTTGATGAAGATGGTAAATTGAATGCCATTTATTAAAATGCTTCTTATCCTTGTCTTGGTCTTGCACTATCAGCTTGACTTAAATGCTCAATGGAACAACACATCTCCCCCGATGTGTCTCCACCTTGACGTGGTGGGGGAGCTTGCGTGTCCCATCGACCCATTTGCTTGCCGATGGATGAAAAACTACATATCGGACAGCTTTGGGATAGGGACCAGACCAAGAGAGACACAACCTGCTGCTCTGCAGGTTAGACTGAGGATAGCAGTCAAAAATTTAAATCAGGCGCACGAAGGCAAAAGATTTGGTCCGGACAATACTCTACGGCTCTCTGTCGAGGGTTGAGGCTGAACGCCTCTAAGCCACAAACCCTCGGATCTGAGAGCCGGGCCCATACCCACCCTCCGAGAAATAGAGGTGAGATACTGTGCAAGCTACATGCCCAGTCCTGATACTTGTTCGAAGGCTCTCAGCTCGGGGATATGAGGGATTCCCGGAAGATAGGGACTGGCCGTTTCTCGTTCACTGCTGCACGGAGGTAAGGTGCTGAGCCGGCAGCACATGTAGCCTACCTCTTGAGCGAGTACAAAAAAGTCAGAGAAGTGCCCCAGTCGAATGGAATGGTTACGAAAACTGTCTGTATCTAACGCATAGAGAGTGTAGATAAAAGTGGAAAAACGTCTCAATAACACGAAATGGAACGCACGGCTAGCGAACCCATTGTGTGGTCCGAAGTCAAAAGCAAAGCTTACCGAGCGGATGACGCCCACAGTCTGACCACAGTCTGACCGATCCTGGTGTGTGCTTGAGCGGCCAGTGGCAACCGAGATTCCCAACACTGACTCGTGCCAACAAACCCAAATCACTCAGAGGAAAATGAGAGACAAAACCACACAAAACACTATAAGGCTTACTAAGATTTTTTAGAAAACTTTCTTTACACTGAAAGATGTCTTATAGAACACTCATGATCATCATTTTGATTATTATTATTTATTGATTGTCTGTAATTGGTACCGATTTGCATTTTTTCACATTGATCATATGTCATTATGAACAGATGTCTAAAATGTGGAAATGTTTAAGAAAAGGCCAAAAGACACAGGCCCAATCAATAAATTCTATACACAGTAACTGAATCTCATAATTTAATTCCAGTACAACCTTTCTGTTGATTATCTGTCTTATTTGTGTAAACAAGATGTCTATGTGTACCAGTATTTGTTAAATTTATTTATCAAATTACTAAACTCAATGAAATAACAAAAAGGAAAAGAGAAGACTCTATATCTTTTGAATGTTCAAGACCCATGTTATTCTTCACCTGATTTATACCGAGGAAGTCATTCAGACATTTCACAGAATATCAAACGGAGGTTCGAGAGCTATTAAATTCTTGGTGAAGGGGGCAGAGTCAGATCTAGTATTCACTACTTCTTAAAGAGGACCATTAACTCCCAGACAAACAATGAAACCGAGTCTGACATACATCAAGGGTCGTATTCTTGATTTATTTACATATTAGAAGAGGATGGGGTCCAGCTTCTTTAACTAGAAAATGGGTTGTGCACTACAGTGATCCCCAGTCCCTTCGGATTATACGACACTAAACAACCCGACCAGCAGTGATGGGCTAGGAGGTGACTATGTCACTGCTGGATGTCACCCTGGCTTGACCTCCTAGTGTTTAGCGAGAGTTCCTGTCCAGGCCCTAACCTAATGGGGCGGATTGTATCCGAGGCGAACTGTCTACTGGCAGGACGTAAGTAGTTAGCACTAAAGATGGAGTAGAGCTCCAACACTAGGACTACCTGGAGTCCTTAAGTGGGCACTGACTTAGGTCAGTGCCCAATTTTTTTTTTTAAACATCAAATGTAATAACTAACAGGAAAGTCTATCTGTATTCCCCCCTCCCCCCCCCCCCCCACCCATTTTCTTGTCTTATTAGCAGATACGGACCAACATACCTTAAAGTTTAGAGTTAAGGCTAGGGGCAAGAGGTTCAACGTCATTGCACTGGGTTTTATCCCACATAGCTCGGTCTTTTTCCGCATTGCGGCCTACCGAAAGCGTCGCTCAAAGCGCGAATTCCGCAGCTCCAGCGACGACCCCTAGAAGTCTCCGAGACGCTCCCTCCTGACCAAGTGTCTGGACAAATACAAGCGTGTACTACTGTCAAACTCCCCGCCTGACACTGTCTTCAGTGCGGATCACGCGACCAGCGAGATAACGCCTGCAGGAGATATTGCTCGTCTATATTCCGAGCAAATCTATACTGAAGACTGACTGAATAAGTAAAGAAACGATAAAAGTAGTGGTATTTCAATTGCGTTTGCGCTTCCACCTATGCTATAGGGACTATACTATAGTATACTATAGTATACTATACCCTTCGGCCTTTGTGTGTCTTCACAAAGTCGGACTAGATTCAAGCTCAACTGGGTCTTCTTTCCCCGCTGTTTCTACCAAGTTCCCTTGGCTGTGCATCCTCATGTGCACCACGGAATGGCTTGGGCATTCATGCATCTTCACAGACCTCCTTTCTTGGTGTTTTGGATCCACATCGTCGCGGTATCTTAATAGAAAACCATGTATTTCCATTTGTATGTCTTCTCGGACATCCGCAAGTTGTGCTGATATAAACGCGCTGACACAAGCCGGACCAGCTCTATGAAGTACAGGCCAGGACCGCCTGTTGGCTGACGCCCGACCAGCAGTGATGGGCCAGGAGGTGGCTATGTCACTGCTGGATGTCACCCTGGCTTGACCTCCTAGTGTTTAGCGAGAGTTCCTGTCCAGGCCCTAATGGGGCGGATTGTATCCGAGGCGAACTGTCTACTGGCAGGACGTAAGTAGCTAGCACTAAAGATGGAGTAGAGCTCCAACACTAGGACTACCAGGAGTCCTTAAGTGGGCACTGACTTAGGTCAGTGCCCAATTTTTTTTTTAAACATCAAATGTAATAACTAACAGGAAAGTCTATCTGTTTCTCTCTCCCCCCCCCCCCCCCCGGGTTTACTTGTCTTATTAACAGATATGGTACACCACACCTTAAGGTTAAGAGTTAAGGCTTGGGACGAGATGTTCAATGTCATTGCACTGGGTTTTATCCCACATAGCTCGGTCTCTTTCCGCAGTGCGGCATACCGAAAGCGTCGCTCAAAGCGCGAATTCCACAGCTTGTCAACCAAGCCTTTATTAACCCTGCAAAGGCATCGGTTACATGGTTCTCCCTGATTGATTGATTGATTGATTGATTGATTGATTGATTTAGGAATCGACATCACAGCATCCGGGCATTCCCATAAGTGCTCCGTCCCCATCCTCGGCAGCCAGCGAAGAGTTCCAACACTAATAGTACCAGTAGCAATCTGATTATAGTCCGTCTCGCCTTTCCGCTGAACGTTGAGCGTCGGCCAGATCCCCTCGTCACTCCTCGCTGTCTCATTCTTGCCAGACCATGGTAATCCATTTGCTCCCCCGAGGTGTGCACGTGCTCCCACAAGGCCGCAACTACGTCTGCCTTGTCATGTATCAATACTCCACCAAGTTCTGCAGAACTAGCCAATCTGTCCGCCTGTTCATTTCCCAGCACACCGGCATGCCCCGGAGAAAAGATCCAGGCGATGCTTGTCACCCGTGACCTCCGAAGCGAAGCAAGCCACTCCACACGAAGCCTGCCCGTCCTCACCCTCGTCATCATGCTTTCTGAGTCAGTTACAATCACGATGTGTGTGTGTGTCGTATTCTCCATCCAGCGGAGAGCCGCAGTGACTGCCTCCACCTCCATTCTTAAGCTGGATGTTGTGGTATCATATGTCAGGCTCTCCTGTCCCAAACATCTACCATTAGCTTTGGCTATGAACCCCCAGCCACTTCTCTCACCTCTTGACACCGAACCATCTGTGTAGATAATCACATCACCCGAGTGAGCATTGTCCTGAATTAGTTGCTGGATTTCCATTTCCGTGGCCCCTGCTGGCCACTCCCTGCACTCCCGGCTTAATGTGATTATATCTCTGCTCAAGTCTGACTGCTCCGCTGGCACTCTAACCCACTCCTCTCCTCGCCTAATGTTCTCCTCGATGCACACCTGTCTGATCGTATCCTCCGCCAGAGCCATCCATGATTTCCCTCTTATCAGTCGCTGACCCTTAACTGCGCCCAGCGCCTCATGCAGTGGGTGGTCTGTGTTTGCAGCTACTCTGAGGTATGCCTTCGCCTGCATCACCTTGAGCCTACCAGCAACAGTCGGCAGACCAAGGATGTAACGCATACACAATACTGGGGTGTCTCTAGTGCATCCCAGAATGACCCGCATAGCTTCGTTCTGTATGCGCTCTAACTTCACCAGCTGACTCTCTGAGACAGTGAGAAGACCTAATCCATAATCAATTACTGAGAGGATTGGTTCTCCCTAAACAACCATATTGTGAACACAGACCTGCCGGCAGTAAGAATGGATGGGAGCATTTTGAGCAGAACCAAGTCAATGACATATCTTGGTGTTAGACTTGATCGTACCCTGTCTTTCAGAGATCATGTCGATTATGTCATAACGAAATCTCGAAAAGGTTTGTCAGCAATGAGAGTCATGGCGACTGCCAATATCGAGCAAAGACTGCTAATACTTTTGTTCCAAGGACTGGTGCTTTCACCCATCGAGTATGCCCTGGCTATCCTCACTGTCAGCCCTACACAGATTGGAAGACTTGAAAAGGTACAAAACGAAGCCATGCGCATCATTTTGGGCTGCACGAGAGACACCAGCTGTGTAGCAATGAGATACCTCCTTGACTTCCCGACAATGAACCACAGGATCAAGATCTGGAGAGCTCGTGCATACTTAAAAATAGCCCTCTGCATGACGCTATATTCAGAGAAAAGGGTGACAGACTAAAGAGGGGCAAATCATGGATGGGTCGGGCGGAAGATATCGTCAGACAGGTCTGCAGTATTATCAGTATGAACCCCGGCAAGGAATGGGTGCCGGTGCCTCCAGCTTTTAAGTGCACTTTCTCCTGCATTATCACACTCGACAGACGGTGCAGAGTGCATAACCCTGCCGCTGCAAATGCAGAGGTCAACGCTCTCATCTATGAACACTCAGATAGCCCCGAAGTGCTCATCTATACAGATGGATCTGTGGTAAAGCAGCAGAGAAGTGCGTGGGCATTTACAGCCCGTTCAACGGGCCGAACCGTTCAAGAATCCTGTGGTGCCCACTCTATGACCACGAGCAGCATGACGATGGAGGTGATGGCAGTTACACAGGCTTTCGTATGGCTGGAATCACAGCATTATACCAACGTGTGTGTACTAAGTGACTCACTAAGCATGATTCAGAAGGTCAAAGCTGGAGCCGTACGCAGACAGTGGATTGAGTCGCTGCGGAAGTCTGTTGTTCGTAGTCATCTTCATCTTCGTCTCGGGACATGCGGGAGTCGATGGAAATGAACGAGCTGATAAACTAGCTGGCTCTGCACCCCCTGTAGATGGCCAGCCCATGGATCGTGCCGATGTTATTAACGCCTTTAAAGATATGGCGAGAAGAGAAGTCTTTGACGTCAGTGATCCACATCGCTGTCCAGGATGAAAGACTTGGGAGTAAGAATCGGCTCGGCCAGACGCGAGAGGTACATTGGGAAAACGAGGTGCCTCGTCAACCAACACAGAACTGGCACTATTAGCCACCGAACGCTGCTGCATATGCTGGGTTGGGGGGGGGGAGGATCTGAACACCTATGGACCTATCCGGAGTGCAATGAAGATACCCCAACTGATAACTGATAACTGATAACTGAACTCAACTTGTATATCATCAAGTAGCAAGTTCTTTAATCACAGTCCATAGAAAAGGTTCTAGAGCCTTTGCCAGATCTCCTGCCTCGTTCGTTTTCATGCACACGGTGTCTGCATTGTTCTGTGTTCATCTTTCCTTTTGTTCCAGGAACTATGTCGTCCATCGCGGTTTTCTTTTTTCTCCAAACCACCGTGGCATTTAATATAGCCAAATTGTTTTGGCAAGGCACATAATGATTATAATGAACTATTAGAAGTTTAAGAACATTTAAACTGTATTTGTGTGTCGCGTTTATATTGGAAAAATTCTATTCAAAAGTTGTGTGTGAAAAAGAGAGAGAGAAAAAGAGAGAAGGGGGGGGGGGGGGGGAGAGAGAGAGAGAGAGAGAGAGAGAGAGAGAGAGAGAGAGAGAGAGAGAGAGAGAGAGAGAGAGAGAGAGAGAGAGAGAGAGATAACAAACGAACAGACGAACTTTATTTTCAAATGGTTAAAAATTGGACACGCGTGCCCGTCTCACATTTCTATCCTCCTTATCTCTCTGGTGCAGAAATAGCAATACCAGCAACATCGTGAAGCATGTCTCTGAGGTGCAACCTATCCAAAAGGAATTCACATGGAAACAAAATATAACTGGACTGCTTAACGAAAGTAAAATCATAAACATATACAAGCGAATTGCTCAACCAACAATTTGATCAATGAAAAAATAAAAACAATGTTTAATTTTCTTAGTTGCCGATGCTAGCATTGTTATTGTTTGTGACTTCTGGGAATTTGGAATCACGAGACATCAAACTAACGAGATACTACCGCTTAAAGTGGGGTGGGTTTCATAACATTTGAAAGTTCTCACGCCTATACCGCTCTGTGGAGATGAGGCTATAAACATAATTCGTAATCCCGCATTCGAAACACATCTGAGGGCGATTTGGCAGCAGACCGCCTTGCGTTGGTTTTCATAAAATGGTATGATTGCCGGTCATTCAGAAAGCAATGGCAAACTATTGAATGTAAACTTGCCAAGAAATTACAAATAGCCAAAAAGTTATTGGGGTTGACTGCGATGTCCTGTAAAGGATACGCAACTAACTTTAACTGTATCGCCTATCCACAGACTGGGTTCTCGGTCTGGCTAATGCTGCAAGGATTGCCATGCCTCTCAACAGATGTGAAACAAAAGTACAAGTATTGTAAATCTCTCTAGATCTAGCACTTGTAGAGGGGAAGAACAGCTTTGTAATAGTGTCCATGGAGATGGTACTTCGATACAAGTCTCTACACTAATATCACCCCGGTTGATGCATTCCCAATTTAGGACTCAGTCGATTTGAATGTCAACGAATCAGACCCAGACATTCAGAGGTCTTTCAACGAACAAATGATTTCATCTGGAATTTTCATTTTTTTCCCCGTTCTCTCGCTTTGAACTCAAGCGTAGTCCATACATGTGCTACTACTTCTAGTATAATGGACTGATATTTGAGTGTAGATTAGCTTTCCCTATTACCAGCTGAATCAGCTTTTCCTAATTTATGTAGCATGCTTCGCGAGTCTGTGTCGTTCTCTACTATTCTTCAGCCACCGTAACGTTATCGTTACAGCCTTCACCTCCATTATCACGCTGGGAGACGTGATATCATACACCAGACTATCTTTTTTTTAAACACACTATCCATTAATTTTTGCAACGAAAATCCACCTATACAGTTTACTGCTCACCACAAACCCATCCGTATATATTACCACATCACTTTGGTGTGATTTGTCACTTATTATTTGTAGCTTTTATCGGACATCCCTGCCTCGACCGATTCCAGACATCCCCGGACCTGCACGACAATCACTTTATGTAAGGCTACTTTGTTGGCAACACCATGGCCCATTCCTTTTCTCGCAATCTCTTGCAAATTTCACGGACATTTCTAATCATATTTTCAGCATCCGCCATCCAAGAACTGCCTCCCTTCAGTCTGTGTTCACTGCGATCCTAAGGTACATCTTTTTATTTTGTCTGAACTTTGTGCCTATCATATATGGAAGGCAAAGCAAGTATATGTTCTTTTTTTCACAGTCGACTCGACGTGCTATCGAGAACAAGTCACCTAATCTGATCAAGACACCTGACACAAGGGAGAAAATAGCATGTTGCAAGAATAACACCAGAAGACTTTCAAGATGAGCAGCGTGGAAGCCACTAAGACCACCAAGAACATGCAAGAAGAGAACCCGCCTGCCAGCTGCAGCAAAACACAAGAACCTGAAGCAACCTTAAAGGAAGCTACCACTCCTACATCAGCTGAAGCCGCTCCTGTCGCTGAACCGACGCCAGAGATTACAACTACAACTGAAGCCAGCAACAGTGGAGAAGTCCACAACACTAACGAGAAGTAGCCAAGCAGCTCACTAAAGACCTTCACATCGGAGGAAACCACAACAGAGGACTTCGCCGGCAAAATCCTGTTGAAACAAATCACCGTTGAAGAGGCCAAACTGTCGGCGCTACAATAGATAAGGTACAGAGTCTGCTGGAGAACGTGCTGGGACGACACAGCGTCACCCAGCTGCGCAAGACACCTGATGGAATAGCGGTCTCCATCAACAAGAATTCCAAAGACACCACACTTATGCAGATGTCACAAAACGAGAAAGCCGACTTCAAGCTACCCTTCCACTGTCATCATCATAACATCGGGGGACCGAGTGATCCCTGAAACAATCAGATGGGAAAAGAAAGATCAAGCTCTAGAGCACTGCATACCGAGATTGCTGTAGTGCTTTAAGTGTCAGAAGTTTTGGCACACCCATGCCACCTGCAAAAGTCAGGTGGAGGTATGCAGATACTGCTCTTTCCCCCATCCTTACAGTCAGTGCCAGCAAGCAAATACCGACACGGACTTCAGGAGGCCTAACCCTAACAGACAGTGCGCCAACTGCCTCGGCAACCATGGCGCCAGGTACCTCGGCTGCCCCTGCCACTAAGACAGCAAGGAAACTATGACGATCGCCATCAAAACTAACCTGCCCTATAAAGAGGCTAGGAGGCAGTACGAGGCGAACAATTGACTTACATAACATGTCCAAAAACTTTTGACTGTCTACGTCTAATTTCCCTAATCAATTTACGATTTTCATTTGTCTCCTGTAGTACTTGATACACTGTATACGCATCTATATTTCCGAAAGAAGAAATATTAGATACACCACAAAGACCCCGAATACAACGAAATCGATATAGTCGATGGTTGAACGGGGCCATTCGTCTCAAGAGTTGGAATTGGAATAGTATATGTTGCAAACATACAATGGACATATCCATTGTGCAGTCCAAAAAAGAACTCACACAATCTCATTTTACAAGCGTTCCAGCTTCTCCAGCTGGCTGTGCGATATTATCAAACAATAACAACGCCAGCAACTGAAGGTCCCACGACAGACAACAAATAGGCTTTATATAAGGACTATAAATTATGTACCAAATTTGGGCAGTAGCACTATTCAGACAGTTTTTGATCCGTATAAATTTCCTTTCCGTATTTTAAAATTACGTCATACTTTTTAAAGGCAGTGCCTTGTCTGAAAGCAAATTCCTACGCTCGCAAGTATTTGCTTTGTATCGGCTGTTGTTTACAATAAACTATTATATATATCAATTCTGAATTGTCAAATTATATAAATTATACCTGGTTATTAATTATGGTATGAGTTACTTAGTAATGATGAATTATATTGTGGTGAGCCATGACATCCGTTTTGATGAATAAATTAGTCCAGCGACTCAGAGGGTGTTTCTACATTGTTGGTTTCCTGTTTTCATCCTCTACAAATACCCGTGATAGGCTCGAGAAATTCATTAGACTTGTTGGTAAGTCCATGAATCTGGCCCGTAGATCAGCTGCTTCGGGGATGAGACACTTAGGCGTGTTTTTGTTGTAGTGTCTTGGCAAAAGATGGCGACTGTCACCCCACTCCAGTCTTTTCCCTGTTATTTGTTTACAATCAATCCGTCGGTCGTCTTGGTGGAGCCTAACTTTGGACAAATTTTGTACTCGACGAATTAAACTTATTATAATATTATGCTCTTTAATAATGACAAGTGATGAATTCCACTGACCGAAACATGCCAGGAACACAGCTGACAAAGTAAAGTAAAATTAAACAAAATCTGGTCCTCTGAAATATCTTCCCCTGATGTAGTGTAGAGTAGACATTTGAGCCTTTCTCTTTCCATCTGTTTGAAATCTCCATCTGTCATGACAGATTGACTTAACACATTCTTCTTCATCTGCCTTTCATCTTGCTATGGAGCTTGGACTTTCAACCAAACACTTTGTAGACTTATTCAATTTCATGATTAGTTGGATGTTTACTTTTGCAGCTGTTTTCTGCAGGGAAACCAGTCCCATGCCAACCCTCTGTAGTCGCCTCTTATGACATATGGCAGGTTGGTTACAGACTTACAGTGTGATTATATTTTACTTCCCTTAGGGGCTTTGGATCACATGGGCAACTAAGTACATTATACATAGTGATATACTACTTTGTAGCCAAATGCCTCGTCATCTAATTAGTGACACGCTTGAATGGATTAATGAGATTCCCACTGTCCCTGTCTACTATCTAGTGAAACCACAGCCAAGGGAACAGGCTTGGTAAAATCAGCGGGGAAAGAAGACCCTGTTGAGCTTGACTCTAGCCCGACTTTGTGAAGACACATGAAGGGTGTAGCATAGGTGGGAGCGCAAGCGCAATTGAAATACCACTACTTTGATCGTTTATATACTTATTCAGTCAATGGAGATTTGGTCACAACAAACGAACAATATAGGCGGGCCTATTCTCGCTGGTCGCTGGATCCGCACAAGTCAGGCGGGGAGATTGTTTGCAACAGACGAGCAATATCACCGGCGGGCCTATTCTCGCTGGTCACAGGATCCGCAGAGTCAGGCAGGGAGTCTGACGGTAGTACACACTTACACTGGTCCGGACACTTACGAATGAGAGGTGTACACGCTCATACAGGTCCAGACACTTGATTTAAGGCCCTCAGCTGCGGGATATGGCTGAACGCCTCTAAGTCAAATCCCACAGATGTGAGGGTCTGGCCACCACTCATCTCCTGCTCTTGGGGGTGAGACTCACCTCCTGATCTTGGAGGTTTGATGCTGAGCCGCCAGCATCTGCAGCCTACCTTGTTCCAGATGTACTGATTATCCTTTCCTCTGGAGTAAACAAGGCAAGGCCGAGAGAGGGAACATGCTGCATGGGCAATACATATTCTCTGAATCCATGCCCAGGCATTGTGCGATGGAATTTTGGCCAAATTTCAATCCACATACTTTCGTCTGTCAAGACGGCAATGTACCACTCACTTTGGTGTAATGGTTTGCTAACAATGACACGAGCATGGTGAGTTGAGGGTTACATGTCAGCTCATGTTGTTTGCTATGGGATAGAAAGATTGGCCACCTGTTCCATCATGAACTTAGGCTCACACAAATTTGATGGGTCTAACACTTCACATGCCCACAGCAGCTTTCTGCTATGCAATTAAACAAACAATCTGCTACTACATTTTGCCACTGGCAAGTGCTGTGTTGCATGTTTGAACTGAGACTGCGACTGACATTGGCATACCACCTCCTTGTTAATATTAGCATTCATACTTTTGTAATGGTAGTAATACAAATTTATGGTTTATTGGTGCCTGTTTAGTTTGTTTGTGAAGGAACCACATTCATTGCACATGGATACCGCTATAGGTGCTCCAGTCTTTTCTTGCTTCTCATAAATCACATCAAGGGAATTCAACACAGTGCATAGATTCCTAGCACCAGCAAGGGTCCACATGTGTGTATATGATCCTTTCTAATCTCACTCTTGTGGAGAAAATCATTAGAAAATATGAAAGATCAGCAGTAGCAGAGGCAGACCAAGATAAATGATACTGGTTGGCATAAAGTAGTGCATGAAGGAATAACATTGATCCAGAACACCATGGACTGACGTTTGTGGAGATGCATGAATGCCTGTGCCATTCAACATGTCACATGATGATGATCTCTGTATTTTCTTGCATGCCTTTACCAGAATACTGCTCTTTAATCTTGGCCGGTTGAATAACATTTGTTTTATTTTATGAAGACTTGTTCAGGGTTGTTTGCATTTTGCAAATGTTTTCTTCGGGTTGAAGTGTCCAGCCACAGCTGAGATGAACAACACGAAGAGGTGGACTGGAAGAGGCTTTTATGAATGCACCATCGAGATGCAGAACTGGGGATTTTGTAGAGTGATTATAGCTGACCTTCATTGTGCAGACTGAGAACCCGTACGTGGAAAAAAATGATATGGCAGGATATTGGCAGGAGTTCGGGAAGAATCTCTAAACTGAGAGGGAAGACCAGGAAAACTTTCAGTCAGATAGCCGTGGAAATGAAAAGTAGTATGACTCTTCACTGGTTGTTGAACAAGGGGACGGAGTGTGTATGGGAATGTCCTGCATACAGTGATGACGGTGTTTAGCTCAACTCAACACACAGGCACCTTTCCATATAAATGTAATAAATTATGACAGTTAGTTTTCAGTTATAGCCGGCTCCGTGGCCGAGGGGTTAGCAGCTTTCTCCGCTAACCCCGAATACTCTCGTCGCGTCACGCGACGAGAATTAGCAGTGGTTCGAATCGCAAAAGTGACATATGAGAGTATGGAGCCGGTCGCTCAGAAAGTCGTGGCGTGCTGATGAGCGTAATCTAGCCTAGGAATCAACATACAGCTGAAAGATGCTGGTGTTGACTGCAATATCCTGTAACAGGATGGAAACGCGGAAAAAAAAAAAAAAAAAAGTTTTCAGTTATAATTTTCATTATTTTGTGAAAAATGTTTCAGAGCCTTTGGGAAGAAAACCAATACCTGCTGTGGGCAGATAGTCATCCTGTAAAGGCATTATAAAATATCACAAAACACATCAAATGGCCACTCGAGGTGCACAGCAGCGGCCCAATGTAGCAACACAAGGCAAAATATGTCAGTTCAAGTTGGTACTGCTTGGTGAATCAGCTGTAGGCAAGTCTAGTCTGGTTTTACGATTTGTCAAAGGACAATTCCATGAATATCAGGAGAGCACCATTGGCGGTGAGCATTTATGTTTCTTTGTTAACTCATTGTCAACCAAATCATTCTTTGCCATATAACTCATTCTGTACCATGTGTGATGTCAGTTAGTTGCATATCCTGTACAGGATGTCACCGTCAACCACAGTATTTGTTGGCTGTTTGTGATTTCTCGGAAAGTTTACATTCAGTAGTTTGCTATTGCTTTATGAATGTCCGGCACTCATACCATTGTATGAAAATAAGCGCAAGGCAGTCTGCTTCAAAATTGCCCACAACTGTGTGTGATGTGACGTAGCAATAAATGACAATTGTCAAGCCAGTTAATGGATTTGCCAGTAAAATAGGAACAGAGACAGCAAAGAAGAATGATAATGCATTCAGAGGAGAAACCTAAGGCTTAAGTGTGAAAGTTTCTGGAAAAATCCTTCTTTTGTTCGCTTGAAATCTGTCTATATCTGCAATGTTGTCCCTTGTATGAATTTAAATGTCTGTTTTTAGTTCACTCAGTGGGTCATGGAATATCTTCCACTGTTGTTTCTTGTGGCCAGAAGGTTTGCCTAGATGTGTTGTTCTTCTTTCGTTCACCTGAAATTTGTCTATAACGGCAATGTTGTCTCTTGTATGAATTTAACTGTCTTGTTTAGTTTACTCAGTGATCCATAGAGTTTATCTTCCACTGTCGTTTCTCTAGGCCAGACGGTTTGCCTAGATATGTCGTATTTTGGGCAGTCTTGGAGTATGTGATCTGCTGTCTGTGGCACCATCAACATGTGCACATGGCTGATTCACCAATCGTGAATTTTGTATGCATGTAATCTATTGTGTCCTGTTCTGAGGCACAGAATAATAATTTGTTTTGGTCTGTCCATAACATGGTAGTCGCCTTGAGCAGGTTTTGGTGGCTTTCTAACTGATTTGAACATTCTTTTCTTTTGGTGGTATGTAATTGGCACATCAGGCTGTTCTTCTTTTGCACCTTCCTTAGCCAATCGATCAGCTGTTTCACTTCGGTACTCCACAGTGGGATAGTATCCACTGTATGGTAATCTCACGCTGGCTGACAAGGTCAGAAAGTAGAGTCCGTAGTACTGGAAATTTCCCAGACAGGGGCACCTCAAGTACTGATTTTGCATCTGTGAATAACACCACAGGTTTTGAACCATGGCTGGTATTTAGTAGTTTCTCTGTTGCTGTCTTGATTGCCTTGATTTCTGCATCATAGTTATTTTTTTTTTTACAAAGGTCAGTATCCCTCCTTTTCGCCTGTCCTTTCTGTCAGATGTGTAACACTGATAGCCTCTAATTTTGAAGGCTACGTTTTCATTGAGGTGAGTTTCTTGCAAGCAACATACACTTACTGATTCTTGGTTCAGGATGTTTTCTAGCTCTATGTTTGTTATTGCCGGTCTCTCTGGCTGTGGGGTTACAACACTTTCTCTCTGTAATCCCGTTTATCACGCAGAGTCTCGCAGCGGAGCGAGAACTGAGGTGGTTCGACCCCCGCTCGTGACTTGCGGATACTGAGCCGGCCGCTCAGAAAGCAATGGCAAACTACTGAGCGTAATCTTGCCAAGAGATCAACAGACAGCTGAAAGATGCTGCTGTTGACAGCTAAGTCCTGTAAAAGGATACGCAAAACATTTATGTTTGTTATTGCTGACTCCCTCCGCATTCCAGTGCATTAATGTTAGTCTTTGTTTGGTATGGCCAAGTGCTCTATTATCAGGTCCCATGGCTCTACAGGACATTTGAGAAGGACCTCAAGTTATTTTGGTTCAGCCTTTTCGAGGCAAGATGAAAAACATTCTGACCAATAAAAAGATGTCAACTGAAACGAGAAAAAGAGTGTTGAGGGGATACATAGAGCCTGTTCTTTTGTATGGATGTGAAACTTGGACAATGGGCAGTCAAGCTGAAAAACATCTGATGGCTGCAGAAATGTTGTTTCTGAGGAAAATGCAAAGAATACCATGGATAGACAGAAAAACCAATGACCAAGTACTACAGGAGACAAATGAACATCGTAAACTGATTAGAGAAATTAGACTTAGACAGTCAAAATTTTTTGGACATGTTATGAGAAGAAATGGATTGGAGAACTTGGTGACAGCTGGCAAGATCGAAGGAAACAGACCAAGAGGCAGACCGAGAGGAAAATACCTGGATGGCTTGGCCACATGGCATGGATGAGACAGGAACAATGAGCTGATCCACGACACTGGTGATCGAGTGAAATGGCGAGTCATGACCGCCCACGCTTTCCGGCATGGCACATGATTGATTGATTGATTTTCGAGGCATAGGGCCTGGTACTGCACATGCCTGGGGGACCATAGTAGGGCAAGCACCGTAACGTTTTGCAGTAAGTGACATATTACATCACATAATTGCGCGGCATCCTGATTTCTGTGGTACACCTCCTGGCTGGTAACCTCCGTCTTCAGCACCTTTCCTTTGCTGGAGTAGACTGGTCTTACTCGAGGTTAGATATGTATGTGTGTGTACACGTGTCTGCGCATGTATGTACATGCATAGATATCCAGAGCATTCTGGTTTTTTTTATGGCACCAGAGACTTGCCGCCGCCCCTTCTCCTGTTAGTTAAAACAGTTCCACCACGTGAAGACCAGGAGTTGGACTTTTGATGCGAGGTGATAAATGCACAAGCCATGGTGTATTTTCCAAAGTTGGGCACTCACCCCAACTCTGTGCCCCCGACTATATAATGATTTGGAACCTGCCATGAAATTATATTGCCATAACTTGATATGTCTTTTCAGCTGCCTTCTTGACACAGACTGTCTGCTTGGATGACACAACAGTGAAGTTTGAGATCTGGGACACAGCGGGACAGGAGCGCTACCACAGCCTGGCACCCATGTACTACAGAGGTGCACAGGCGGCCATTGTTGTATACGACATCACAAATGCAGTAGGTTGTTATAAGACATGATAGAGTTTGATCATTCAAAGCTGGTAGATTTCTTTTGGGTACTAGTGTATTCTTCTTTGATTAGTTGGTCTGTAGAGAAAAGAGAATTGTATGAGAGACAATATATAAAATAATGTTTAAAGTTAAAAACTATCATCATCATCATCACTGCTGCTATTGCCATAATGAGATAAGCATGGCCGAATGGATAAGAATCCGCGTTTTGAAACATCCGGTGTGCTGATGCCGAGGTAAGGGGTTCAACTCCTACACCAGACAGTTTGACAAAAATGATGACCTCTCGTCCTTGACTTGGGGACGTTAATTACAAGTAGCTCTAAAGTCAGAGTAGGTTCGCCTGATGGCGAGGGACACTGTTCATAGGTAAAGCTAATCCACACACAAAATTCAGTCCAGCACTACTAGAAGTAGTGTTTGTGGACTACGCTCGAGTTCAAAGAAAGCAAGCGCAAACAAAAAATTGCCATAATAAGGCAGAGATGTGGCTGCCTCAGGTTTAGAAGTTACTTGGTTCAAATCCCAGCTTAAGGCTGGGAGCGGCTACAAGAACCATTGGTTTCTAATGTCGCACATTCCCCTGTCACTTGAGTTGTGAGATTGGATAATATCCATCTTGGATAAGGGAGAAAAGCAGGTGGTTTCTGCCTCTCGCTCTTTTTTGTTTTTTGTTTTGTTTGCATATCCGTTACAGGACATCGCTGTCAACACCAGCATCTTTCAGCTGTATGCTGATTTCTTGGCAAGATTACGCTCAGTAGTTTGCCATTGCTTTCTGAGCGGCCGGCTCACATACCCCGTAAGTTACCGATGCGATTCGAACCACTGCTGATTCTCACCGTCATCATGTTACCAACGAGAGTATACGAGATTATGGAGAAAAGTCATAACCTCTAAGCCACGAAGCCGGCCCTCTCGCTCTAGGTTGTCTAAATATTTATCTTTTATCTGCCATTTAAATTTCCTTTTTTCTATTCTCTAAGGGTTTCAGGCTTATCTGTGCTTCATTTTATCATTCCTTCTTTCCCCCGGGAAGGTTAACTTGGTCAATAAATGCAGGCAGAAGTCGGATGTGTCAGCGTTACAGAGCAAGAATGCAGCTCTGCTGTAAATGGACACAACGCAATCACGTCTGAAAAAACTCTCAGGATGGATGCAGAAGAAGAAGTTCCTTGTTTCCAAGGACTTCTATACATGATTCATTCCAGAGGCTTTTAACCTGCTGCCAGGAGTCTTCTGTACTCACCTCCTCTACTGACTATTACAGGACCTGGTACTTCTGAGATTGTCACCATAAATTGTTCCTTAGTTGATATCAAACATTCTATTGATTTCTGTGTTATGAGATACTGTGTAACTTTTGGTGGATGTATACAATGGACCTGGCCTCCCACGTTGTCCCAGTCTAAAATGGGTACCAGGAAATGTCTTGGGAAATAAAGGTGGCCAGCGTGAGACTGACTAAATGAAAATGTGGGGCTCAACACCGTAATGCCTTTCCTCTCTATGGCTTAAGATTAGGAGTTCTTTGTCAGTTCCCTTCCATCTTGTTTTGCGTAATCCCAAATTGCTAATCTTATGATATTTCATTTCGCCTACCACTTGTGCTGTCTTTCATAGTTCATACATACATCTAATATTTCAAGTGACAATCCTGGAGATTTTTCTAGGTGAAAAGAGGTAGGTAAGTCAACAATCTATACTTGCTGTGACTTTCTTCACGCTGCGTCAGACTACTTCTAGAGAAGTGCCTCCTTTAATTTGAGTTTTTCTTTCCTTTTTGAAGACATTGATAGGTTGGATTTGGCAGTGAAAGTTTTCTATGGGATGGGAAAGCCAGTCATGCCAAACATCCTTGGCTGCCTTTTACTGCGTACATGGTAGGTTACAGTATTACTGTTCTTTGCTTCCTTTATGGGCCCTGGTAGTGGTAGGAATATGACAACTTTGTGTGTGCTTTAAAAAAAATTAATTTCTTTGATGTTTCTTGGTAACAATTCCTACAGCTAATAAGAAGAAAATTGTCTCCACAGTTGAGCTTTGCTAGAACAATGTAAAGATTTATTTATGGTATATTAACTCTTAAAAATAGTAGAAGAAAGGAAGATGAAATAAAAAATCAAGGACCTCTTTCCATGTGACATACTGAGCATATCATGCTAGACCTGTATTTTTAAAAATCAGATAGCATGCAATGGATGGTGTGGTAAATATCGCATCAACCATCTTGTGGTCAATTTCACACCGGCAACCTTACTTTCTGATGTCCATTTTATGAGACTGTGTTGACCAAAGATGCACGTGATCATGAACATATTAGAACTTGAGTTGGGTTTAAACTCAGGGCTATTAGACCTACAGGCAAGTGTACGAGTTACCACACTGCCACATCTCCAATTTTTATTCCTGTGTGAGAATATAAGGGGGCTTCAAATGAAAACCATAAATGTTTTTTTGTTTTTGTGTGTGAATATATTCTGAAAAATTAAAGAATAAATGTATCAGTTTCTATATAGTCACCACTGTGATCAGTGCAAGTCCTAAAGCGCTGATAACGTGCTTGGATTCCTGTAGAAAAAATGTTTCTTGGTTGCATATATAACCACTTTAGGTTTACTTGGTGTGCCTGACCTGGTCGTGAACAGTCTGTCACAGAAGTCACACCGTTTTGAAACTTCCTACTCCACTCGTACTCTTGCTGGACTGACAGGCATGCGTCACCATATTGGACCTTTATTCGCCAATGCATTTCTATAGGTTTCACACCTTCTCTGATAAAAACAACGGATAACAGAATGCTGCTCCTCTTTGTTGCATGTCAAAAGTGGGGCGTCATCTTTAAACTGCCACATCACCGTGTTCATCTGCACCGTGATGTCACATCCTTAACACTCTTGACATCCTTAACAACAATATTGACAGGCTACAAGACAATGGCATGGTTACTGTAATTTCTATCACACTTTTAAGGTTTTATTTTGAAGCCCTTTATATTCACTTTTTGAATAGTTTTATTTTTTCGTTTATTTGTTCCTTGCAACATTAATATAAGGTCATTAATATGAGTGATGTGTAAGATTTAATTACATGTGTTCTGTCCATACTGTTTACCAGGACACATTTGGAAGAGCGAAAACATGGGTGAAGGAGCTCCAGCGTCAAGCCAGTCCAAACATTGTGATAGCATTGGCCGGCAACAAAGCAGATCTGGCCAATAAGAGAATGGTGGAATTCGATGAGGCCCAGGCGTACGCAGAAGAGAACAGCCTCCTGTTTATGGAAACCTCAGCCAAAACAGCCATGAATGTCAATGATATATTCCTTGCAATAGGTAAGAGATTGTCTTCCTGGGCCTGGTCTGGAGCAGACATTCATGACACTTTCATTCTCTCTGTTAGCTTTATTACTGCTTCCTTTTGTCTTGTTCACTGGCTTTGAATTCGAGCGTGGTCCATACACTTGCTATTAGTAGAAAGTGCACTGGACTGATCTTTGCATGAGGGCTAGCTTTCTGTCAAGGAAAATGGACCGTTGGCTGTCTTAATGCTGATGTGTTACTGTTGTACAGAGGATGGAGTTCTTCAGAGATATCCTCTCTTTCAAATTAGCTCACACACAAATCTGTTGTAAAGATAATCTTGACTGTATGTGACGCCAGCACGCGGCTGCGGCTGACACATAATATATATTTTATTCTACTGTGATGTACAACCAATACCCAGCCATTCGCATCCCACTCACGTTCATGGTGCACACACACTGTTTCACTGAGGACAGTAAGCATCACTTCCTGCTGCAACATGCCTTATTTCTATATGTATCTATCTCTTGTCAGCATATCAATTTCTGCCTGTGTTTTTTTCCTGTCCATTTCTCTCAATCAATTCGTGTCTAACTGTCAGTTCACTGTAGCCTACATGTAGTATGTGTCCTGTACTCTGGTTATTTGGCGACACTACTTCTAGGTTTGTTCTTGTTGCTGGAAAGACTAATGTTTACTATATGTAAAGCTTGCTTGTAGATGTCAAACGAAGAATTAGGTATTGCTGCTACACTCTCCTGTGCCTGAATGCTCG
The DNA here is from genome assembly GCA_963921405.1 of Cepaea hortensis. NCBI lineage: Eukaryota > Metazoa > Mollusca > Gastropoda > Stylommatophora > Helicidae > Cepaea > Cepaea hortensis. The sequence goes on along the minus strand of OY992879.1, from coordinate 35,016,999 downwards.
TCATTCCCTTGCTTTTCCAAGCAATGACTTTTCTAAGTCAGAGTATTCACGCCATCTAAAAAACACTGTCATAATTAATTATTGCAATCCAGTTGTGTTTTTGCACGTGCTAAATATATTGACACTTTCTGTCTATTTGTGTTTTGCGTGTGCAGAACCTATTCATTCTTTCTGTACTGTGACACTTTCCTTATTACCAGTGTCCCTCACCATCAGGCGAATCCTCTCCGACTTCTGAGGTAATAGTATTATTGTTTTGTTGATTTAAAGAAATGTAAAAATTCACAAATAAACATCATAATAGGAAACTTAAATGCAAAAGTAGGAAATCAAGGTGATAGATACACAGTAGGGAATCTATGGTTTAGGAGAGAGAAATGAAAGCGGATACAGACTTGTAGAGTGGGAAAAAGAGCAGGAAATGATTGTAAGAAACACCTGGTTTAAAAATTAGGTTTTAAATTAGCTCACACACAAATCTGTTGTAAAGATAATCTTGACTGTATGTGACGCTGGTGGTTTGAGACATTTTAGACTCAAGTGTCACCGTCTAGGACTCAGGAACATCCGTATTCTATATTGGAACTGTGCCAGTGTAAAACAACGGGGCTCTATTTTAGAAACCCTAGTTTACAGGAACGACATTGTAGCACTCCAGGAGACGAGACTGGGCGATCAGTTACTCCGAATTGCCGGCTTCAAATGTTTCTACAACAGACGACATCTGGGAATGGCGATTCTCGTTCGCGACAGCATGGTGGCGTCAGAGCTAGACATGTCCAGTTGGGACAGTGACGATATACAAATACAGGCGTTGAGAGTTCATTCCAGTATACCATTCGTGTTGGTCAATGTTTATGCCCGCAATGGGAGTATGGACACCCAGAAGTGGCAGTGCTTAAGTGGCATATTAGGCCACGAGAGAAATGTTATTTTCTGTGGTGACTTCAACGCTAAAGGCAGATCATGGGGAAACACTTCCTCTAATACACAAGGGAAGGAGCTCGAGACTGCACTGGAAACCATCGACCTGGTTTGTATCAACAGTGGCTGTGTCACCAGGACAGCAAGCCGTCCAGGCGATGAGGACAGTGCTATTGATCTGGCGCTAGTTTCACCTTCACTCACTACAGTGTGTAGATGGGGTGTCCTAGGACACCATGGCAGCGACCACCACCCTTGCAGCATATTGGTGGAGAAAGGCAGAACCAGGCAGCACAAGCTAAAGGTAAAGACGTTCCAGTATGACAGTACAGGGCAAGATGTGGTGAGTAAAATAAGACGTGAAAAGCGCAGAACGTTTCAGGGCAGGACAAAAAGCTGGGAGCAGCCACCGACGTGGAGTTTCGAGGTGGAGAAGGCTTGGGTGGATAAGCGTAGTGCTGTAAGGAGATGGCAAAATGCCAAGAAGAACAGAGCTGGTCATCCTAGTCCTTGCTTGCACTTAGAAAGAGAGATGCACACAAAAGTAAGCTATTTAAAAAAACTGGTCAAGGTGGTTAAAAGCGAAAAATGGGCAGAGGTGTGTCAAAGAGTAAGCACAGACAAGTCACTGAAATTGTTCTGGCGACTACATAAAAGCATGAGTGGTGTAGTCAAGAATAAGAGCATTTCTGACTTCCAAGGTGCTGACCTCATCTGGCAGAGGACTGACGAGGACAAGGGCAAAGCCCTCTTTGAACGCTACCTTGAGCAGAGCAACCAGACAGACATGGGTGGCCGAAATCTGGCCAAGGAGGTCACCTCAGACAGATGCAAGGCCCAGAACACTTCGGATGAAGACACAGTGACAGTGAAAGAAATCAAGGCTGTGCTTCGACGATCAAAAAACAGTGCTCCAGGTCCTGATGGCATAAGATACGACGACATAAATAGGTGTACCGACAATGAGCTAGAGAAACTAGCAGACATGTACAACAACAGTATAGGGAGTGCTAGCATCAAGGAGGAATGGTTACACAGCTATCTGATTCCCTTGCCGAAGCCTGACAAAGACCACAAAAAAATTCAGGGATATCGAATTATAACCATGCAGAATACAATAGGCAAGCTGCTGGAGAAGGTAATTGCCAGGAAAATATCAAGCCAACTAGAGAGGCAAGGTGTTTTCCCACCTACCCTGGGTGGGTACCGTCCAAAAAGAGAAACCTGGACCAATGCAGCAGTCTTTGCCCATGATGTCTATGAAGGTTTCCACTCAGGCACTGAAACCGTTGCTGCAGCGATTGATCTTGAGGACGCATACAACAGAGTACCACTGGATTTTTTAATGTTTCAGCTTCTTGAACTAAACGTAAGTCCATTCCTCCTTAGTTGGATCGCTGCAGCCCTCTTCCAACGGAAAGTAGTTTTTAGATGTGGCAGTTGGACTTCGGAACCAACAACAATATATCCTGGCCTACCACAGGGATCACCATTATCTCCGGTACTGTTCAACGCCTACACAGTGAGAATCACCAGTGAGCAGATCACTGGACCTGGCAGGACATTGTCATATGCCGATGATGTTTTAGTGTATCATCAGGGTAAGGATAGAGAGGAGGTTGCTGTGGAACTACAAACCGAACTCAATCGCATAAGTACTTGGTGTGATGAAGCTGGGGCAATGGTCAACCCAACAAAGGCAACAGTGACTTGGTTCTCGTTGAATAATCATATTGTCAACAATCCAACACCAACTGTAATGCTGTGTTCAGAGACGGTGGAAAGAATGCAGACAATGAATTACCTGGGGATACGGTTTGATCGAAGCCTTGCTTATAATGTGCACATAGACCAGGTGATAACAAAGGCCAAGCGGGGTTTGGCAGCGATGCGGGTGATGGCGGCAGCAAACTGTGAGCAGCGCCATCTATGTCTTCTGTACGAGGGGCTGGTCATGTCTGTTTTGGAGTATGCAATGGCAATCCTGACTCTCAGCCATAAGCAGATAGAAAGGATGGAAAGGATACAGAATGAAGCTATGCGCATTATTCTTGGATGTACAAGAGATACAGCATGCAGGGCGATGCGCTACCTTCTTGATTTTCCAACCATTGAAGACAGAATACAAGTTTGCAGGGCACGCGCCTACCTCAGAATTAACGCAAACACACAACATCCACTCCATAGTGAAATTAGGAAGGTGAAGGGCAGCAGGTTAAAAAGAGGACGGTCGTGGATGGGTCAAGCCGAAGACATTCTTCAACAGGTGTGTTCACTTGAGGACTTAGAACCTGGCGAGGAGTGGGTGCAAGTGCCAACAGACTTCTGCACATCCTTTTCAGTTTGCATCCAACTAGATAGAAAATGCAGACAAGAAAATCCGGCTGCTGTTGAGGCTGAAGTACAAGCGTTGATTTTCAAGAATTCGCTAGACGGTGACGCGGTCATCTACACAGATGGGTCGGTCGTCCGACATGTGAGAAGCTCATGGGCCTTTACAGCTCGGGCCGGAGGGAGAATTGTGAAGGAGGACTCTGGTGCTTTCACTGAAACCACAAGTAGCCTGACCATGGAAGTCATGGCAGTAAGTAAAGCGATAACATGGCTCGAGACACAGACATTCACTAGGGCTTGTTTCCTTAGCGACTCAATGAACATGATCAAGAGGATAGAGGAGGGGTCGATCCGAAGAGAATGGTTGCTGCCTCTGAAGCGGTCTCGGATGGCAAAGATTAGTTTCATCTTCGTGCCAGGGCATGCGGGAGTACAAGGAAATGAGCGGGCTGACAAGCTCGCAGGTGAGGCTACTGTGGAGGGCGGACGCGCCATGGACCAGGCTGACATTCTGAATGCTCTACGTGAAGTGAGACTTTTGCGAGAACCAAGTGATGACTGTGAATCTACAACAATGGCCAGACTGCGAGAGCAGCAAATTAAAAGAGGGGTGGCCAAACAAGAACACTACGCAGGAAGCCAAAGAAGATTGATAAACCAACACAGAACTGGCGTCGTTAGCCGCTACACGCTGCGGGATTTGCTGAGGAGGGGATCCGAGCACTTATGGACTGAATGGTTCGATGTGCAACAAGGATGATCTGTCGACTAACTAACTAACTAACCTGGTTTAAACAACACCTTAAAAGAAAATGGACATAGAGGAGTCCTGAAAGCAGGATTAGAAACCAGACTGATTACATTCTGATTAGCAGAAGATTAAGAAGTTCTTTAACAATAGCAAAAATAGTTCCCAGTGCTGATTGTTACAGTGACCACAGATTACTTACAGGTACTCTGAGGATAAAGTTAAAGAAAGTCAAGTATATAACAGGAAACACTAAATATGAGTTGTGTACATTGAGTAATGACAAAGAAATACAAAACAAATTCAACATAGAAGTACAGAACAGATTTGATATATTGTCTGATCTAGAGATCCTATTCCTGGATGTGGATGATCAATGGAAAATGTTGAAGAATTCAATCAGTTTGGCTGCAGAAACAACTATTCCAAAATTAAAGAAGGTGGGTCGTAAGAAATGGATGACTGAAGAAATTTTACGACTAATGGAAACAAGAAGACTCAAAAATAATCCTGCCAAATATGAAGAAATTCACAGACAAGTCAGAGTATTACGTAAGGAGGCAAAAGAAGCATGGCTTTGGGAAAAATTGCTTAGAAATTGAAAAACAACAACATTCAAAATACCAAATTAGTGCACAAAAGAATTCAGGAACTTACTAATGAAAGAACAAGTATATCAGCGGGCTGTCTAAAAACTAAAGATGGCAAAATCATAATAGAGAAAGATCAGATTCTACATGTATGGTCAGATTATGTGACAAATCTTTATGATGATAACAGAGATTAACAGTATGATATTCGATTTAATAATGGACCGCCAATTTTGAAGATGGAGGTTCAAAATGTTCTTAAACATATGAAAGCTGGCAAGGCCCCTGATTCAGATATCATCACAACAGAAATGATTAAAGCTTTAGAAGAATATGGAATAGATCAAGTCACCAGACTGCTGAACATTATATGATACCGGAGATATACCTTCTGAATTATGTAGTTCTGTATTTATTGCAATCCCAAAAAAAATCAGGAGCCTTGGAATGTGATCAACATAGAACAATTAGTATAATGAGTCACATCACGAAGATTTTGCTACGAATTATCTTGCACAGAGTGAGGAAGAAAATACAACCTGAAATAGGGGAAGAACAATGTGGGTTTGTAGAAGGAGAGTGTACAGTAAATGCTGTGTATATGCTGCGAACAGTTATTGAACGTTCTATAGAAGTAAACAAAGACATACATCTTTGCTTTATTGGCTACACAAAGGCCTTTCGATAGAGTAAGACATGTCAACATGGTAGATATGTTTGCAGATCTACAAATTGATGGGAAAGACATTCAATCAATCAATCAATCATGTGCCATGCCGAAAAGCGTGGGCAGTCATGACTCGCCATTTCACTTAATCACCAGAGTCGTGGATCATCTCAGTGTTCCTGTCTCGACCATGCCATGTGGCCAAGCCATCCAGGTATTTACTTCTTGGTCTTCCCCTTGGTCTGTTCCCTTCGATCTTGCCAGTTGTCACCAAGTTCTTCAATCCAATTCTTCTCAAACACGTCCAAAAAATTTTGACTGTCTACGTCTAATTTCTCTAATCAATTTACGATTTTCATTTGTCTCCTGTAGTACTTGGTCTCCCTGGTCTAGAGGTTACATGACTTTCTCCGTAATCTCGTATACTCTCGTAAGTAACGTGACGTTGGGCGAGAATCGGTAGTGGTTTTCTCCGCGTCGGTAACTTAACGGGGTACGTGAGCCGGTCGTTCAGAAAGCAATGTCAAACTACTGAGCGTAATCTTGCCAAGAAATCAACAATCAGCAGAAAGATGCTGATGTTGACAGCGATGTCCTGTAAAGGATATGCGAACTAAAAAAAAAAAACACAAAAGAAAAGTACTTGGTCATTGGTTTTTCTGTCTGTCCATGGGGACATCATATTTCTATATGTATTAATCTCTTGTCAGCATTTCAATTTCTGTCTGTGTTTTTTCCTGTCCATTTCTCAAAGTTGGCAGTCCATCACATTTCTTCTTCTTCTTCTTCGTTCATCCGGAGTTTTTTTTCGGACGTGATTGCGTTGTGCCTGTCCACAGCAGAGCTGCGTTCTTGCGCCGTTAGGCCGACACATCCGACTTCTGCGGGCATTTGTTGACCGGGTTAACCTTCCCGGGGGTTTCTTAGGACGTTTGGCTCTCACTGTTGTGGTGTTATCCCCCATCCCAGCTGGCCCATATAGAACAGCCAAAGACATCCTGGTCAGCCCTCAAGGGAAGGCAGGGGCAGACCATGGGCATTCCCCGCCATCCAAGGAGGCTTCCATACTTGCAGAGCCAACACACAGTGCTCTGGTACTGGGCTCACCCAAGGAATCATCACGTCCTGCACATGGCTGCTTAGCCTCACTTCCGTATATTGGGCCTTCCATTCACCATAGGCTGTTCTCCCGGAAACCAGAAGTATGCAGTCTGCAGATGACATCCACACAGTGAGCTTTCGATTCGGACTTTCCACATAATGGATTTGCTATCCAAGCAATATTCCATTTCGTGCCACTAGGACACTTTTTCCACCTTTTATGAAGCCCACAGAGTGTGCTTTCGATTCAGACTTTCCACATAATGGATTTGCTATCCAAGCAATATTCCATTTCGTGCCACTGGGACACTTTTTCCACCTTTTATGAAGCCCACACAGTGAGCTTTTGGTTCGGACTTTCCACGTAATGGATTTGCTATCCAAGCAATATTCCATTTCATGCCTCTGGGGCGCTTTTGTAACCGACATACCTGTGGTATGAAGTGCGGCAGTCTAAATACTTCTTCATGCACCTTTAAATGTCAACCTGAATGTAGTTAAAGTAAGCTGCAGTCAACTTGAGCTTGTTGATATCTCCATAGAGCTTGTCCTCAAATGAAGCAGGTGTGGGCCAAAATATCTTTCTCTGTTCTGCATATATTGGGCACTCCTGCAGCAAATGTTTAGCTGTCATTTTACCAGTTCCACAATTGCATTCATCGGTATCTCCTATCTTTAGTTTATCGAACAAGTGGTATTTCAGCCTGTTATGTCCTGTGCGGAGTCTGAAGATTGCTACTTGTTCTCTTCGGTCGAGTTTGTAATATGCATCATCCTTCTGGTGACCTGGATGCTCTGATTCCCATTTGGTTCTATAAGTGCTTTTTATCAACCTCTTTACCTCGTTATAGGTTATGTCTATGTCAGGCTGTGGTAGTCGTCCGCCCTCTTTTGCCAGTCTGTCAGCCTCTTCATTTCCAGGTATACTGCAATGTGATGGTATCCACTGTATTACAACTTTTTTTGATTTCTGGCATAGACCATGGAGTGCTGCTCTTAGGTCAGCTATTTCTGTGCTGTAATTGCTCTTCAGTATTGAGACAGCTGACTTTGCATCTGTAAAGATAGCTATTTGCGTCTCTTTATTTTCCTCCATCAAGAGCATTTCTGCTGCAGTTTTCAGAGCCTCTACCTCCGCTTTGAAGTTACTTGAAAACTTTCTAGTTGCCACTGAATGTGTATTTTTTACTCCATTTTTTAAATTTAGGAGAATTCCTCCTCCTCCATTCTCTACTGAATTTTTGGCTGATCCATCTGTATATGCATGGGTCCAATTGCTGCTTGGGTAATGTTCTTTTATGTAGTTTAGGGTTATTTCTCTTCTTTCAGTTTCATGCTGAGTGTTCTTTTTCTCAATACCAGGAATGTTTTCTATCATCTCAGGCAGTAGCTGCTGTCTCCAAGCTGGGAACTTGTCTGCATTGTAAATGGGTTTGACTGTTGATATGTTAAGTATGGGATCTGCCCTAATCTTTCGTTTTGCAGTTTCTACAAAGTTGCTACGCTTCAGTCTTCCCTTTCCAAAACCACTAAACCTTTTATACATAGGGTGGTCTGTCAATCTTCTAAATTTTTCAGCTTGTTGCTGGGCTCTGCTATCTCTTCTATCCTGCATTGGTTGTAAACAAGTGATCTTTTCTAGTTCATTAATAGGCGTTGTCTTCAGGCTTCCAGTTATGATTCGCATTCCTTGATTTTGGACTCTGCTTATTTTGTTAAAGTTTGACTTAGCTGCTGTTGCCCAAGCTGCAATGCCATATTCCAGTACTGGCCTCACCCGTCCAGTATATAACTTCTTGAGAACTTTCTCATCTGCTCCCCACGTTGTACCAGCAAGCTTTTTCATGATTGCCATTCTTTGCCTTGCTCTTGTTCGATTTTTCTCAACCTGTGTCTTCCATGTCAGGCGACGATCAAAGGTGACTCCTAGATAGTTTGGATTTTCTTCATGGCGCAATATTTTTCCATTCAATACCAGCTTAGGTTGCTGAGTATTAGTTGAGAGGGAGAACACTGTGCATGTTGTTTTCTCCTCACTTATCTTCACTAGCCATGATTTTGACCAGTCCTCTAGTACTAATAGGGCTTGCTGTATTCTGCTGTTAGCTGTACTAATATATTCTTCAGATGTCCATATGGCTAGGTCATCTGCAAAGGATGATGTGTGTACTCTGGCTGGAAAATTGTCTGTGATGTCATTTATATATGCTAGGAATAATGTTGGTGAAAGAACTCCTCCTTGGGGGACACCTTGCTCCAACAGCATCATTTTGCTGGTTTGTCCTTGTACTTTTGTCCTGGCAGTTCTGTTCTCAAGGTAGTGGCTGATCCAATTGTACATTTTCCCACAAACATGCATTTTTTGCAGTTTTACTTTCAGTCCTTCCTTCCATACTTTATCAAATGCTTTTTCTAAATCTATCCAGACCGCTAGTGTGTGCTTTTTCTCTTGGAAGGCATCCTCTATTTCCTGAGCTATATAGGTTATTTGATCTTCAGTGGATCTGTACTTTCTGAATCCTGCTTGGTGAGGTGTTAAGAGTTGGTTTTCTTCCAGATGCCATGTTAGCCTGCCATTGATAATGCGTTCCATTAATTTTCCTACACAGCTAAGAAGACTGATAGGTCGATAGCCATTTGGTTCTTCCAGGTCTTTTCCTTTCTTTGGGACTGGTATTAGTATAGCTTCCTTCCATGCCTGTGGGACTATTCCCCTCTTCCAGCTGTAATTTAGGACTGCTAGTAGTTTCTTTTTTGCCTTAGTGCCTAGTCCTATTAGCATTTCATTTGTGATTCCATCCTTTCCTGGTGATGTCTTCTTTTTTAGGGTATTCATTGCCTGTTCCATTTCTTCCATTGTTAGATTTGCCATCATATATTCTGCTGCTGTCTCTGTATATCTATGATGTATCTGTTTATCTTTGATTGCTTTCTTCTGTTCGGCTGTAATATCAATGTGGTTTGCATTGGCATAGTGTTCCATTAGTGCATTTGCAGCCTTTTTTCCTGTAAGCAAGGCATTTCCTTGTTTAATTGTTATTTGTTTGTTTCTAGGTCCTTCATTGTTCATGGCTTTCACTAGTTTCCATAGTTTGTTTCCATCCCTGTCAAAATTCAGGTTTTCTGTTTTTTTCCTCCAACAATCTCTTGTTGTTTGATTTACTGTTCTTTTATATTTTGCTGAGATGGCTTTGAGAGAGATGTTCGCTTCAGTTGTTTGTTCTCTCTCTGCGGTCTTCCTAGCATCTTCAACTTTGTCCTCCAAAATTTGTAGTTCCTCAGTCCAGTATGGTTTGTAATTTTTCCTCGCTCCTCTTGGAATAGACTCAGTGGCCGCCTGTATTATTGCTCTGTTTAGACTTTCCACCATTTGCTTCATGTTGCCATATCGTGTATTTATGTTTTCACAATATTTGTCTGTTAGTATGGAAAATCTGTCCCAATCTGCTCGTTTGTAATTCCAGCGAGGCAAAGGCTTTTGCTCCTGTGGAACATACTCCATATTTATTACAAGCTTGATTGGTCTGTGGTCACTACCTGCTAATTGGTCAAGCACATGGCGATCGATTTTGTGGAGGATGTCTCCTGTGCAGAAAGCTAAGTCTGGAGTAGAAGTGGTAATCCATCTTCTGGAGTAGAAGCTCGGTGTGTCATCCGCTTTGTTGAGGAGATGGAGATTTGAGTCTATTTCCCAGTCCTCCACTTCATCTCCTCTTTTGTCAGTATCTGGGTATCCCCATCTTTCTGAGCGGCTATTAAAGTCTCCGACAACAATGCAATTTGTGTCAGTTATTTCCATGTTTGAGAGTGTAAGATCCTTATCTGCTGGGCTATACAGATTGTAAATTCTTATTTTCATGTCCTTTATCATTATATCAACACCTATAATTTCCGTTTGGTTGTCAGAGATCACAGATACTTCGCTGCAAGGTATTGTATTTCGTGTAAGTATTACAACTCCTCCTTTGTGTCCTTCGCGGTAAAAACGTGTGGCCTGATATCCCTCGACTGAAAATGTGCGATTGGCGTTGAGGTGTGTCTCTTGAATGCATGCCACATCTATTCTATCTTTATGAAGACGCTGTGTTAGGGAGGCTTTCTTGTTATAAACTCCTTCGGCATTCCATTGTAGTATGTTGAGAGTCCGGGGTGTTTGGTCAATAGCTCTTAACCTACTCCTCTGTGCCTTGACTCCACAGCACAGGGGAAGGTGACCACCAGTAGTCATGGGTGGACCCCCTCGAGGCAGGGGGCCCGGCACTATCACCGCCTGATGGGACTTCACGGGATTAGCACCATAACGATTAATTTTCATCTGTGGCATCATGAAATGATAAAGTTACGTTGCACTTCTTTGTCAAGCCTGTGGCTCAGTACATCCGATTTCGACAAGCATTTTTCAGGATGCTTTCCCTAGCCTTTGACTGTCCCCAGTCTACCTACAAGGCAGCAGGTTTGTGCGTCACTTCGTCTGGTCCCTCTCCCTTGACCTGTCCGACATGGGTGACCCTACCAGTAGCTGTGCTACCGTCGGCATAGCTCTTGGGGTCATTGGAACACTCAAGCCCCTCTACCTCGTCAAGGTGGACGCACGGCAGAGGGGTCCATCACATTTGTAGATTAAGAGCATAGCAATCATTTTCTACCCAGAGCATCTGGTTGTGCCAGGAAATGAATAGGCTGATAGACTTGCTGCAGCTCCTTTGAGCGGTGAGCTATATTATCACAAGGCTCTCTGGGACAAGGGTCTGGATAACACTCAAAGCATTTAGGAAAATTCGGGCAGACATTCAGCCAGGCTGCCATTGGTACCACCAGCATGGGAACTCTTCGTTGGCAACTGAAGAAGGGGATGGGCATGAGAATGATCAGAGTACAGTGATGTTGATTCATGGTTTCATATTCACATCCATATTCTTTCCTGGGACTGTTTCAACAAGTGCTGTGTTAGGTTACCTAGTTGATATTGTTAAAAACTTAGTTTCATATCCTTTACATGACGTAGCAGTCAACTCCAACATTTTTTGGCTGCTTGTGATTCCTGGGCAGGTTTATGTTCAGTAGTTTGTCATTGTTTTCTGAATAACCGACATTCATACCATTGTATAGAAACCAACGCAAGGCGGTCTGCTGCCAAATTGCTCGCAGGTGTGTTTCGTGTGCGGTATGCAGGATGTACGATTTGCCATTTTAACCCATAAATGCCACAGATCTGGCAGCTGATATTGAGATGTGATCATACTAACTATTGTTGTTTGCATCTGTCAAGGTCCTCAATAGGACATGACAGAAAGGACAGAGGAAGACATAGGACATGGGAATAGTACGGGTATAGTAAACCGGTCCATATGCCCATGACAGAAGGTTAGAGACAGGACTGTTCCCTTGAGTGACAGGACAGGTTCACCTTGGACGGGATGATGGAGTACGCCTGCCTCAACAGGCGAGTGCAGGACAGACTCGGCTAGCACGACCTCCATGGACTCCATGAGGGTCAAGTACCTTGTGACCACCTAACTGAGTAGGAAGCGGCAGACAGGACTCTGACGTGGATGAGAGAGGATGCGTGACTGTGTTTGGGAGAGATAAATAGACCATTTATGTAGACTTAAGCTCCACTAGTGAGAACTCTCCTGTAGAAAGTGCATTTACACTTGTTAAGAGGTTTGTTTGTTGGGGAGAGCTATGGCTGGTAGGTTTCAATGTGACTGCCTTAGGTTCAGAATGTACCAGGTTTAATCTCAACATAAGGCTGGACATGTTTAAAAAAAACTTCTGGTATCTAATGATACCATGCGACCCCCTGATCTCTTGTGTAGTGAGATTAGTTACATAGCCTTCTCGGATGAGGGTGAAAGACAAGAGATGCAGTGTGTAGTGCATGTTAAACATTCCAGGGCACTTGGAAGTAGACCACAAAGGGTGGAATGCAAGGTTGCTGACCTGACAAAAATTGGTTATGATATGGCTAGAAAGAACCCTTGACATCGGATAGAATCTGTTCACAGGAAGCAAATCTGACACAAATGCATAATGAAAATTCCTTGGATAGCCAAAATGAGTAAAACATTTTGAGAGAGGCACAGACACAAAAATAACTTATCACAAACATCAGAAAGAGGAAGTTGTCATTATTTGGCCAGATTATGAGAATAGAAAATCTGAAGCATGTTGTGACATCTGGAAAGATTTGTAGGAAAAGAGGGGAAGACAACGAGAGAAGATTCTTGATAGCCTTCTCTCATGATATGAAAGGATGTCAGCGAATGAAATGATATATGCTGATGATGTTAGCAAGATGCAGAGAAACATGATACCCATGTCATATGAAAGGATGTCAGCGAATGAAATGATATATGCTGATGATGTTAGCAAGATGCGGAGAAACATGATACCATTGTCATTTGGCAAAGCACATGATGATGATGATGATTATTATTCAGACATCTGTTTAAGCTGGTTGTGTAGTAATTTATGCAAACTTGTCTTTCAGCCAAGAAACTGCCCAAAAGTGAAACATCAGGTACACCTCAACAGAGACAACAGGGCGTGCGACTCAGTAGTGAACAAGGGGCTCAGCAGTCAGAGGGTGGATGCTGCAAGTAGAGATGTTCATCTTTTCATTCCACCTTTTTGTTTTTATAAATATATATAATCTTGATTTGTTCATTTTTACTTCTCAAACATGCGCCAGTTTATAGCAAAGTGTTTGCACTTTCTCAAAGTGATACCTTACTGTGTTGGATGTTTAGAAGTAAAATGTGGAAGAAGAAATGTTTAGGGATAGTTAAGAGTTTGGAAGTTTAGTACAGAAAATGGCAGGGTTATATTTCCAAGGAGAGGGAATTACTATGAGAGATTTGTATGGTGTTGGATTGTCCGCAGGGTTATATTTCCAAGGAGAGGGAATTACTATGAGAGATTTGTATGGTGTTGGATTGTTCGGACATTTTTGTTAGCTAGTGAAATGTTTAATATTGCTGTAACTGTGAGAAGGAACCCATGGAGAGAACTAAACAAATACCAATGAATCAGGAGGTGAAGAAATGATGATGGCACTGAGTAGCACTCACAATGAGAAAACCTGATATCAGTCTTTAACCTATAGGGCCACTGATACAGAGGGAAGCCTGAAAACACATGGAGAAGTAAATTTGAGACAGATGAATAATATGGGGAAGACACGCAGAGCTGAAAGAGATAGCAAAGGATGGAAGGCCTAGTGTAGTATGGGATAAAGGGGTAGACGTTGAAAAGAAGTTAGAAATGATGCTTTTTATGCGGTGCAGTAAGTGTGACTTCAAAAGTTACATATAACTAACTAACTGTTAGAAATAATGCTGTTTTATGGGGTGCAGTAATGTGATCTGACATGTTGGTTAAAGTTAAAATAAGTCATAATTGATGATTCTGTATTGATTGATTGATTGATTTAAGAACCGACATCACAGCATTGGGGGAATTCCCATAAGCACTCCGTCCCCATCCCCAGAATGATGATTCTGTATGCAGTATGGTAATGTGATTTCACATGTTGATTAACAGTTAATATGTAACCGCCAGAAATTATGCTTCTGTACGGGGGATGGAGTGATGTGACTTCTCATTGTGGTTAATATATAATTATAACTGTTAGAAATAATACTTCTATATGGTATACTGTAATGTGACTTCACATGTTGGTTACATGTTAATATAGCTGTCAGAAATGATGTTCCTGTAGGCAGTAAGGTGACTTCACATGTTGGTTACAAGTTAAATCTGTCAGAAATGATGTTTCTATACGGAATACAGTAATGTGGGGTTACATGCTGATTACAAGTTAATGTCACAGTAGGACATATGCTTGTCTGGCACCCTCAAGGTGGATGAAATTGGGAAACCTACAACAAAAACACATGAAGAGAATGAAAGAAACTATATGAGGAGGACATGCAGGGAGCTGAATGAGACAGCACAAGATGGGGCAGCTTGGCCAGAGTTGGTTGAGGGCCTGTGGCCCAGTGGGGGATAAAAGGCTAAAGAAGAATAAGGGGGAAATAAAGAGCCATCATTATCTCCTATGGACAACAATCACCTTCAAATTAATATCCTGTGAGGGTAAAACCATGGGCAGCTGCTATTTGTGGCTGACTCAATCACAGGATTATTTATCTGAGCCAGGAATGGACCCTAATATAACTTCTCTGTGAGGTTGAACGGGGTCAGGGTAATGGTATAATAGAACGGAAGGGGGAAGATGCAGGAATTTCATAATTAGAATTTTGTGTCGGATTATCATGGATTGTGTAAACACTTTTGTCAGCAAGTGAAATGTTTTTATCAGTCAGGAAATATGCTTCTGTACAAAGAGACAGTAACGTGTCTTCATATGTTTCGTTGATGTTTAATGTCACAGCAGAAACAGATGGTTCATATGTTTCAAGCAAATGAATATTTGTGTGAGGTGTTGACGCCTGTTGGCTTTGTAGAAATTCTGGGAGTTTGTAAAGTCTTACTACACTTTGCATGTAGAACAAATTTGCTGTACAGTCTATCATGAAGCAATATGCAGCAAATGGCTGTCATCTGCTGAAGTAATTCTTTGCACTCCAAACAGAATGGTGTTATCAATGGCAGATAGAATGTTTTTAAATTTGTTCTACATAGTGAATATCTATACCTAAATAGCATGCTTGAGGCAATCATATGAACTTGTAGAAAACTAGGGAAAAACAGATACTTGTATTTGCTGTAAATTCCAATAGACGCGTCAAACAAAACAGATGTAGAAGCAAGAAATGTCTGGCAAATCACGTCAGTTTGAGTAGAAATATAAGGCATATTTGGGGGAGTTGTGTAAGCTTTGACAAGGATGTAAAAGGAACCAGGTTGGAGGGAGGGGTATGTGTAAACCGATATCGAGGTACAGAACAGTCCAGTGTAAATCTGCTCTTCTCTTCTAAATGTCAACATCATCATCATCCTCCACTTTTACCATCAGGTGTCGTGGGGAGAAATAGTTGACTTTCCAGCGCCCAATGAATGGCACTGGATAGTGTCATTCCATGTGATTGTATAATGTCTTTGATGCTGCCAATCCATTTTCTTCTCAGGTGTCCTCTTGCTCTCGTAGCCGATCTTTTTTGATGTAGCACCAGTGCTGGTAGTTGATGGTGATCTTCTGCCTTCAGCATATACGGCACACGGTGTTGATCCCACTGCCTGTCTGATAGCATCATTTCTTACTGGGGATAGTTTAGTTGGCAGCTCTCCTCAAGCATCTCATATCGCAGGTGTTGATTTGGCATCAGTGTGATTTGGATAATGTCCAAGTTTGACATTGATAGTATAGAACATAGGTATATTTGGATGTTTCCGTGTGGGTGATAGTTATATATAAGCGCACTTGCTTTTTGACATCTGATTTTGATTTATGTGTCTATTCTAAATGTCACTTTGTACAAATCTCCTTCTGCAGTAAAATGTTTTGTATGTATTGTATTTATATACTTGTGATATTCATTCTGAAAACTAGGGGCATTGTTGTCATGCTTGTGGCCTGAGAGTTGCTTTCTTGAAGGCTTGAATTGTGTTTTACTGGGCAGGGAAAGCCTAATTAGTGATAAATGTGTACATTGTAAGGCCATGAGGATTGCTCAGCGTAACTGTTCTTTTTGGTGAAGTTTATTTTGATGTACAAAATCTCCTAGGTTAGCATCAGGTAATTTATTTATTTTTCATTAGGAGTCCTTTGTAAGCAATAGAGATTTTATTATTTTGTTTGTTTGACACATATACATTGGTAGATACAGATGAAAGAGAATTGTTTTGGCCATGGTATTTTAAACACCACCATCTGTAAATTCCCAAAGTTGGTGATTTAGTAGTAAGAAATTATGTATGATTTATATGTGTGTATGCATGAGTATTTAAGCCCCAATCGGGTGAAACGGTTTGGGAATTACTGCATTATAGCTATTTTCCAATAAAGTAAGCAGATTCTGATGTTTGTTAACTGAAGCTGCAGATTTTATAAGGTGGTAACATTTATATGCAGTTATGTGGAGCAGAGCTGGCACTGTGGGGAAGTGCTTACGGATGCAATTCATAATCTCGCATACCGATTTGGCAGCAGATCACCTTGTGTTGGTTTCCATACAATGATGTGAGTGCTGGTTGTTTAGAAAGCAATGGCAAACTATTGAGTGTAAACCTGCCAAGAAATCAGTCAAAACAATACTGGGTTGACTATGACATCATGTAAATGATATCAACCCCAGGAAGGTTAACCCAGTCAACAAATGCCGGCAGAAGTTGGATGTGTCGGTCTAACGGCTCAAGAACGCAGTTCTGCTGCAAACAGGCACAACGCAATCACGTCCACACACAAAAAAAACTCCAGATGAACGCAGAAGAAGAAGATATCAACTAACTTGTTATGTAGACCTACAGGCCCAATAAGGTTTATGACTTCAGTGTTTGTCAGCCTGTCAAGTTTTATGATTGAAAAACCAGATGTATTCTAAATAGATAGGCATTGTAAACTAAGAAACTGGATATTGACAACTACAATATGGGATTTAAAGGTAAAGCACCCTTCAAAAGTGTCAGATACAAATTAAGTTTTGGATAATTTTTTGGAAAGTTGTTTTCAAGAAAACAATCCATAGATGTAATGCACTATGCTGAGCTAATAGTAGCTCTCCAAGGACCATGTCAAAAATCCAAAAGGGCTGTATGGAATCCCACGTACTGGAAAGTGAAGAGGTGAACAGATTGGCAAAGGAATATGGAAGAATACCTCAGCTTGATATAGACATAACCTGTGATGAGGCCACGAGGTTCACAAGAAGCACATAAAGAACCTAGTGGAAGTCAGAGTATCCAGGCCACCAGAAAAATGCTGCATGCTAGCAACTCCATTTAAGTGATCAAGTAACAATCTTCAGACTGCGCACAGGACATTACAGGCATAACAGTAAATAAAGGATAGGAGATACTGATGACTAATCATAAACTATTGCTAACATGACTGCTAAACATTTGCTGCAGAAGAGAGAAAACTGTTTTAGCCTACAGCTGCACCATTTGAGGACGAAAACTCTGGAAATATCAACAAGCTCTTGGCTGCTGCTTTCTTAAAATATATTTGGGTTGGCGTCTGAAAGTGTACAGAAGAAGAGTACTCTGACCCAATCTCTCTCTGGGTAGTGGATCAGATGCCTTACTTTCTGGTTATAGGTTTTGCAAAATGAGCTGACAACCTCTTAATATGGTGATCAGAGAATGAGATTGGAGCACTAATGGATAGTTTCCAGCTCAATGAAACACCCTTGTACTCAGGGCATGTGGGTGTGCTAGGGAATGAACGGACTGGCTGCTGCCACTTCTTTGGGTGGCAAACTACTTTATGACAAACTGACATGATGAATGCTCTTTGGGACCGTATGAAAAGTGCATCAAAGCAGGCAGAGGATCCACACCCAGAGAGACTAAATCAGCGGGGAATTGAGCAAAGGGTCTCGACTATACTCAGTGTGTAGGGAACAGTACAGAAGGGTCTCATTTAACCAGGCTTCCACCACTACACATCAACAAGGGATCTCTTCGTTGTTCTGAAGAAGTGGACAGAGCACTTGATGTAAAGTCCTGAGTGCAGTAATGTTCATTCTTGAACTTATATGATGAAAATGATCTTTGAATCCATTTACTGTGAGATTATTGAGAAGTAAGCGGATTGTCAAATGTGTTGGTCGCTAAGAGGATAGGAGAAGACCGAGAATAAAAACTAGAATTAACTAAGAGCCCTTAGGCTTGGAAAAGTTAAAAGGAAGGTGTTGAAAAATGAACATGCGTTGTTCAGAGATTGCAAGCAAGTACAGCAGTTCCCCATGGTGGTTGGTGACAGACGACCAGCACCCATATATTTTGTCCAGTCCACATTTAGAGCTGTAGTGGTGCTGAGGCTAGCTTTCTTGCCTGCCAACCCGGTGATCATGTGTTCAAATCCCCATCAAAGCAGGAAGTTGTATGTTTATTTGGCCTGGTCTCCCAATCTGACCCAGTCTAAAATGGCTGCCAGGAAATGTTCTAGGAAGTAAGTTGGCTGGTTTGATATCGGCCATGCCACCCATCCAGTGCTGATTGGTCTAAAAATGTTTGGGGTTGGCAACATATACCAGTACGCCTGATGGAGTAAAAAGGGATCCTTTTTTTAACAAACAATTTTAACAGGTGTATACATATAAACAAGAAGTATGTATCTGTATTGTGTGTACATACTGCCATGTTTTCATCTACAATTGCATTTGCTTTTTGTACAGTACTCAATTCTTAGTTATGTGCTCAAAAACTGCATTTTTACAAATTTTTGGGAGGTAATATTGGATCATGATTGGTAATTCTTCTTCTTCCACCTCTTCTTTTTCTGCCTTTAAGACTACTAGAGGAGTATCGGTCCATAACCATATATGCCACATAACATTGTAGGTCATTTCATGGTTGTTGGATGGTGGCTCATTATATTTTTCTGTGGTGTGAGATAAAGATCTCAGATCAATGCTCTTTACATCTTTAATGATATGCCCTGGAGGTTTAAAATGTGATGATTCCTGACTTCCCCTTTGGCTCAGTAACACACAGGTATGATTAAGCTCAGTAACACACAGGTATGATTGGTCATAATAATTTGAAACTTATTGCTTTACCTTATAACTGAAAACTCCACAATGTGTCAACACACTGATTAAAAGTTAGTTGAATAACCTTTACAGGATGTCGCAATCAACCCCAGCATTTTTTTGGCTGATTGTGATCTCTTGGCAAATTTACGTTTAGTAGTTTGCCATTGCCGGCTTCCTGGCCTCGAGGTTAGCGACTTTTCTCTGTAATCTCGTATACTCTCGTAAGTAACGTGACGACGGTGAGAATCAGCAGTTGTTTGAATCGCGTCGGTAACTTACGGGGTATGTGAGCCGGCCGCTCAGAAAGCAATGGCAAACTACTGAGCGTAATCTTGCCAAGAAATCAACAATCAGCTGAAAGATGCTGATGTTGACAGCAATGTCCTGTAAAGGATATGCAAACATTTAGTTTGCCATTGCTTTCTGAATGACTGGCACCCATATCATTGAATAAAAACCATCATGAGGCAATCTGCAGCACACTGATTACTAGATATCAAAGGGTTCTCCATGGTGAAGTGTTTAAACCGTCTGCCTTGTGCTGTGAAAGCCGTGGGTTCATTTTTGGACATTCAGACCATAAGTGCAGTTTTCCCTGAGACCTCCTACCCCAGGGCATTGCTGGAGCTAGTGAGTTCGTGCTGTGTATGATGCTCTCAGAAGACAGCTTGTCTTTCTGCCTGGCTCAACTGAGCCAGATGGGGTAAGACCCAGTGCAATGGAAATATCTGCTCACCTTTAAACTTTTTAATCAGATGTAGAAATAATTGAGTGGAGAACGACAATACATTTGATTTAACTTGGTCTTGTAGAGTCCCAACATTTGATTTAATCTTGTCTTGTAGAGTTCCAACATTTGATTTAACCTGGTCTTGTAGAGTCCCAACATTTGATTTAATCTTGTCTTGTAGAGTTATAAAAATTTGATTTAACCTGGTCTTGTAGAATCCCAACTACCAGAGTCACTCTAGATGAAGTTTAGTAAATTTGAAGCAGAGCATGGAATTCTCTTGCTTTGCTCTATAGTTGTATTTGTGTTTGCCAGCCTACCTCTCATCCGTCTTCTGCCTTTCATTTCCCACTACTGCGTGTGCCCTCAACCAACTCATGCCAAGCTCTTTGTATAGACTTATTCATGATTGGTTAGTTTGTGCAGCTCAAGTTTTCTACAGGGTGTTGTTATCCAGTGCCGTGCCAACCCTCCTTGGTTGCCTCTAGCAACATGCACAGTGGGTGACAGTAGTGTTACTATGTTTTGCTTTCCTCATGGGCACCAGAGGTCTGCATGGCCGAGAGGTTTAATGCCTAGCGCTGACAAAGGCATAGTGGTTTCATTCCCCACACTGATCGTTTAGACTGAAATGTTTACTTTCAGCTCAGAAAGCCATGGCAAACTCATTCATTCAGTAGCAAGTCATAAGCAAGATGCCCCGCATCTGATACACCCATCTGGAGATCATCTGCCACATCCTGCACCCATCTTCTCTGTGGCCTTCTTCTTCCTTTCTTTCTGGGCATATACCCCTCTATGATCGTTCTCTCCAAACTTTCATGATGTTTCAAGTGACCAAAATATTTCAATTTTCTTTGTTTTATCATCTTTAGTAGCCAGCCAACTAACCTCCTTCAATATTCAGATCTTGTCGTATGGATGCATTGATTCTCTTCTGTATCCAAGATATTCTTAAAACCCGTCTATAACATTTATATTCAAAGGCATTTACATGCTAATGGTAAACTACTGAATGTAAAATTGCTTAGACATTCAACCTGGGGTTGATTTTAGAGGACATGTAACATTTATTTAATAAACGTTCAGTAACACGCGGGCGCTGTCTTCTGTGGCTGTCAGCAAATATTCATGTACGATTTATTGCCAGGCATATTTAGCTGCATCTCATGAGATACATACGGCAGAATTCACATAACATAGCTTGAAGGATGTATCTAGTTATTTTACTCTATGTTGCCAGGCAATAAATCTTACAATTTATGGTTTGTGTTTTCGTTATTCAAATGTACTACGGGAAAACATTGTTTGATTTAAATATTCATGTCTTTAAGCGGACTGACTTGTACACTTGAATGTTTAATATCTGTGTGTGAGGAATATGCAGAAACAGATGACCTGGCTTTGTCACCTTGCTCCTTATTATGGGCTTTCAGCTGAGGGGTATACAATAATGAGGAACAAATAGCACATGGGTAGCTTCTACCTATTTTCATGTTTATTTTGTAATTCATGCTAACATTTGCACTGTGGGTGTGCATTTGTTTGTAGCAGCTTTGTTTCTGCTTGTATTATGTATATAAATATGTGTGAACGTCTTGGGTTAATGCATACATGTGTCCATTATTTGACAAGTAAAGAGCTCGGTAACTGCCATGGCAACCATTCTTCCTGTACCTCCCTACATGACAAAAAAACTCTGTTTTCTGAACTCAATCTACGACAAGTAGATTATCATATGATGGTCCTTTGATTGATTGTATGCCAGAAGGATTTCTATATGACAATCTCTGATTGATTGTATGGCAAACGGATTTCCATATGATGATCTTTAATTGTTTCAATGGCAGACATACTTTGATATGATGATCTTTCATTGATTCTATGCCAAGTAGATTTCCATATGATGATCTTTCATTGATTCTATGGAATGATTCCCATATGATGATCTTTGATTGGTTCTATGGAATGATTTCCATATGATAGTCGCTTGATTGGTTCTATAGCAAACAGATTTCCACACAATGATCTTTGATTGGTTCTATATTTTATGGCATGATTTCCATATGATAGTCGCTTGATTGGTTCTATGGCATGATTTCCATATGATAGTCGCTTGATTGGTTCTATGGCATGATTTCCATATGATAGTCGCTTGATTGGTTCTATAGCAAACAGATTTCCACACAATGATCTTTGATTGGTTCTATAGCAAACAGATTTCCACACAGTGATCTTTGATTGGTTCTATGGCATGATTTCCATATGATAGTCGCTTGATTGGTTCTATAGCAAACAGATTTCCACACAATGATCTTTGATTGGTTCTATGGCATGATTTCCATATGATGATCTTTGATTGATTTTATGCCAAGTAGATTTCCATATGATGATCCTCTGTTTGATGTTATGCCAAGTAGATCACCTTATGATAATCCTTTTAAATAAAAATATGAAATGATCATTGCATGCGTGAAATCCCCACACATGCCCCATCCCCTTCTTCAGTAGCCAATGAAGAGTTCCCATGCTGAAGGTATCAGTGGCGGCATGACTGAACATTCGACTGTTTTATCCTCTCTGTTGAGTGTCAGCCAGATCCACTGCTCACCTCCTTGCTAAATCAGCCCCTCCAGATATGGGTCCGTTGTTTGTTTTGCTGCACTTTCCCTTGATTGACTGTGCCAAATAAATTACATTATGATGATACTTTTGTGAATTGATTGATTGGACTGAATCTTTATTTCAATGATAATCCATTCTTCCTCAAAATCAGTCAGGAAAATGAATTATGTCAATCAAAAAAAATTTGTTAAAATGCAAATGTCATTATCTACCAGTCACTTCCAACTCATTCAGGAAAGTGAGTTAAGAAGCAGACTATGTCACTTCTAAATCAGTCATTTCCAAATCAATCAATGAAGAAAAAGAGTTAAGGGGCAGATATCATACCTACCTATTACTCCCAAATCAATCAGGAAAGTGAGTTAAGAGACAGACAATCATATCTGTCACTTCCAAATCAATCATCAGGAAAGTGAGATAAGACACCATATCTATTGGTCACTGAAAGCAGTCTGTGAGTGACCCTCAGCATGACTCAATACACTGGAAGTTTGATTAGGAAAATGAATGTAGTAGCAACATGTGGTGAGCACCTACTGTAGAATAAGTCAGTACAATTGTTTGCCTCTCGACAGTTGTTCATCCTATGTTGAGTTTGCTTGGTGTAGAATGAGTAACAATTTATGGCGCAAGGGATGTCTTGAAGGCTTCATAGTAATTATATAGATAGATAGATAAATAAAATGGGCACATGAAATTAATGGTTACAAAAAAAGTAAAGATAAGCAACTGGACTTGACAGTAGAAAGTAATCTGTAATTTCTTTGGTATTTTATGAGTGCCAATCATTTCATGATCTATTTATTTTGTCTGTTTACTATGTGAGTGTGTGTTATGAATGGATATTCACAATGGTGTATGAGATACTGGCAGGTTGTGTCCCAATTCGATGTGAATGGTGTATATTCCAATCCATTATCTTATAAGATCGGTTTAATAGATTTTCCTTCTTTGTATCATTCTTTAGCCTCAGCTGGTTTTAGTTGCTACAATTATTGTTTCACCATCTACATGTATGGACATGTCCATCCTTCAGATATTACCTTTTTATGATGGCCTATTTTCCCCACAAATTTGGACTCTTCTCGTGACCCCAGTATCACTGATAGTACAAACCTTGCTAAAACATCTTTCTGTGCTTAACAGAAGTACCAGAGTTTACGTATTTTGGTTTTTATTCCCATAATTAAAAGTCCCTTTTTATATCTTCTCTAATTTTTTCTTGCTTGTATAGCAATATTATTGCCAGAGCTACTCATGTAATTATTATTTATTTACATACTATGTAGACAGCATGTTTGTTACTCTGTTTCACTGTACCTTCTGTCTGCCATGTTTTTTGTTCATTAGTAAAGATTTTGGTAAAACATTTGATTGTTGCTGTCATGCTTCTGTAAAGTACCATTCACATTTTATGCTCATTTTTATGTACAAATATGATGCACCTTTTAATAGATATCTGATGGAAATAAATAACAGTGACAGAAAATACAGGATGCAAAGCTGAACTAATAGTCAATTTCTCTGTTGTTCATTGTACAGTGTAGCTTTTTTTTTCTTTCAATATTTTTGTTGTGAGTCAGAAATAAGAAGATACTAATCGAGATTTTAATATAGAAGAGCTATTACATATACAGAAAGATTTCACAGTGACTACCATGGCCATGATCATCATCAAGTGCCATGCCAACTGGCGTAGGCATTCATGACTCTCCACAGATCTCTGTCTTTGGTTTTTTGGTTCTACTCTGCCGTTGATATTCCTCCATGCCACCGTCACAATCCATCCAGCATTCTCTTGGTCTGCCTCCCCTCGATCTTTCCAGTTGTCACGATGTTCTCCAACGCCTCTTCTCATCACATGACCAAAAAAAGCTGTTTGTCTCTTTCATATTGTTGTATATAATGTTCTAGTTTCGTTAGCCTCTTTAAGGTATTCGTTATTAGTTACTTTGGCAGTCCAAGGAATTCGCAACATTTGTCTAAGGAACCACATCTCTGTTGCTTCCAATCTCTTCCTAATTTGTTCATTTATATTCCAAGATTCACAGCCACGAACAGGTTCTATATAGCTCTTCAGCACTCTCTTTCTTACATTCAATGATAGTGACTTATTGCATAAGATATTCTTCATTTTTTGAAATGCAGCCTTTGCTTGCCCTATTCTGCTCTTGATCTCTGTTGTGCATCTTCCATCTGATGTTACAAATGTCCCTAGATATTTAAAACTATCTACTTGGTGAAGAATTTCCCCTTCTATCTCTATTTCACATTTGGGTGTCACCTGTTTCTTTGATATCACCATTATTACTGTTTTCTTGATATTCAAGGAGAGTCCTTTCTTTGCACTCTCTGTTACTACAATGTCCAACAATTTTTGTAGATTGATTGATTGATTTAGGAATCGACATCACAGCATTCGGGGCATTCCCATAAGTGCTCCGTCCCCATCCTCGGCAGCCAGCGTTTTTTGTAGATCTGTTGCATTATCCTCTATCAATACTGTGTCATCTGCATAGCGTATATTATTTATATTATAACCTCCAAATATTATTCCTGGCTTTTCTTTGATTTCTCTCATTATTACTTCGTTATAGAGGAAGAAGAGATCCGGTGAAAAAAAAAAAAAACATCCTTGTCTTACTCCCAACTTTATGTGTTCATAATTTCCTTCTTTATTTCCCATTTTAATTGCTGCTGTTTGGTTCCAGTAAATATTTTTTTATTATTCTAAGATCTTTTTTCCCCATCAATGTTAATATCTTCCAACATTTTAATCAGTTCATCATGTTTTACTTTAGTAAATGCCTTAGTATAATCTATGAAGCACAAATATTTTTTGAAGCACAATCTTTCTTTGTCTCTAGCAATCTTTTTAATAGTGTCCGTAATGTGTATATTGCATTCAATCAATCAATCAATCATGTGCCATGCCAGAAAGCGTGGGCGGTCATGACTCGTCATTATTATTGCATATAATATTGCATTACTTGGACCTTTTCCTTCCACAAATCCACACTGTTCTTCACCAGTTTCCATTTTTATTTTCTTCCTTGTTCTTCTCATTATAATTCTGAGTAGAAGCTTAGTGACGTAATTTATGAGGTTAATCCTATGAAAATCTTCGCATTCAATTGCTCCTGGTCGTTTTGGTATATCTATAAATACAGATTTCAACATATTGCTTAGTATATATCCACTGCTATAAATATCATTCAACATTTTGGTTAATATATATACTCCAAATTCTCCCATTACTTCTAATTCTTCTTTTGTCATTCCATCTGGCCCAGCTGATTTTCCTTTCTTCATATGCTTCATAGCATCATCTTCTTCTTCTTTTAGAATAGGTGAACCTTCTAAGTTGCTTTCTTCTGTTAATTCTGCCCTTTCTCCATCATATAAGTCTCTTATATACTCATTCCACCTCTGCATTACAGCATCTTCCTCCAATATTTCCTGTTTTTGGTTTTAAACAACCTGTATTTATTCTTATTTTTCTTCCTGTAATCTCACTGATGTATTTGTGCATATTTTTATATCTTTAATAGAATTTAATTCAATTTTCTTGCACTGTTCATTTAACCAACTTTCTTTTGCCTTCACACAATTATTTCTTATTTCTTTATTTATCTCATTATATACATGCTTATCATTTTTACTCTTTTTTCTTTTGGCCATCAACTTTAATATTTATTCAGTCATCCATTTTTTCTTAGCCTTTTGTTTTCTCTCCGGTAATATTTCTTTGCTCGTTTGATGAATGGAATCCCTTAACATTTCCCATTGTTCTTTTATATTCTGTATTTTAGCTATTGCATTATACCTATTTTTCTCAATCACCCTGTATTCTTGAATTTCTTTATCTACCTTCAACACCTCTTTATTAAAGTCTCATGTTCTTAACCACTTTTTTTCTTCTATTCAGTCTTACTTTTATTATACCACATAGTGGTACATGATCACTATTACAGTCAGCACCTGGCATTGTCTTTACATTAATTAACACATTTCGAAACACAGCAAAATATGCTAGACAGTAAATCGTGCAACGTATAGTTTTTTGGCTTCTGTAAATTCGCTAAGGTAGTATATTGTTTTGAATTTCTGAAGCATTGTCGCCCACAATCAATTCTTAAGCGACTAGATGGATTACTCACGCTGAAATGTAAAAATTGCAATGCAGGTTTGTAGAGTACAGTACAGTTTCTAAAGAATGCGTCACAAAAGGGAGATTCCCTCAGATCCTTGAGAGCTGATAGAATCAGTCCTATGACCAAAATCCCACATAGACGATATTCAATCAAAACTAACCAATCAAAAATGTATTAATAGTTCAGCGTATCACATCACTAAGGAATTAAATCTCCTTTTATCTGAAATTCACAAAATTCTGCATTGAAACAATAAGAAGTATGAAAACCAAAGTGAATGCATGCCTGAACAAAACACCAAGCTTGGAAAATACTGCAACTGATAAATACATTAATATTTTCAGCTGATGGCTTAAAGCCAAGTTGGTAGATATTGAGCATCAATATCACAACACATCATCCAAATAGAAATGTCCGTCAACTAAAGAGCATATCACCGCTCTAAAATCACTATAAACATACACAATCAGACAAAGGGAGTGGTGTAGTGATGATAGACAAGTCAGGCTACAAAGTAAACATGGAAGACATATTACAGATCCATCCAAATTCCAGTTAGATACGAAAGATAGCAACACGGAGGGCTTGGATGCTCACAAACCCCCAACTTTATGATCTCCCTAAAATGCACAAGACTGGGTACCACTTGGACGTATACTATCTATGGTCAACTCTGTCCCACACCAGATGGTGAAATGCATTGCCGAAATTCTCAAAGTCAGACAATCATTCGACCCAATGATACTTAAAGTTTCATTTTAACTACTGGACGTTACCGATCTAAAACAAAAGCGTGTGGCATCAGTGGACATAGCCTCTCTTTTCACATCATCAGTCTCCAAACTTCAAGTGCTTCAGCTAACCTTTCAAGGGGACAATGTCATGAGGAAAAGGGTTACTATAATCTCTGATCACATAAAAGAGAAGAAACTAAAGTTAGACCTACCGACATCCAAACTTGAGAAACTACTACTGCTGCACACTGAAAATTAAATTAAATTTTCTTTAAAAAAAAACTACCTACCTCCAGGTTGATGGAGTGGACATGGGTAGTTCTCTAGATCTTATTCTAGCAGACATCTTCGTGGCATACTTAGAAGAAAATAAAGCTTCAAATATGAAGGATCTATACTGCCGGTATGTGGACGATATATTAATCATCACCAAGACAAGGCAAACAGAATGGTTATCCACCATGAATCAAGCTCAAGGAATTACTTTGTCCATTGATTATGAACACATGAAGACATGTTCTTTGACATCTTAATTCAACATCAAGAGGATGGCACCATCCAGAGATCAGTCTATCAAAAACAAACATGGATGGGTCAATACTTGAACTTCTATAGCTTTGCACTGATCCAGTATAAGTGTGGCCCAGTATTGACCCTGTTTAATCAAGCTAGGGAAATCTGTTTCAATGACACACTATCAAAAGAATTGGGCACTCTTAACCAGACTCTACAATCTAATGGATATCCGACTGGCTTCATCAAGCATCACTGCCAGCCACCCAAACCTACTTCCCCAGAATTATCGGTTATCAAACAACAAGTGTTTTTTCAGCTGACCTTTTGACGGGACACTGTAATGAAATGAATATATGATCAACTCAAAACAGCAGTAAACCAAACATTCTTTGCTACTGAACCAGTTATCAGATATAAAACCACCCCGATTAATACCTATTCCATCTGTGAAAGAATTATTGTCTCCATACACCAAACCAAAGTATTTATCAATCCCAGTGTGAGTGCCAAGCAACTTACATAAGTAGAATGGAAAGACAATTGAGTAACCATATATATACCAGTGTGAGTGGAAAATAGTGTTAATCAGTCTCCAGGAAACCCCCCTCGGTCAACAGGCTATAAAAGCCCAAACTCTGCAAAGTTAACAAATAAAAGCCATTTCTCCTATTGTTTCAACGAACAATAAACAATTAGCCTGACCATGGAAGTCATGGCAGTAAGTAAAGCAATAACATGGCTCGAGACACAGACATTCACTAGGGCTTGTTTCCTCAGCGACTCAATGAACATGATCAAGAGGATAGAGGAGGGATCGATCCGAAGAGAATGGTTGCTGCCTCTGGAGCGGTCTCGACTGGCAAAGATTAGTTTCATCTTCGTGCCAGGGCATGCGGGAGTACAAGGAAATGAGCGGGCTGACAAGCTCGCAGGTGAGGCTACTGTGGAGGGCGGACGCGCCATGGACCAGGCCGACATCCTGAATGCTCTACGAGAAGTAAGACTTTTGCGAGAACCAAGTGATGACTGTGAATCTACAACAATGGCCAGACTGCGAGAGCAGCAAATTAAAAGAGGGGTGGCCAAACAAGAACACTACGCAGGAAGCCAAAGAAGATTGATAAACCAATACAGAACTGGCGTCGTTAGCCGCTACACGTTGCGGGATTTGCTGAGGAGGGGATCCGAGCACTTATGGACTGAATGGTTCGAGGTGCAATGAGGATGATCTGTCGACTAACTAACTAACTAACAATAAACAATTACTCAAATACACCAAGGCCATAGCATTTAGGCATCTAAAATGAAATTTGTGCAGACAAATATTTCACGGTGACTGATTATCGTGCTCCATATTTGAACAATATCAGAATCTATTTGTGTTATGTATTTCAGACAAAATATGATTCACCTATTTACTTCATGTTATATAATTCTGCAATATGCACCTGACGAGATGTATGAAATATGTCAGGCAATAAATCGTGCAGCCAATTGTTTGTGGCTTCTGTGTGTAAAATCCCTATCAGAATACATTGTTTTCAACATATGACTGATATTATGAGAAATTTAAAAAAAAACTGACCTGGCCTAGCCTTAAATGAGTACCAGGACATGTCTTGGGAAGTAAAGGCGACTCTTGATTTTTACAACAGCCTCCACCGAGTGCTGATTCATCATCATCAAGTGCCCTGCCAGCTGGCATGGGCGTTCATGGCTCTCCAAAGATCTCGGTCTTTGGTGTTCTGGATCAACATTGCTGATGATATTCCTCCATGCCATCCAGCATCATTTCTCTTGGACTGCCTCTGCCTCTCTTCCCCTTGATCTTTCCAGTTGTCATGATGTTCTCTAATGCCTCTCTTCTCATCACATGATGAGTGCCGATTGGTTGTTACAAATAAAATAAGGGTATGGCACCATATGCTCAAATCACCTTAAGGTGTGTAAAAGTGTCCTTGACCTACTTTACAGATGAGAATGCTTCAAAATGACAAAAGTGATTTTCATGTAATATGAACATATTGCGTGACCAACAGTGAAAGGTCACCATTCTTTGCCTCAGGATGGGGCAGGCAGATTGAATAAACACATGCAAAGGCTTTCTCCTTCTGTTTTATCACTTTATGTACGTGGACTAAGTAAACAAACTATTGAATATGTTCTACAGAATTATTCTTCATTTGGCAAGCTATGATCTTAGCCTTTCTACAGATGAATTATCTGTTTTAAGTAAAAGACTTTCGTTTGTGCCTTTACACCGTCATTTTGATATGTATTCCACACTTCAAGGCTTTTATAAATGTTGAGTTACCGTTAACTGTCATTACTGCCTATAGTATCTTGCGGTACTACCTGGTTTCTGTTAGCGCCGAACGTTGGGCGGCGCTTACCAAACCCGACACCCCACATTGTGCCAACGGCTTCGGGCGGAAGAGCGCAATTGGGAGGGTACAAGCCTTACCCTGGTGCGAGGAAATGCAAGCTAAAGACAAAATTGTCATGGCAGGGCAGACCAGGCCCTAAGCCTTGGTTGGCGACTGGTCTAGGATCGAAGCTCCGACAGGCGGACAGTTAGAGCATTGCTTTGCTGATCCGGCAGCTTCTGCAGCTTGTCTTGTTCCAGATGTAGGGGTGTTACCTTTCCTCTGGAGTGAACTAGGCAGGCCGAGAGAGGGATCATGCTGCATGGGCAACACATGATCTCTATATTTTAGCCCAGGCTTTGTGCTATGGAGAGGCAAAAACTCCATCCCTGGTCTTAACTGGTCTCGGAATCAAAGCGAGAGGCAACTGTTACGGGTTATAAGTCCTTGTCAGTTGGCGTAGACATGGGGCGCCACGCGTTGCCTCTGACGGTGGGAGACACCTATAGGTGTCACTGATCAGCTACCGCCCGCCTCAAGCTGGGCAGCCCCCAGCCAATTGGGTGCTGATCCGCCACAGCCTGCCTGCTTCAATGGGTGCTTGGGGCTAGGACAAAATCTGAATCGCAGGCTGTAAAACCAATGCACCAGGTACAAAGAAAAATATAAATAGAAACCTCAAGCTACGGCTTGCAACCTGGAACGTGAGAACCATGTGTCCAGGATTTTCCACTGACTTGACCAATATTGACGATGTGAGAAAAACGGCTGTGATTGATGCCGAACTCAATCGTCTTAACATTGATATTGCTGGCCTGCAGGAGACTCGCCTCGCTGAGGAAGGGTCACTCAGGGAAAACAACTACACCTTTTTCTGGAAGGGTAAAGGGCAGACAGAAAAAAGGCAACACGGTGTGGGCTTTGCAGTGAAGAATTCGCTACTGGGAATGATTGAAATTCCAGCAGGAGGAAATGAAAGACTATTATCCCTGCGCTTGGCAACCTCTTGTGGGTTTGCCACCATTATTACTGCATATGCACCGACACTCGATTCCTCTGATGATGTGAAGGATTTGTTCTATGAGGAGTTAGACTCTGTGATCAAGGCAGTTCCAAAATCCGACTACATTTATATGCTCGGTGATTTCAATGCTCGTGTGGGCAAGGACTCGAGTTCATGGCCAGTGTGCCTTGGAAAATACAACATCGGTCGCATGAATGAAAATGGGCAAAGGCTGCTGGAGCATTGCACCAGTAATGACCTATGTATTACAAACTCTTTTTTTAAAACAAAAGAGATGCATAAGGTCACATGGAAACATCCAAGATCCGGCCATTGGCACCAGCTGGACTTCATCATCACACGGAGACAACATCTGAACCATATATCATTGACTCGTAGTTACCACAGTGCTAACTGTGATACGGATCATTCTTTGGTTGTTGCAAGGGTTAGACTGAGACCAAAGAGAATCTACACAGCTAAACACAAATCTAGCCCCAGGATTAATATTATTAACACTCATGATCCTGAAAAGTGCTTTCAGTTTCAACAGCAACTTGAAGACGCTTTCACTGATACACCAGAAAATTGTACAGTAAATGATAAATGGAATAAACTTAAGGAAACTCTTTGTAAAACTGCCGTAAAGGTTTACGGCACTGTGGATCATAAGAGGCAGGACTGGTTTGCGGCCAACAGCGAGACTCTGCAGCCCTTGATTGATAAGAAGAAGAAAGCTCTCTTAAGAAACAAGGAAAGACCAACGCGTAACACTCTGAGTGAGCTAAGGCAAGCTAGGAAGGATGTGCAAAAGGCTGCCAGGCAGTGTGCAAATGTTTATTGGATCAAGTTATGTGAGTCCATTCAAATCGCAAGTGATAAGGGAGACATAAGAAGCATGTATGAAGGAATAAAGAAAGCCTGTGGTCCAGTGATCAAAAGAAGTGCACCATTGAAAACCTTGACTGGAGAAGTCATCACTGATAAGAAACAGCAGATGGACAGATGGGTAGAGCACTATTTGGAGCTTTACTCAAGTGAGACCAAACTAGCGGATAATGCCCTCAACGCCATAGAGGCTCTACCAACTCTTGACCACCTGGACACACTTCCCACCATAACAGAAGTTAAGTGTGCTATAAATGAACTTGCATCTGGCAAGGCTCCAGGTAAGGATGGGATTCCAATAGAGGTTATCAGGAGTGGGCAAGACACACTCACTATACAGATCCACCAGCTAATAGAGCTATGCTGGCGTGAAGGACAAGTCCCACAGGATTTCAAAGATTCAAGCATCATAACACTGTACAAGAACAAGGGCGATCGGAGCGACTGCAACAACTATAGGGGTATCTCACTTCTGTGTATTGTTGGAAAAGTATTTGCCAGAATTGTTCTGCGCAGACTTCAAGTCCTAGGAGATCAAGTCTACCCCGAATCACAGTGTGGCTTTCGACAGAACCGGTCTACCACTGATATGATATTCTCATTGCGACAAATGCAAGAAAAATGCCGTGAACAGAATCAACCACTGTTTATTGCCTTCATCGACCTCACAAAGGCATTTGATTTGGTCAGTCGTGAGGGTCTGTTCAAGGCACTAAAGAAGATTGGCTGCCCACCAACTCTTCTGTCCATTGTGGAATCGTTCCACACAGGCATGAAGGGTATAATCAAGTTTGATGGTGCAACTTCTGAAGAATTTGAAATCAAGAGTGGAGTTAAGCAAGGTTGTGTACTAGCTCCCACCCTCTTTGGAATATACTTTTCACTTCTACTGAAATATGCATTTCGTGATCAGGATGGTGGTATTTACATTCACTCACGCTCAGATGGCGGCCTCTACAATGCTCAGAGATTGAAGGCTAAGACCAAAATTAGGAGGGTACTGATCAGAGAGTTGCTTTTTGCAGATGATGCTGCAGTTACGACCCACTCTGAGGAAGAATTGCAATGTCTACTATCTGCATTCTCCAATGCTTGTTCTGAATTTGGTTTAACAATTAGCAAAAAGAAGACACAGATTATGTCACAAGGTGCACATGGGGTACCATCAATCTTTATTGACGACGCCGAACTAGAGATAGTAGACCATTTTACATATCTAGGATCAGTGGTAAATAGCAAATTATCCCTAGATCAGGAAATCAACATCCGGATTGGTAAGGCAGCAACAACAATGAACAGGTTAAGAAAAAGAGTCTGGGAGAACAGGAAGCTTACTGCCAAAACAAAAGTCCTTGTCTATCAAGCCTGTGTCCTTAGTACTCTTCTCTATGGCAGTGAAACCTGGACAACTTACTCACACCAAGAGAACAATTTAAACAGCTTTCATATGCGGTGTCTGCGAAGAATTCTTGGGATTAAGTGGCAAGACAAAATCACAAATACTGAAGTATTGGAAAGATCAGGTTGTGTGACAGTTTATTCCATGCTCAGTCTTCGTAGACTTAGATGGATAGGACATCTTAGGAGGATGGATGATGGTAGAATACCAAAGGATATCTTTTTTGGTGAATTACAGATGGGTAAGAGATCTCAGGGTCGGCCTCTACTACGATACAAAGATGTGTGTAAGCGGGACATGATTGATACAGGCATTGATAATGCACATTGGGAGCAAGTCGCCGCTGAACGTGTTGCATGGAGGGCAAATATCAGAAATGGAATAAAGTCAAAGGAGAAAATTATTGCAGAAAAGTCACACGCCAAGCGTTTGAGACGTAAGATGGTGCATGATGGTGGAAATGACCACGTGTTCACATGCACCCACTGTGAACGGACATTTACAGCGCAAATTGGCCTTATCAGTCACACTCGCTACCGCCATAGTTAAAAGTTATTATGCCTTTTTAAAGCACAAACTATCGTCTGTCAAGACGGCAAGGTGCCAATGAATGATCTTGCGGTGTAGGACAGGGTGAGACTTGAGCCTGAGGAATTAAGGCCGCCTGGCTAGTGCCCACAAACTGTGCAGGTTAGGGTTTTCTTTGCCGGGAAAAAAAAATCCATCACCTTATTGAGGATTCAAACCCAGGATTTCCAAATGGGAGCCTTGCATTCAAGCTACTCAACCAGCTGCCAATTACTATTCCTGAGATGTCAATGCAGTAAAAACTTATCCAAGCCTCCTACAAACACAGCCCAAGACATTTTCCATGTTTTTGTCAAACCCAGATCCCACGACACCTTCACCAGGCATTTCTAATACTCTGGGTTATTTATAAGACATACTGTGTATATAATGTTTATCAACTTTCATTACCTGGTCTCTGTTACTCTTACCTAATGTTCAGCGAGTGGACGGTGCTATCTCTCAGAAAAGGAGATATGTTCAAACCTGCCAGCAGGATGTCAGCATGGCTGAATGGATAACCCCACTCGTTCTTAAACATCCGATATGCTGATGTCAAGGTAGTCAGTTCAACCCCTACACCAGTCAGCTGGACTAAAATGTTGACTTCTCTTCCTTGACTTAGGGACATAAATTATAAGCACCTCTGAAATTGGAGTGGGTTCGGCTGAACGCAAGGGACACTGGTAATGGGGAAAGCTAATCCACACACAAAAATCAGTCCAGTGCACTAGAAGTAGTAGCACGTATATAAACTTGAATTCAAAGCGAGCAAACACAAAAACCTGCCAACATAGGTGGCACAACTGAGGTCCTGGGCAAGGATTTGCATCGCCGTGATGAGCCTTAGCAACCCTTACTTTCTACACTTCTCATCTGTCTGGTCTTGCTATCACAATAACCATTCTGTTCATAAAACCTTCCATGGTTCATGATAACCAACTACCTCTCAGTGCTTTTCCCCCCATCGCATCTCTGATAGTAAGATTTGTCAGCCTACTTTTATATGCTTCCAAGATTAATCCCTACACTGGCATTAGGTTGGATTAAAACACTGACTTCTCATTAAGAAAGCAATGGCAAACTTTTTTCTTTTTTTTTCATATCCTTTACAGGACATCGCTGTCAACACCAGCATCTTTCAGCTGTATGTTGATTTCTTGGCAAGATTACGCTCAGTAGTTTGTCATTGCTTTCTGAGCGGTTGGCTCACATACCCCGTAAGTTACCAATGCGATTCGAACCACTGCTGATTCTCACCGTCATCACGTTACCCACGAGAGTATACAAGATTACGGAGAAAAGTCATAACCTCTAAGCCACGAAGCCGGCAATGGCAAACTACTGAACATAAAATTGCCCAGAAAGTCAACCTGGGGTTGATCACCATGTTTTGTAAAGGACATGTAAGATTCATAAAGTTGGTAATCCCTGTTGTCCTGTTGTATCAACTTTCTAAAAGACATGCAACATTTTGTAAGATTCATAAAGTTGGCAATCCCTGTCATCATGTTGTATCAACTTTGTAAAGGACATGCAACATTTTGTAAGATTCATAAAGTTGGCAATCCCTGTCATCATGTTGTATCAACTTTGTAAAGGACATGCAACATTTTGTAAGATTCATAAAGTTGGTGATCCCTGTCATCATGTTGTATCAACTTTGTAAAGGACATGCAACATTTGGTAAGATTCATAAAGTTGGTGATCCCTGTCGTCATGTTGTATAACCTTTGTAAAGTAAATCTGTCAAACTCTTTTTGCACATCATTAGATGAATTGGATATATTGAGCAAGCCCCTTACTCTTAGACCAATTGGCACTCAATGTTTGATGTGGTCATATCACACTGCCACCTTTTCTTCCCAATAAATTTCCTGGTAGCCATTTTA
Organism: Cepaea hortensis; assembly: GCA_963921405.1. NCBI lineage: Eukaryota > Metazoa > Mollusca > Gastropoda > Stylommatophora > Helicidae > Cepaea > Cepaea hortensis. Next base: position 34,981,096 of record OY992879.1, on the reverse strand, counting down.
GGTTGGTTCAAATTTTCTCAGGTCCTCCTGTGAAACTGAAAAAAAAAACAATCCCCACTTTGATGTGGATTTGATCACAAGGCTGGCAGGCAAGATAGCTGGTCACCATGCTACAGCCGCTCTCAATATTGATATAATAATAAATATCTTTGACATCTTGTTTGTATTAAAAAAATATGACCTGCCTCATTAAGTGGAACAATGGAACACTTTGTGTTTGGTTTATTTGGCACAAAGTCCAGTCACTTGTTTAAGATATAGTTATGCATAATTGGAGGATATAACAGCATAATTTCATTTACAAACAAAATTAATGAAAAAGGAAAGTTGAAAATGAGGCCCTCCTTAACAACTCACCCTCTTCATAAAATCGCTCCATCGCTGGTTAAACTCGAGCAATGGAAAATTTAGCTTTTTGTTTTCTTCATTGCCTTGAGACCAGAGATAAAACAAGTGGAAAATAGACTGAACGTCAAACAAAACAGAAGGTTTTCTGGACTGGGTCACAATATGAGTTATAGTCTATAACAGAAAACAATGGAGGACAAGAGAAAAAGGGGACATCCTGGGGAAAAAAAAACTACATCACACAACCATGTAAGTACATTGGGGCAATGATAGTGCTGAAGAAAGTTGAAGACACAGTGACAGGAAGTGATCAGACAACTTCAACACCAATCTTTGGACTGACTGATCTTATAAACAAATTAAGTGGATATATGTGCGTGTAATTCCTATTTTTAATGGTAATATTGTCAAGAAGGTAAACAAACAAAAACATGGTGAAGGGGACCTCTTCTGATGATCAGAAGCCTCCTATTGTGCTTGCTCCATGGCAGAGTTTTTACCACAGTGTATACATATAGTCTGTGGCAACATATCTGACCAACCCCACAAAAATAGATGTGCATGTGAGATAATGGATTATGATGTTCTAGACAATCTATAGATTGCCATTGCCGTCCTTCTTAGCAGTGACCTTATTGGTCAATGACCATAGCTATTGTCTCCATAAAGAGATCCTGTAACTTGAGACCATAACCAATAACCATCTGTCGACGGCTATCCAGCTTCATCCACCACCATGTGAAGGTATGTGTGACCTCAGTGTTTGTGAATTTACACAGATGGCCTCAAATGTGTATATATACAGCATATGGTGGCTACCACAATAGGTGTGTACGTATCGCTTAATTAGAATTGGTATCATAACTTGGGGGGCCACATACATATGTGCAACGACCTTCAGCAGGAGTACAAGAATGTTGATTGTTTCCATTAAAAAAAAAGTCAGCACGTAAAATAGGTTTTTTACTTTAAAAAATATGTGCATGGTTTTGTTTGTTTTTTGTTTGGGGGGGGGGGGGGGGGGAGAGGAGGAGGAGAGTGTTAGTGTGAAGATACATATGCTTATAAGATTTACACATATACTCACAAACAACTATGTGAACTGAACACAACATAACAAAAGCAACCAGTGTAGATGATATGCAAAAGGTCTGACTGTTCCATTATGCATAGGAGAAATGCTTCAGTGACAATGAAATTCACAGATGTGATTTCTGCTTGTCATGTAGATGATCAGTCATCTACCAAAAGCTAGCTAGCTGCATTTGGTTTCTTTCATATACATGTACAAGCAATGTGGACAAGAGTAAAATTAATATTGATACACTGTAGTGAAGTGATAGGTTTAACACATATAAAGTCACATTGATATGAGATGGAATGACCTGTTCTTTTCCTCATATTTACACCCCTAGTAACATTTCTGGTGCACATTTTAATGCTGTGTTATGAAATCAAACTGTGTGATGATTGCTGGCATCCATTTTATCTAGCAAGGTTAAAATCTACATGGGTTTTTCAAAATTTGACAAACATTGAATCATAAATAGATTTTAAAAGTTGAATTTGTGCTTCCCCTGATGAACTACATTCTTTCTGTGGCTCCTTGTATCATTTGATAACCAGTAAAAACTAATGATTTTTTGGATCTTTTTCTCGTTAACTCACTTTGAACTCAAGTGTAGTCCATGCACATGCTACTACTTCTAAAGCATTGCACTAATTTTTGTGTGGATTAGCTTTTCCTATTACCAGTGTTTCTCGCCATCAGGCCAACCCATTCCGACTTCAGAGGTACTTGTAATTTACGTCCCCAGGTCAAGGAAGAGAAAACAACATTCTAGTCCACATGACCAGTGTAGGGGTTGAACCGACTACCTAGACATCAGTGTGATTATTAAATAGAGAATCTTTTTAAAAATGTGGTTGTTTATCATCATCAAGTGCCTTACAGGCCGCCGTGGGCAACTGTCCTCCACATCTTGCAATCTCTAACAGCATGTATCAGTTCATGTGCTGACACTTCTGTGCCATGATGCAGGGCTGTCAACATTTTCTCTTGCTGTCCTCCTCTATTTCTGTTTCCCCAATTTTTTTTCCAGTTGTTATAACATCTTCTAGTTTTTCTCTTACAAGATGACGTGTCTTTGTCCAATGTTTGTGATAAGTTGTCTTTATTTAAAAATATTTAGATTACTCATTTAGGCTGTCCAAGGAATTTTCAGCATCCTTCAAACCACATTTCTGAGGTCCTGAGGGATTTATGTGGCTGGTTTACTAATTGTCCAGGATTCACAGCTATATGTTAAGATTGGTTGAGTAGTAGTAGGCCTCTTTCAGTCCTGAAGGACTATAGAGTTGTGCCGCTTGGGAGGTGCCTGGCAGCACTGCTGGTGACTGTATAGTCCAATGCGAGAGTGACAATCCCTGTCACAGTTTCCGCATCTGTAAGACGAGGCAAGTCCCGCAGTAAGTGACTGCGCTTTGAGCCTGTGCCGCCTATCCTCAGTTTGTTGGATCAGATTGCGCTCAAAGAGCACCAGTCCGTTTTATACATCTCTTCTCCAGGAGCATCTGTCTGTTGCAACTCTCTCCCACATGTCTGGATCTATTCCAATGGTTTCCATATCTTGTTTACACACATCCCTATATCGCATTTGGGGTCTTCCGGTTGGCCTCTTTCCTGTGGCTAGTTCTCCGTAAAGGAGATCTTTGGGAATACGTTCATCCTCCATTCGAGATATGTGGCCCAGCCACCGGAGGCGTCTCTGCTTGAGGAGGGTGTGCACTGTGGTAATATCTGCTCTTTCAAGCACCTGTTTGTTTGTTATGTGGTCTTTCCATGTTATGCCCAGGATACGTCTCAGACATCTCATGTGGAAGGAATTCAACTTCCTTTCCTGTCTTGAGTACAGGGTCCAGGATTCAGACCCATAGAGTAGTGTGCTAACAACACAAGCTTTATATACTTGGGCTTTTGTACGCTCTGTTAGTCTATTATTCTCCCAAACTCTTTTAGCTAGCCTGGAAAATGTTGTGGCTGCCTTTCCAATGCGTCTGTCGATTTCTGTCTCTAATGAAAGATTATCTGATATTGTCGACCCCAAATACACAATCTCGTGGACGACCTTCAATTCGTAATTAGAAATTTTGATTGACGGAGGCGCACCAGCATCTTGTTCCATCACCTGTCTTTTATTTAGGCTAATGGTGAGCCCAAAGTCTTTGCAGGCAGCTGCAAAACGATCTATGAGCCTTTGGAGATCTTCTGCTGTATGAGTAGTCAGTGCTGCATCATCTGCAAAAAGTAGTTCTCTTACGCATCTTGATCTTATTTTGGTCTTTGCCTTGAGTCTTGATGGGTTAAAAAGTTTGCCATCAGATCTTGTGTGGAGGTATATGCCTTCAGTGGCAGTCCCAAATGCCTGCCTTAAGAGAACAGCGAAGAAGATACCAAAGAGTGTAGGAGCAAGCACGCAGCCCTGCTTTACTCCGCTGCTGATGCTGAATGACTGGGATGTTGAGCCGTCAAATAAAATGGTCCCCTGCATGTTTTCGTGGAATGATTTCACGAGACTAAGAAGGGTGGGTGGACATCCAACCTTTTCAAGGACCTTAAAAAGGCCGCTTCTGCTCACGAGGTCAAATGCCTTTGTGAGGTCGATGAAGGCAATATATAATGGCTTCTTCTGTTCTCTGCACTTCTTTTGGAGCTGCCGGAGTGAGAAAATCATATCGGTGGTGGACCTGTTGGGTCTAAAACCGCACTGCGATTCGTGGTAGATTCTTTCAGCAAGAATGTATAATCTTTTAAGGATTACTCTGGCAAAAATCTTGCCTGTAATGCTGAGTAGGGAAATGCCGCGATAGTTGTTGCAGTTGCTTCTGTCGCCTTTGTTTTTATAAAGGGTAACGATGTGTGAGTCTTTCATATCTTGTGGTATTGATTTTTCTTTCCAGCAGAGCTGAAATATTGCATACAGTTCTGGGATGATTGTTTCTTTGCTACATTTTAAAATTTCAGGAGGAATACTATCTTTTCCAGGTGCCTTGCCAAATTTGAGAGAGTCTAGTGCTTCGCTGATTTCTGTGAGGCAAGGTTCGTTATCCAGGGCATGCATGGTGGACTGTTGATCGATGGCTTCCAGAGCTTCTTCGCTGACAGTGTTATCCACTGAGTATAGCTCTGAGTAGTGTTCTACCCAGTGATCCATTTGTTTCGCTTGATCTTTTATGATTACCCCCTCAGTTGATCGTGGGGGTAATCATAAAAGAAGTGTTGCTGATTGGTTGAGTAACATGACAAGAATTGTGTTTCTAACCTCCAGAGACAGGGATTTATCCAAAATAAAATTTTCAAAATTGCATTCTTAAAACTGAACACTGTACAATGACTGGGCAGCAGCCTTTATGTCCTCAACCTGTTTCAAAACCATCCCAGCATGCATCAACAATGTAACTAAGTGCCATACTGTTGTTTTATATTTAAGTATATTCTGTGCTGAAGAGCCAATTTCACAAAGTAAAGTATAATAAAATGGACAATTTCACAAAATTAAGTATAATAAAATGGAAAATTTTACAAATAGCACTGGTTAGTGCTATTTGTGGTTTGGAGGCATTTAAAATAATAATGGGGGAAAAAACAAAACAACATTTCAGTGAATAATTTCAGTAAATAAAAGAAATTTTTAACCTTGGAAGACAGCCTAGAATAAAACATGATGGAGAGCAACTACTGCAGTATTTGCTCCACAGATATTATAATGGCACCCATTTAACAACTTCATAGAATTAAACAGTTTCAGACAACTCCCATAATGCTGAAAACACGGAAACCAACAGAGAAAAAAGAATATATTGAATGCATGTGCTAGACCAAAAAATGTAATAAAAGAAATAACATATTTTTGAACTTGAAAGATAGCCCAGAATAAAACATACTGAGGAGCAGCTATTGAAGTCTGTTGGGTATACATCATAATGGCACTTGGAATAACAACTTGGAATTAAACAGTTTCAGATGTTCCCAACAAGGCTGAAACAAAAATGGAAACTTCCCCCAAAAATATATATTTAATGCATGCACTAACCAGGAAGAAACTAGACGGACAAAACATACCTTACATAGAGTCATTTGGACATAGAAAATGCATACTGATTGCAGTAGATTCAGTACATAATTATTTTACACTGGCTGGAATGATCAAACCATAAAAATAAGCACATACATAATTTATATTTGCTATATAATACTAGGCCTACAGATAAATACAGTGAGAACAAAGAAAATGGGTAAATAACTTCTTAAATTGTCAGATATTTATAAGAGAAATTCTGAGGATTTGTGACTAAAGAAAAAATAATCTTCTAGTACCTAAATTAGTTGAAAAAATACTACCTCGCTTCACATACATTAGCACTTTAAATGTGATTCTTGCTATTTATCACATGTGTTTGTTGATTTACCACAGTAAATTGCTGTTTAAAATATTTAAATTTAGAGTGGCTTTGAGTAAGTGTTCTTTTTTCAAATAATTTCTAGGTTTCCACAAGGTGATATGTAAACCAATTCTGTTTGTGAAATATGTATCACTATATTGACTTAACAAAAATAAAGGCATAATTAATCATTAGCTACCTGCATATCTTTTATAGGACACTGCAGCCAACCCCAACATTTATTAGCTATTAGTCATTTTTTAAAGGCAATTTTTATGTTCAGTAGTTTGTCGTTTTCTGAATGGCTGATGCTCATGATATCTAAATGAACACAAAGATCTACTCCCAAATCCTGTGGCTGATTTTGAACCCTTGACCTGGCATGTCAAAGAATTTAAACCACAAAACCCATTGATATGTCACACTTTTGGCCTCATGAATTAGTAATTAGTCTACATGAAATACTTAGCATTTATATTGTGATTCTTGCTAAATTATGCATATTTTAAAAATTTATTGCTCATGATAAAATGTTTAAAAATCAAGTGCCATGGGATGATTAATTGTCTTAAATGACTTCCCATATCTGCCATGGGCTTATATATCACAGAAATGTTATTATTGCAAAATGTTGTCTCAATTAAAATATCATTACAGTAGTTTTCCCAAAGCAACATCCTTTAATTTGATATATAATACAACATGTCTGCTACCATATTAACAACGTTTAGGTCATACACATCCCTACTTCCCATTTTCCGCCATCCATTTTTGATCTTTTTGTTTGGCACAGAATCAGTTAAAGTAGATCTTCATAAAATGTAACATTTAGAAAGTCACTTTCAGTAGCTGTCATTTCTTTCCCCTAATAATTTGTATGTTTCCCTAACAAATAGATGCTCAGAAGCTGACATGTAAACCATTTCTGTTTGCAGAATTGTATCAGCTTCACAAAAATATGGCCACATAATTAAGAAAAGATAAAGGTAGTCCCATAACAAAAACTGCCATTGGAAGTGACATATTCTAGGCCACAGGTGGGGTGGCCATTTTCCTTCTTCATCGCTTTTTCTTCCCAAAAAATATTTTGGTACCCACTTTTATGAGGCCAGGTTGATCCCAGAACCATACTGGTTGGGAAAAAAAATCTTGTGGCTACAACTAAAATTACAATAATAATCCATATCAGGCTATTTTTCGTACTGTAAATGAAATAAACAGTCACAGGACGTTCATAATCAACTATGTTTGTTACCATTGCAAGCACTATGCCCATGCTAAGTCACTACAGACTTGTGTTTGCTTTCTTCTCTCATAGGCACCATCGCTCTGTACTACGCATGACTTGCTTGCAAACCTTGTTTTCTGCCAGAGTTCTCTACCTATTTCTGAATTTCTAGATTTGAGAAGCCAGTATCCTAACCACTTGGCCACCGGCTTCCCAGAGTACACAACCAGCAATAGAAAGGTCTATTTATTACATGGATCTCAAGGAGCTTAATTTACAATGAGGACCTCAAGAAGCTTAATTTACGAGGACCTCAAGAAGCTTAATTTTAAATGAGGACCTCAAGTCTTGAAAGTTTTTTATTTTCCTAACATGTCACTGCACCAGAAGTCTAGGTTTATGACTGATTGTTTTATTGTTGAGAGTAATGTGGTTTCTAAGATGTAGGCCAACAAATGTTATTCCTGAAACAGACATAGTATTGTATATCCTTTTAAAAGGCAAGTTTAGATCTATAATAAATCGTTGGGTTGAAGGTCCTGTCAACAGTTAGTACTTCATATGAGCCATTGAGGTCAGCATGGCCAAATGGATCAGAACATATGTTCTTAAAGATCCGATGTGCTAATGCTGAGGTAAGGGGTTCAACCCCTACACTGGACAGTTGGACTAAAATGTTGACCTATCGTCCTTGACTTGCAGATGTAAATTACAAGTACCTCTGAAGTTGGAGTGTGTTCGGCTGATGGCGAGGGACACTGCTAATAGGGAAAGCTAATCCATATGCAAAATTCATTTTAGCAGTATTAGAAGTAGTCTGTATGAACTACGCTTGAATTCAAATGAGCAAGCGCCCTAAAAAAAATAGGAGCCATTGACCTGGCAAGCGAATAACTTCATCTGATGGATTGAGGTTTTCTATCCTTGTAACTTTTGTTGTTGTTTTCTGGTGTGTTTTCTCTACACTGTCATCTATGAGTGCAAATCACTAGCTATACGTGTATTATTTTGCATTTTGATTTTTGAAAGCAGAGTACTGGAATGTTGTTGTTTCACATAAAATTAGTATTATTGATAATCTGACAAAGCAATTGCATTGTGCTCCCACACATTGTCTTTCCTCTCTCTGAGTCTATTTGTATCACATTATCACACTTTCAGTCCAAGAGGCAATATAAATGAGCATGAAATTAAGAATTAACAAACAAAACACTCAGCTTAACATTATGGAGAATTAAAATGAAACCGCTCCAGACTTGACCAGTCCGGCAATGTCTCTCTCATCGTCATCCAGGTTAGGGTCTACTTCTCTTGGTCTAAACACTTCTTTCATGGATGAAGATGATAGTGGCTGCGGAGGTGGGATTTTTCCAGCCCGGGCAGAAGGTCCAGCAGCTGTAAACGTCTCTCCACCTGTTGGGTCTGAGCTTGATTCATAAAGAGGCCCATGGATGGGAAGAATAACCGGATCTGTATGTAAGCTGTCATATACCGGATTGCTAAAGTTTGTAGGCTGGTCACTTGATGTCTGGAGGGGAGAAGGTAGAACAAATTAGAATCTATACATAGAAGAGTAAAGAGAAAACTGATTCCTCTTGACAAACAAATATCACAGAGTACATTTCTGTAAAAAAAAAAAAACATCCAAGTCAAAATTGAGTATGAAATAGTGTGTCATAAGTTATGGCTTTGAGCCATTTTGAATTGAAAAATGCATGATAAATGTTACAAAGCGGTCGCTTGCAACTGTAGTTATATTTGGTTGCAGTTCATTTGCAAGAGATTTGTTTGTTTTGACTGTACCAGTTACCTATCATACTTTTTATTACTGGGGTGTTTTTACATCTGTCCGCTGTTGTTTGTAGCGTGAACTGCATGTTAAGAAAAATGATGGCCGGCCGGTCGCTGAACTAACTGGGTTGTCTTATGCAGTAATGTGTGGCTGCTAGTTTTCTAGTGACTGTCACTTCCATCGGCGATGAACTAGATTTTCCTTGGCGGACTTGTGAGTTGGCATTCTGGCAGCGGCATTATGCATAGTAAACCAGTGCAGGGTGTTGGTTTGTCGAGACTCCTGTCTGTTCAAATTTTTCACAGGAACGAAGCATAATGGGGCGACACTATGCAGTGAAGCTGGAACCGTGACTAACTGATTGACTGACTTTTTATTTCTGTTCATCTCACGGTTAGTGAGATTGGATTCCTAGCCTTCTTGGGTAAGGGTGAAAAACAAGAGGTCCATGTGCAAGTTTCACATGGAAATAATCCCATAGTGTCTAGAAATCTTTAAGAATAGGCCTTAAAGGTGCCGCTCTGGCAAAAATGTTACGGGAGAAGTCAATAAGTAAGTCACAAATGGCTGTAGAAAAATAACTAAATAGGATAACAACTTTAAACCAATTTATTTTTATACATACATTGTCACTTTATTTCTCAACATAATTTCCACCAACATTGATGCACTTATCCCATCGTTTTATCAGTTCTCCCAAACCGGCTGCATAGAACTGTGTGCTGTTTTCTAAACCACGTTTTCACTTCACATTCAACTTCGGCGTCATCCGCGAAATGTCTCACGCCAAGGTGGGTTTTCAGTGGACCAAAAAGGTGGAAATCATTAGGGGCTACATCGGGGCTGTAAGGTGGATGTTCCAGAACTTGCCACCTTAGTTGGTTAATTTTCTCCTGAGTTAATCGAGCTGTATGTGGTCTAGCATTGTCATGAAGAAGCAACACTCCTCTAGTCAGCAGTCCTGGACGAATTGCATCATGAAGCATCGATAGAACTTCCCAGTACGATTCAGAATTCACATTTTCACCTTTCTTCTTGACATTGGTTAAAAGCACTCCTTGACAATCACAGAACACTGTCACCCTAACCTTCCCTGCTGATGGCGTAACCTTGAATTTTTGGACATAAGGTGAAGAAGGATGTTTCCATTGCATTGAAGCACGCTTTGATTCGGGCTGGTAGTGATGCACCCATGATTCGTCCCCAGTAACAATCCTGTTCAGCATGTCTTCTCCTTCATCTTCGTATTGACAGAGATGATGCAAGGACAGGCCAAATCGGTTCATTTTGTGTTCCTCCTTCAATTGTCTGGGTACCCACCTTGAGCACACTTTCTTAAATTTAAATCAATCATGCATTATGCTGTATGCTGAACCATGTGAGCACCCTTTTGCAGATGCTACAGAGTCTATCGTTACTCGCCTGTCACCTCTAATCATCTCCACCCGCTACACAGATGCTTCTGTTGCAATCTCAACAGGATGACCAGATCGGATTTCATCAACAATTTTAGAGCGTCCTTGAGAAAACTTTTCTTCCCAGCTATGCACCGCTTTACGGTACAAACATTTGTCAGCATAAACAAGAAGCATTTCCTTATGAATGTCCTTTGCAGGCAGTCCTTTTGCCCACAAAAAACACACAACAGCACGTTGCTCTTTGGTTGTACACTCCGTAACTACAGTCGCCATTTTGTTTATGCGCATGCGAATGAGACACCTAGCACCACCTGACAAACGGGAATATAAAGTTCGATGTTGCTGTCACCTAATGACACCTGTAGAAAACACCAACTACATTTACCTGCCATCCTACAGAACTGTGCGACTTATTATTGACTCACCTTTCTTTATACATTCTCTCAGTACTTCAGAATACACCATTTATGATTTTTTCCCATTCAGATTCCAGAGTCTGTAATGATAATAATCTTTTTTGCAAGCACTATTTAGTTCCATTTCTCTCTGTCCTCTGTGAGATATCCATCCATATCCATTCAGCCCACATTGTTTCTTCTTCTTGATCTCTAATGCTTTCTTGGGCCTGTATCTCCTATGTGATCTATATATGCCTTCTATGTCTTTCTGCTTGGATCCATGCATTCTGCATGACCACACAAATCTCTGGACTTTATAACATTGACAACTGATGACTGTTCTACTTTATGCATTGGTTCTATGTTTCAACACAAGATGCCACAAACAATATGTTGCACGATTTTTTGCCTGGTATAATTCACTGCATCTCGTCAGGTGCAAATTGTAGAGTTATATATCATAAGAAGTGAATAAATGAATAGTACTTCAGCTGAAACAATTTAAATACATAGTTACAGGTATTGTTTGAATGTGGAACTTCTGTTTAAATTCACTAAGGGAATTTACCGTTTTGAAGTTTCTTTCTCTGTTCTTCTCCTCTAATAATTAATTAATCAATAAATCATGTGCCATCTCTGCCTTGAAGTTTGGCTAATGAGTCTCCAACACTTTCTACCACACATTCATAAAGGCTTCTTTACATCTCTTGATGCTGTCTTCCTTTTCCACATTTCCTCTCCGTTTTTTTCCTCCAGCACATCCATTAATAAGGAGCTGTGTCTCTTTATATGGTCGAAGTACCTTGATTGTCTGACTTTGATATCATTCAGTTAGTTAGTTAGTTATCAGTTGGGGTATCTTCGTTGCACTCCGGACATGTCCATAGGTGCTCAGATCCTCCCCCCAGCATATGCATCAGCGTTTGGTGGCTAATAGTGCCAGTTCTGTGTTGGTTGACGAGGCGCTTTGTTTTCCCGATGTACCTCTCGCGTCTGGCTGTGCCGATTCTTACTCCCAGGTCTTTCATCCTGGAAAGCGATGTGGAATCACTGGCGTCAAAATCCTCTGTTCTCGCCATATCTTTAAGGGCGTTAATAATATCGGCACGATCCATGGGCTGGCCATCTACAGGATATATCCACGGATATCTCACAAAGGTTAGAGAGAAATGGAAATAAATTGTCCTTGCAGCATAGATCATTACTGACTCTGGAATCTGAAGAAAACCATATCAATAAATGGTGTATTCTGATGTACAATAAAAGAATGCATAAAGGAAATATATATAAGAGATTTGTGGTGTCACTTTTGCTCAAGTACATTTATCTGATGAATCATGTTGTTGTATGTTTGTAGTGCATCTGTGATATTTTATCACATCTAGTCTATGGTAATTCTAGTGCTTGATAGAGTTATTTTTACCGACTGCAAGTCTGGCTGTTCTTGTGATTCAGTGTTCAAATAAGGCACGCCTAGTTTGACCTTTCCTCCCTCATGGTAAGAAACAGTTGGAGACGAGGGCTTGGATTTACTGATTAGCTTCTTGAAATCAAAGCCCACGCTGCAATTAGAAATGTAAATTTATGTTATAAAACAAACAAAATGTATGCACATGCACGCACTCACACATGCATGCACACACACATTTCATGTGGCTTTTGACTCCAAAATGCAGGAATTCATTCATAAGTTTTCTACAAGATAACAACACTGATCTGGCGAAGTGGTCAAGTTGTCTGACTCAGGCTCTGAAGGTTGTGGGTTCAATTCCGGGCCGCGTCCTTTGGTTCACGAGTGCATTTTTTCAGAGACTCCTGGTGTCGTCACTGGAGCTATGGAGTTCTTGCTTTGTGTGACGCTTTCGGCAGTTTGCTGCGGAAAGAGACTGAGCCATATGGGATAAAAACCTGGTGCAATGGAAGTCGACCCTTTGACTTTTAAGCAACTTTTTAAGCAACTGATCTGGATGTTGCACATATTACACTTTTTTCTTCCTTTGTCCAGTATTTCTAAGGTAATTACTTTAATATATAAATGGACCAAGTTTACAAGTAGCAAAGATAGAAATTTTTGTCTATTAATTTACTTCTCAAAATAAACATGTAAAAACAATTGTGAATGCATATATAAATCAAGAAGAAAACTCAATTCAACAAGAAATATGCAGAAAACTAGACGTGTAGAAATTACAAAAACAGTTAATGAGGAAAAAGAAGAAGCGAAATAATGATAAAATATCACACAGGGCATTATAAAAAAAATCTACGTCCTTTGCAAGACGTTGAGTTTCGAGGCAATTATGAGTTCAGTAGATGGCCATTACTTTCTGAACAAGAAGTCCAACTTTAAAAAAAAGTCATTTAAAAGTCGACAGGGTCGACTTCATTGCACCGGGTTTTTATTGCATTTGGTTCAGCTCTTTCAGCAGCGAACTGCCGAAAGCGCCGCACAAAGCACAAACTCCGTAGCTCCAGCGACGATCCCCAGGAGTCTTTAAAAAATGCACTTGTGAACTGAAAGGCGCCGCCCAGAATTGAACCCACAACCTTCAGAGTCCGAGTCAGATGGCTTGACTACTTCACCACGGAGACTCCAACTTAATGCTGCTGTAAGGGTTGTTGAACCAACTACCTTGCCATCAGCAAACCATTTACACACATTAACTTCTTTTATTAAGCAATGTACTATGTGTGATTGGCTGTACTTTATTTATGTGTAACAATGTTTTTACGCCTGTGTGTTACTGGTGTCCATAATGGAAGAAAAGAATAGCAATTCTGTTACCCTAACATGCATGTTATATATACCTGCATTGAACCGTTTAGGACTGTGGCGTGTTTATGCTTGCAGCTATGGTTTGCAAGCATTTTCCTCATGTTGGACTGGTAGTACATGGTTCCGTCACCCTGCTACTGAGTGAGTGCGTGGGTGACACTGTGAGCTGTGAAGTTCGCGGGGAACGCTTTTACATCTGTCCTGAACAGTGACCTGCATGTTCGGAACAATGGCTACCGGCTGTTGCTGAGTAGACTAATTTGCCTTTTCGGTTCATGAATGCATTTTTCAGAAGACTCCCGGGAGTCGGCGCTCAAGCTGCGGAGTTTGTGCTTTATGCGACACTTTCAGTGGGTCGCCCTGCGGTGAAAGACCGAGCCATGTGAGAAAACCTGAGTCAATGAGGTCTTTCTGGTGACTGCCGAGTCCATCGACGATGAACTGTGGTTTTCATGGATTAATTTTCTGTTGGCATTCTGGCAGCGGCATTATGCACAGTGTACCTGTACGGGCTGTTTGATTGCCGAGACTTCTGCCTATTCCTCTTTTCACATTGGACAGTGGGGAGCATTTTGTGTGATATTCACTGGCACAGGAAAGGAGCATAATGGGGATGACCAGTTGCCGTGAAGTTGGAACCTCGACTAAGTAACTAATATACATGTGCAGGCTGTTGGTTTGTCGAGACTCCTGTCTGTTCCACTTTTCATATGGGGCAGTGAGGAGCATTTTGTGGGATTTTCACTGGCTCAGGAATGGGGCACGATGGGGCAACCCTTTGCCGTGAAGTTGGAACCGTGATTAACTAACTAACTATGCATGTTATAAGAGGTGAGGAGAATTTTTTGGATAATGGCCTAATCTTGCAGAAAACTTAAGCTGCAAAATCCAACCAATTATGAACAAGTCTACAAATGGCTTGGCATCAGTTGATTGAAAGCCTATACTCTATTGGGAGATGAAAGGCAGAGAAGAACAATTCTTGTGTTCAGTTTATATGCTCAACTGAGAATGTTACTATTCATTCATGACTAAGTTGGATATTGTCCCTTTTCTTATCTTCATTATCAATGATAGGCAGATCTCATCAGTAGAGACAATGGATATGGCCACCGACTAGTACAGTCACTGCTCGAAAGGAAAGCAACGGCAAACTACCTTCTGCAAAATTTGCCAATAAACTCTAAACAATATAAAATGACACAAAGTAGTGCAGCTTTACATAACAGATTTACGACACATACAGGACGTTGCGGCAATTAGCCTTCATAAGCAAACAAACACATTCACAAACACAACATATAGTCAAGGAGATCTCCTGTGACTACATCAAAAGGTGACGACAGGACGAGAAGAACAAAAGGATGAAAAAAAATTAAAGCAACGTCCTGTATGTGTCGTAAATCTGTTATGTAAAGCTGCACTACTTTGTGTCATTTTATATTGTTTACATTTTCACAGCTTTACCGCAGTTCCACCCAATTTTATTCAATAAACTCTAACAACCACGAAAGGCAACATACGCTTGTGAGACCTGGGCACTTACTAAACAAGCTGAAGAGCACGTAAATGCCTTTTAATATAAATGTTATAGATGGGTTCTAAGAATATCTTGGATAAAGTAAAGAACAAATGCACCCATATGACAGGAGCTGAATATTGAAGAAGGATGGCAGTCGACAAAACAAAAAAAATTTAAATATTTTGGTCACTTGAAATGTCATGAAAGTTTGGAGAGAACAATAATGGAGGGGTATACGCCTGGGAAGAGAGGAAGAGGAAGGCCAAAGAGAAGATGGGTGCAGGATGTGGCAGATGGTGGCAAATGGGTGTATTGGACATGGGACATCTTGGTTATGATCGAGAGGTTATGGGAGAGAGGTTCTGCAAAGTACATGCTACTAAATTAATTATCAAAGATGGCCCGTTTGAAATCAACTAGCCAGGATCATCATCATGTGCCATGCCAATAAGCATTGGAGGTTATGGTTCACCATCTCACATGATTACCAGAGTCTTGGATCAGCTCTGTGTTCTTGTTCTGAAAATTCTAGCCAAGTAATCTAGGTATTTGTCTCTTGTCTTCCTCTTGCTCGCAATGGGATATCTTCCATCAGATGTTATGACTGTACAGATAGTTGTACCAATTATCCTGTTTAAGAATTTGCCCAATTCCCACATCTACTAAATGTTGCAGATCCTGTTTGTTGTCTGCTATCAATGCAGTATCATCCACATATTGATTATATCCTTTGATGGTGATTCCTCACATGTACTCTACATTTCTTATAATATTTTCCCTAAGCAGAAAAAAAGAAAGATTGGGAGACTTTATGCATTCCTGTTGCAAACTTCTCTTGACTGGCTGATATTGACCTACTTTATTATCAGTCATTAGTCAGGTTACTAAAGGGAAATTGATTGCATAATGCCTTGTTTTTGCCACCCAACCCAATTTGCAGCACTTATCTTCACTAGGGGGGGGGGGGGGGGGTCTTCTCCATGATTATATGTTGTGTTTTGTGTATGTATTTGTTTGCTGATTAAGGCTAGGTGACGCAACACCGTGTATGTGTTTCATAATTCTGTTCTGTAAAGCTGCATTACTTTGTGTTATTTTATATTAATCTCACCATATGATGTTTAGCTAATCCTTTATATATACATATATCAACCCCAGCGTGTTTGGCTGATTATGATTTACTCGGCAAGGTTATGTTTAGTAGTTTGCCATTGCTTTCTGAATGACCAATGGTCATATTATTGTTAAAAATCAACACAAGGTGGTGTGCTTCAAAAACGCCTGCAGAAGATTCCAATTGTGGTATCCTGGACTGCGAATCGTGTTCACTACATCTTCACTACAGATGCCAGAGAGAGAGAGAGAGAGAGAGAGAGAGAGAGAGAGAGAGAGAGAGAGAGAGGGAGAGGGAGAGGGGAGGGGCAAACACACACTATCCATCCATACACACAACAGGCAGACAGAAAGTATCACATTCTCTGTTATGTTTACTTACCCTCTACGTCTTAACAAGATTCCAACAATTATAATTATGAAGATAGCTATCACAGCTATTGTAATGGGTACTGCTATTAACACAGATTCTGAGGAATGCAAAACAAACGTTTTATAAAATTAAACAGAAGGAGTTATTTTATATGACAAGTTATTTCATCTGTAAACTTGAAATAAAAAGCAAACTACTAAATGAGTTCATTATCTTTTTGAAGCACAGTGTAACAAACTATCGTCTGTCAAGATGGCAAGGTGCCAATAGTATTTTCATGCATCACCACACAATCCTATCAATGTTGCCAGGTACAGAATAATATCTCACTACCGTTGACCCAATACACAACAAAATCCCATCTTACCATTAACAGATGCGAATGAAGAGCTGTTTACTTCTACACCTGTCTCATTGGTTGGGGTTGGGTGAGTGGAGGTTTCAGCAGTATTCCTGTGTTCACAGAAGTCTCCAAAGAAATCTGGTTTAAAGAACAGCAACTTACATTTGTGAGTAATAACAATGAGAATAGTGTTGAGTTTATAGAGTTTATAGGATAATGAAAAGTAACTGATGAAGTTTTTATGATAATGAAAAGTAACTGATGAAATTTTTATGATAATAACAAGTAACTGATGAAGTTCTTGTAATAATGAAAAGTCAGAGATGGAAGTTTCTGTAATAATGAAAAGTGATTGATGAAGTGTTTATGATAATAATGAAAAGTAAATGATGAAGTTTTTATGATAATAATGAAAAGTGATTGCTGAAGTTTTCATGATAATAATGAAAAGTGACTAATAAAGTTTTTATGATATTAAAGAGTAAATTTCTGTAATAATGAAAAGTGTGATGAAAATTTATGTGAAAATGAAAGTTTGTGAACATGTTTCTGTGAAAATGAAAAGTTTCTGATGACAATTTCTGTGAAATTGAAAAGTTTCTGATGATGTTTCTGTGAAAATGAAAAGTTTCTGATGATGTCACCGTGTTAATGAAAAGTGATTAATGTAAGTTTCTGTAATAATGAAAAGTTATTGAAGGGAGTTTCTGTGATAACTTGTTTCTGGTTAAGTTTCTGCTATACTGAAAGCAGCAGCAGGTAAATGACTCAGTAATTGTTACCAAAGAGTTCTCAACAAATTCTTTGTGAGTATAAAGGTAAAAGTAGTACCATAGCAGATATGATCACCCAGATGTAATGTGTTAGACCTTCACGTATTCCATTCAATAATATATGAGGTAGGCTGCCCAATTCCCTTCTTTCCTTACCAGATAACTCCTAGAAAATTATTAAAATTGTCTGGTGCCCATTATTAGAGGTTGGGTCGACCCCAGAGCCATACTAGTTAAATAAACAATCCTGCGTCTTCTGGGGGATTTAACCTGGACCCCTGTATTAGCAGGTAAGTGCACTACAAAATCAACCTGAGGTTGACTGTGACGTCCTGCAAAGGACATCCAACATATTTTTAATGGCGGTGGTTGATAATCATGTTTTGTTTCATATTATCCAGGGTGTTTTCCTCTAAGTTATTTAATTTATAGGCATGTATAATAGGAACTTTTTTTCCATTTAATTTATAGGCATGTATAATAGGAATTTTTCTGGACATGTTATGAGAAGAAATAAACTGGAGAACTTGGTGACAACTGGCAAGATCGAGGGGAAGAGAACAAGGGGAAGATAGAGAAGTAAATACCTGGATGGCTTGACCACATGCATAGTCGAGACAAGAACACTGAGCTGATCCACGACTCTGGCGATCGAGTGAAATGGTAAAACGTGACCGCCCATGCTTACTGGCATGGCACATGATGGATGGATGGATAATAGGAATGGTCATGTGACAAGGCTTGATCAATGTACATAGAATTGTAAAATACTTTCATGTGAATTTTTTCTCCTTTTTTATGTGATAAAAAACAACAACCAAAAACAAAAAAACAAAACACTACGTCACAGTAACTCTGTTTTTTGAGTATAAAAGATGATACAAAGGTAACAAGCATTATTTTTGTGTGATGGAAGGTTTATGGTGCTAGGCATATATTTTCTTGAACAAAACAGCATTGAGAGCATAATGTTGTCAGTATTCCCCTGGCTGCCTTACATCTCAGAACATTTTCTGAGGCTGGGTCAATCCATGGATTTGTTGTGAACAAATCCTGTTTTGAGACGGGGAGAGTTGGAACTCAGGACTACCGGGCTGGCATGTAAGTGTACTAGACCTACGCTATCACAGCTGCTTCTTTGTGAGTTATGATTACAAACAGAAAAATGGATTAAATAATGATAAGAAAAGCTACCAGAATTCTGACACAATAGTGGCTGAATAATTATTAGTAATGACCACCAATAATAAATAAAAAGGACAATGGTTGAACAATTTTGCTAGTGTAGTGGCTATTGCACACAAAGAAATAAAAACAGGAGTTGAATCATTGTTAGAAATGTATATTACAAGCAAAGAAACAGATGAATGAATTCTGTGTTCATATCACATATACCACAAATAATACAAATAACAAATTTAAAAACTGTTGTAAAATTATTGCATATTTCTCAAATAGGTGGACCTTTTCGCTACAGTTATCTACAGGCATATGCGTTATAATCCTCCCCCTCCCCCCTCCTCCTAATCCTAGCATTAAGCGAAATTTTCTAACCGCAACCAATACATTATTAGACAGACAGGCAGACAGACAAGACAGGGAGGGAGGGAGGGAGGGAGGGAGAGACGGACGGACGGGCAGGCAGGCAGGCAGGCAGGCAGACAGATAGATAGATAGATAGAGAGGGAGGGATAGATGGAGGGAGAGACGGACGGACGGACGTGTAGGCAAGCAGGCAGGCAGACAGACAGACAGACGACAGACAGACAGTTAGTTTAGATAGATAGATAGATAGATAGATAGATAGATAGATAGATAGATAGATAGATAGATAGATAGATAGATAGATAGATAGAGAGGGTAGGCAGGCAGGCAGACAGATAGATAGATAGATAGATCCCCGCGAGGGGCTTGGCGAAGCCGGGCCGGGTCAACTAGTGTTATATTTATAATGAGAGAGCTGACTGGCTGTCCTATAATAAATGCACAGGAAAATTCTAACCTAGTTATTGTGACTGAGTATGTAAAAATTATCTTTGATGCATTAGTCTGTTCTTCTTCTTATAGTCTATGTCATTTGGAGTTGGTCATCATGTCTGTCCACAGTCTTCTGTCTCGTGTTTTGCCAGTAATTTCTGATACAGATCTTCCAACATCCCATGCCAAACTGTCTAGCATCCTCTCTCTTAGTCCCTCCCTGCTTCTCTTCCCCTTCAACTTTCCCCATTGTCACAATGTACTTTGATTTCACCTAATCTCATGATGTAAAACAAAGATAATGCATACAGATAAAACTACTATGGAGAAAGAAATGTATGTTAATGAGGAAAAATTCGAGGTGTTGGAAAATTTTGAATATCTTGGGTCATTGATTACCAACAACGGTCACACAGTGAAATAAATTAAAAGACGAATGTCTATTGCTCTTCAAAGACTAAAACAACTGAATAAATTGTGGAGTGGGACAGATAGAACTACAAAAATTAGATTTTTAAGAGCATGCATCTTTCCTATTGCAGCAAACGCCTGTGAGACCCAGACACTTACTAAACAAGCTGAACAGTGCATAAATGCCTTTGAATATAAATGTTATAGACAAGTTCAAAGAATATCTTGGATAAAGAAAAGAACAAATGCATCCATTCTTCAAGAGCTGAATATTGAAGAAGGTTGGCTATTAAAGATGATAACACAAAGAAAATTGAAATATTTTGGTCACTTGAAATGTCACAAAAGTTTGGAGAGAACAATAATGGAGGGGTATATGCCTGGGAAGAGAGGAAGGAGAAGGTCAAAGAGAAGTGCAGGATGTGGCGGATGATCTCCAGATGGGTGTATCGGAAGCGGTACATCTTGTTTATAATCGAGAGGTTTTCCGGATGGTTGTTATGGGAGCGAGGTTCTGCAAAGGGCATGCTACTGAATGAATGAATGAATCTCATGATGTGCACAAATAATGTGGATTGTTTTCTTCTGATGCAAGCATCCAGTTCTCTTTGTGAGTTAACTTCTAACAAGATTTCTTCATTACACTTTGTTATCTGTTCACAATGTTCCTATCTATTAGTCTCTTATTTAACAGGAATTTCAAGAATCAATAATTTGACTTCATGTAGAAAAAAAATAAATGAATACGTCACATGAGCACTGACCTTGAGGGCAGTCACACAGGAAGACAATATTATTGTCCCCTTCTCTACAGATTCCACCATTCAGACATGGACATTCAACTACAGGTGGGGGGCTCACAGGCTTCTCACGGGCTGAGGATGAAGAAATGACCAAATTATTTTATCATGACAAGAACTGCATTAATTTTTTTAGTGGAAGTTGTGGTTAGTGTACTAGCTCACTGATGCTGTAGTCTGGGGTCAAATTCCCATTAGTTGACATTGTGTTCTGACCAGTATGACTCTGGGCATCAGAGTTCTCTTGGAAAGTTCTTGAGGCTGACAATATACTGACCATAGCTCTCTCCATTTGCCACATGGTCAATGAAAATATTGGCCTTTAATCTTATCTGCAATATACTTCACTGCCATGTAAACAGGACTACTCTACTTCATTTGTCTAATGCATCTGGCATTGAAATCACAAACATGACACAACTGGCGTAACAAATTTGCTTAAAAGTCAACAGGGTCAACTTCATTGCACTAGGTTTTTATCCCATATGGCTCAGTCTCTTTCCGCAGTGAACTGCCGAAAGTGTCGAATAAAGCACGAACTATGTAGCTCCAGTGACAACCGACAGAAGTCTCCGGAAAAAAAAATGCACGCGTGAGCCAAAGGATGCAGCCTGGAATCGAACCCACAACCTTCAGAGCTAGAGTCAGACGGCTTGATCACTTCACCACAGAGACTCCCCACTTAGACTGGAAGGTCTCCCATCACCCCTGTGCACAGACAAAACAGACAACAGGGCACATTCAGATAGCCTTTTATATGCCGTGTTAATTGCAACTGGACACTAGCCCACAGAGACAAAATCGACACAGAACTATTTGAGAGTCTCAGCTAGCACTCAAATACAACAACATACATTTTATAAAACGAAAATTAAATGTACCATCTATGTATCATTTTATCTTTTATGAACCAACAGCAAATGAAAAGAAGATTAGATGTGTCTATCTAGCACATCTGCCTCATGTTAAGTTAAAGTATTAATTGTTTTGTTTCATTGCACCTGATTATGATTTTTCAATATTCCGTTTAAAACCATGGAAAATAAAATAGCGTGAAAAAATGACACAACTGGAAATAACTGACATGTAACTATTTCAGTCCCAGACAGTGTAGCTTTAAAACTTTATACCCTAAAGTGTGTATAATTTTGGGTAACAACCTTCAAGTCTTCAAGTTAAAATAACAACTATGGGATACAGCAAGTGAATAAACAATTAAGATAAGTTGATTTAATGCAACTGATTATGATTTTTCAATATTCCCTTTAAAACCATGGAAAATAAAATAGCATGAAAAAATGACACAACTGGAAATAACTGTCATGTAACTATTTCAGTCCCAGACAGTGTAGCTTTAAAACTTTATACCCTAAAGTGTGTATAATTTTGATTAACAACCTTCAAGTCTTCAAGTTAAAATAACAACTATTGGATAAAGCAAGTGAAGAAACAATTACGATAGGTTGACTTAATGCAATAGCTATGTAACACAACACTGATTCATTGCACAGCATCACAAACTTGTTATACCACACTCATCTCATCTCATCATGTTCCTCTTGTACCTTACGGTGTTGAGGTGAAGTATAAACAGCGGGAGAGTGCCCGCTTATGGGCTTCATGTATCAATATTCCCATGGACTCTGTTATTCCCTGCGTCCATCGTTTACGTGGTCAGCCTCTTCCTCTGTTTCCCTTTGGTCTGTACATCATTGCATGTTGTGGTATACTGTTAGTTGGTAACCTACTTGCATGGTCAAACCATTTGACTTGCTGCTTTCTAATAAAATCTAGTGCAGCTATAACCCCCACTTTAGTCCTGATTTCTTCATTTCTGATCTGATCTCTTCTTGATGCATTGAGTATTCTTCTCAGGAATCTCATTTCTGTTGTTGTGATTTTTCTTTTCTCTTTTTCTGTCATTGTCCAGGTTTGGCATTGGTAACATAGAGTTGGTAGGAAGATTGTGTTGTAAAGTGCTTTCTTAGTAGTTATTGATACATGTTTGTTCTTTAGTATTGGTGCCATTTGTCCAATGAGTTGGTTTGCCTTATTGCATCTATTTTCGATCTTGTCTTCTGATTTGCCATTTTATGATATTATACTTCCTAGGTACTTGAAACTCTTTACTTGTTTCAAGGGATGTTCGTTTAGGTAAACCATTGTTGCTTTTTCTTCTTTAGTTATAGTCAGTACCTCTGTTTTACTTGTATTTCCTCTGTTTTACTTGTGCTAATTTTCATGTTATGTTCCCTACACATTTCGTTTAGACTATTCATGTGGTCTTGTAATTCAGCTTCTGATTTTGCTATTAGTGCTTGGTCGTCCGCAAACAGGAGTTCTCTAATGGTTAGATTTGCAGATGGTTCTTCTTCTCGTCATGCAGTGTTTTTGCAGTCTCTGTTTGGCTGGTTTCTTTACATATGTTGTCTATATATGTTATAAACAAGAGAGGGGACAGGACACAACCGTGTTATACTCCGGATCTTATGGTGAAGGGTTCTGAGTGTCCTCCAGTTGCTCTCACTATGCATTCACTGTTGTTGTATAAGCTTGTACATAGGTTCATTAGATGTGTACTCACTCCATATTGTTTAAGGATCTCCCACAGCTTGTTTCTATCTACTCTATAAAATGCATTTTCTTGGTCGACAAAGGCTAAGTAGAGTGTTTAATTGAATTCGATTGATTTTTCTATAAGCTGTCTAAGTGAAAAAATGGCATCTGTGCATCCTTTGTTTTTCCTAAATCCAAGTTGTGTTTCACTTAGCTGGGGTTCTATAATAGTTCTTAATCTTTTTTCAAGAATTTTGCAAAATATTTTCCCAGTATGACTCAACAGTGAAATGCTTCTGTATTGTGTGCAATCTCTTTTGCTGTCTTTGTTTTTCCAAATTGGGATAATTATGGCTTTTTCCCAGTCTTGTGGTGTCTGTTGTTCTACCCAAACGTGGTTGAATAGTCTATGTAGCCATACTGTTCCTACTTCTCTTGCTGCTTTAATTAGTTCATTTGGTATTTCATCTTGTCCTGGTGATTTGTTCAATGGGGCTAATCTGATGGTTTCTATAATTTCTTCTTTCAGTATGTCTGATTCTAGTTCTTCGGTGGCATCTGTGTCAGTTTCTTGAATTCCTGTGACATCTGATGGGATGTTGAGAAGTTGTTTGAAGTACTGTTTCCATCTTATTAGGATTTGTTTTTCTTCACTTATTGGTTCTCCATTTTCGTTGTTAATTATTTCAGTTGGGTCAAAGGGTTCTCCTCTGGTTCTCATTGCACTTATCTTTTTATAGAAGTTTCTAGTTGCCTCCTTGTAGTTTTTATTTAGAGTTTCTCCATACTCCTCCCAGTCTTTTTGTTAGACCACACTGTGGACTGGTATACAATGTTGCTGACTTGTTATATAATGATGCTGACTTATTAAACAACATTACATTTGTTATACAACACACAGTCTTGTTATACATTACTGATCTGTTCTACAACATTGATTTTGTTATATAATATCACTGACTTGTTTGATGATATTACTGGCTTATTACACAACATTTCTGGCATCTTATACATTTAAGACTTGTTATATAACATTACTAACTTGTTATACGTTTCTAATTTGTTCACAAAATACTGACATTTACACATCATCATATTCTTGAATCAACACTGATGCATTACACAACACTGATATTTTACACATTACTGACATGTTACACAACATTGATTATTCAACATTACTGACTTGTTTATATGACATTACTCTTAAGTTAAACAATACTGACTTCTTATACAACATTGCTGACTCTTTACACAATATTAGAGACTTTTTATAAATATTACTTATTTTTTATACAGTACTTAAAGACTTGTTATATAACATTACTCATTTTGTTGTAAATATTTCTGACTTGTTACATTTTACAACGAAAACGTTTTTACAGCGTTAATATGTTATACAACATTACTGACCAGACTTATTCAGCAACAAAAACATTTAATAATATAACTAACATGTTTTACAACATTACTAATTTGTTAAACAACACCAACATATTATACAACAAAAACATTTGGTGATAAATCATCAGTATGGAGGTCAGCAAAGTCTGAGAGTTTTAACGACCTTGCACTTAAACTTGCTCTGGTGACCTTGGCGTTGTGGGCTCATTCCATACTCTGATCAATTGGTCTGAAATGTTTCTTGTCCTTGAATGGGGACAAATTACAAGTACTTCAGAAGTTGGAGTGGGTTCACCTGATGGCGAGTGACACTGGTAATAAGGAAAACTAATCCTCATATAAAACGAGTCCAATGCACTCACTAGTAGAAGCAACAACTATTATTAGCAGTAGCACAATAGTGGATTACGTTTTATTAAAAGCGAGCGAATGAACACAAATTTATGAGTATAATATTTAACATTGTTGCAAACAAACCTGCATCACAGATAGTCTCTTTGGTGCCAGGTATGAAGTCTGTACCATCAGGGCAGGCGCACCGAGCCCCTCCTGGCACAATGAGACACAGATGGGAGCAGGGCATGCCTTTACAGCTAGATTTGACTGTGCATGAAACAGAAACAGCAACTGATGATAACATATTGATTTGATGTAAGGTATAAGTGATTGGCACCTTACAGTCTTGACAGACCAAAGTATGTGAGTTGGAATGTGGCCAATATTCCATCACAATGCCTGGGCAGAGCTTCAGAGAAACATGTGGTGCCCAAACGACATGTTCCCTCTCTCTGCCTAGCCCTTGTGTTTTCCAGAGGAATGGGTAACCAATACGTCTGGCACATGGTAGGCTGCAGACGCTGGCGGCTCAGCATCAACCTCCGAGACCTCGCCTCCACGAGCAATGTAAGGTATAGAAATATTTCAAAACATACAACTTAAGAACTCATCTTTTTCTTCAGTCTGCTTCTCTTCTCCCAGAACAAAAGGACATTCACTCTATACTACGCAACTCTTAATAATGGACCAATGACTTTAAACCAAACAATAAACATTTTCTTCAATCACTCTCTATACTAAGCAAGTGTTCATAATTTGACCAATGCCCTCAAGCAAATACAAGATACAAGAACAAGAAGGCACTACAAAAAAAAGTGAATTGACAGTGTGAAACTAGATTTAGAATAACAATGTTCAGGATTGGAGTGAAATCAACAGGATTAAAGAGAAATAATAATGTGCTGGCATCAAAGACTTACAGCTTGAAGCACTTATAGAGATATTCATGTGCAACATATGCGATCCTTTACTCAAACCAAAATAAACCTGGAGAAGTTGAAGAAAATATAAAAATAAGGGAGTAAAAACAAAAAGAATGCAGCAAAACACATCTTGCAAAACACATCTTACCTGATGTGTTGTGTCAGGTAATGTTAAAAAATTACACACACAGAAGTAAAACACATCTTACTTGAAATGTTGTAACCATTAATGTAAAAGATTACAAAAAACAGAAGAAAGAAAACACAGCTTACTTGAAATGTTGTATTCATTAATGTGAAAGATTACACAAATAGAAGGAGGAAAACACAGCTTACTTGATATGTTGTACCGGTTAATGTGAAATATTTTCAACCCCATTGGCATATGCAAGCCAGTTTGAATGGTCTTATTTTCATTGCGTCCAAACTTGTCCATACTTGCCAACTGACCCAGACTTTGTGACAGCCAGTACATGGTCCCCTCGAACAGGTCAACTGAGATTGGGTTGTAAGCACCTAGGGTATGTAAAAGCAATTGTTTAGGAAATATTGATGTGTCAGATATCAAATAACTAAACAACAATTATGATAACTATTTGCCTATTGAATTGAATTAAAATTATTGAAATTTTAAAGTGTATTGTTAAATACATAATTCTATCAAACTATTCACACAACAACAAATAACTCTGTTTTCCCCCTGTTGTTTAATTTAGTCGACGGATCAACATCATGGCACACGGATGTAACCCATAAGTGCTCTGTTCTACTCCTAATTCAAGCCTGAGTCCGGAGAATCTCAACTCAGTGCACGGACTCTGTAGCACTGGCAAGGATCCTAAAATACTTTGGGTAGATTTTTAACTCAAAATTTTGCCCAGGCAGCACCGTTAGGCTACTCTTTTTTGGATTTCCAACTGCCAAGGGATTCTTTACATGCACAACAATACAAACGGACGTCCGATTTCACTACCCAGAGACCAGGGGACATTTTGTTACTAGAAGTCCACGTGAAAAAATCCTAACCCTCACTGGGGCTTGAACCCAGGACTTCCAGCAATTGAGGCGGACACCATACCTCGAGACCACTTAGCTCCCCAATGACTGAAAAGTAAAAAGCTAAACTAATTTACCTATTACAGAACCTGAATAATATTTTGTATAAGGTGCTATGTATATATAATGTATGTATTCTGGTACATACATATTGGGACTTCTGTGGGTGCATTAGAGGAGGCACTGAGTTGAAAGCTTTCCCATGTGATATTTGCAACAAAAATATATAAAAACATGACTGTTGAAAAAAGACAGAGATTTTGGTCATCACTAGGAATAAAGAAATACCATAATGTAATATACAGGTAAATGATAACATTCTTAAACAAGTGAATCAGTACAACTATCTCAGAACAGTCATAACATCTTATGGGAGGTGCCTTGAAGAGATTAAAACAAAAATTGCTATGCTAAAAGTAGTCTTTTGCAAGATGGAGAACGTCCTGATAAAAAAAAGATATCAGTTGCAACGAGAAAAAGAGTGTTAAAGTGCTACATAGAACCTGTACTTTTGTATGGATGTGAAATGTGGACAATGAGCAGACAAACTGAAAAACATCTAATGGCAGTGGAAATGTGGTTTCTGAGGAAAATACAAAGAATACCATGGACAGACAGGAAAACTGATGGGCAAGTCCTACATGAAGCAAATTGTGTTGCGTATCCCTTACGGGACGTTGCAGTCAACACCAGCATTTTGTCAGCTGCTGTTGATGTACTAGGCAAGTGTTACTTTCAGTAGTTTGCCATTGCTTTCTGAACGACCGGTCCCTATACCTTTTTTGAAAAAACCAGAACCGCCGTGTTTCGAACCCGGGTATACGGGCTCACAAACCGCGTTCGCAAGCCCTTAGCCACAGAGACCGGGTACAAGACGCAAATGGAAACCATAAA
Organism: Cepaea hortensis; assembly: GCA_963921405.1. Taxonomy (NCBI): domain Eukaryota; kingdom Metazoa; phylum Mollusca; class Gastropoda; order Stylommatophora; family Helicidae; genus Cepaea; species Cepaea hortensis. The sequence goes on along the minus strand of OY992879.1, from coordinate 34,953,213 downwards.
TTGATTGGAGAAATTTTATGCAGACAGTCACAATTTTTTGGACACGTTATGAGAAGAAATAAACTTTGTGACAACTGGCAATATTGAGGGGAAAAGAACATGGGGAAGGCAGAGAAGTAAATATCTGGATGGCTTGACCACATGGCATGGTCGAGACAAGAACACAGAGCTGATCAATAACTGATGATGATTGTTTTGTGTATGTAGTACATTCATTTGTGTACTGTTATTTTTAATTTCTTCACATCTTCAAATTCCATGGGGCAATAGCTGTTTTTGGTGTGTCTTGTACATCTATTCCCATACAATTTCATATAGTTTTAACATGATCAACGTCATCGTAAAGCGGGTTACATTGTACTGTTTCATCAAGCCTGTGGCACAGTACATCAGATTGTGATCAGCATTTTTTTTGAGCTTGCTTTCCCTAACCTATAACTGTCCCCAGTTTCCCCCAAGGCAGCAGATTTGCATTTCACTTTGTCTGGTCTATATCCTGTGACCTGTCTGACATGAGAGACCATAGTGGTAGATATCCTATCATCAGCATAGCTCTTGGGGTAATTGGAACATGCAAGTTCCTTTGCCACTTCAAAGTGGAGACATAACAAAGGGTAATAATGAATCCATACCATTAATATGGAAATAAGACAAGACTAAAAATAAAAGTCCAATACAAATCACCACTGACCTTTAGCAGTGACGACCACTCTGTCTGTGCCATCAGGTTTCATGGATTCAATCAAATTTTCTTTACTATCACACCAGTAGATGCGACTATCCATATAGTAGTCAATGGTCAGTCCCGTGACAACGCCCAGGCTGGTTGACACTAGGACTGTACGTTCATCTCCATTCATCCAAGCACGCTCAATACGTGGCCTTGACTCACTAGCATCTGTCCAGTACATGTAACTGTTGAAGAATGCATGAATAGTTAATAATACTGGAATAAACAAATGCAAATCTAACTGAAATTAAGTGTATTTCCCAGGTCTGTATAATGTTTCAACACTACATATTTGAAGAATGAAATATTATATTTAATGTTAGTGTTTTTTAAAACAGACAATATAAAATGATACTCTAGCAATGACAGAATCGGTGTAAATAATAAGTCTTGAATTCACCAATATTATACTAGTAATTTATTAAGAATTAATTAATGTAATTAACATTAATGTGAAACATGCAATCTACTTCATTTCTCAACATTCTTCTGTTTCTTCTTCTCCTCTTCTTCCCTTCATATCTCAATGCAGCATAGGTCCTCAACCAAGTCACGCCAAGCCTTTTGTAGAATTGTTCTTGATTTGTTGGATTTTGCAGCTAAACTCTTCCATGGGATGAGGTAGCCAGCTTCATGCCAACCTTCCTTAGTGACCTCTGATGACATGCATAGTAGGTTACAGTGTTACTATTCTTTGCTTTTCTTATCGGCCCTGACAAGGCAGAAAATTTCTCAACATAGTCTCTACCAACATTGATACAATTATCCCATTGCTCTTTTAACCTAGTTATTTAGTTAGTCGACAGATCAACCTCAATGCACATCAAACCATTCAGTCCATAAGTGCTTGGATGCCCTCAGTAAATCCTGCAGCATGTAGAGGCTCACCACACCAGTTCTGTGTTGGCTTATTATCTTCTTTGGCTTCCTGCATAGTGTTCTTGTCTGGCCACACCTTTTTTAACTAGCTGTTCTCGCAGTATGACCTTGGTTGTAGATTCAGTCATCACTTGATTCTTAGAGAAGTCTGACTTCTTTTGGAGCATTCAGTATATCTGCCTGGTCCATGTCTCACCCGCCTTCCACAGTAGCCTTACCCGCAAGCCTGTCCGCCTGCTAATTTCCTTGTACATCTGCAAGCCCTGGCACAAAAATGAAACTATTCTTTGCCAGCCATGATCGCCCCAGAGACACCAACCATTGCCTTTGAATCCAACCCAACCCATCTCTACCTGCCTGAGCATACCCATTGAGTCACTAAGAAAGAATGCCCGAGTGAAGGTATGTGTCTCGAGCCATGTAATTGCTTTACTTACTGCCATGACCTCCATAGTCAAATTACTTGTGGTCAAGGCAGAAGCACCTGAATCTACCTTCACAATTTCTTGTAACCGGCAGCAGAGAAGTACATGTTTCACTATCTCAGCCATAAATCGTACCTCATGTTCATCCTCTGCAAAATGTTCACCATCGTGAGCTCTTGGAGGCCCAAACTGATAAATATCACTCAGAGCTAAGAGGCCCAAACTGATCAATATCACTCAGAGCTAAGAGGCCCAAACTGATCAATATCACTCAGAGCTAAGAGGCCCAAACTGATCAATATCACTCAGAGCTAAGAGGCCCAAACTGATCAATATCACTCAGAGCTAAGAGGCCCAAACTGATCAATATCACTCAGAGCTAAGAGGCCCAAACTGATCAATATCACTCAGAGCTAAGAAGCCCAAACTGATAAATATCACTCAGAGCTAAGAGGCCCAAACTGATCAATATCACTCAGAGCTAAGAGGCCCAAACTGATCAATATCACTCAGAGCTAAGAGGCCCAAACTGATAAATATCACTCAGAGCTAAGAGGCCCAAACTGATAAATATCACTCAGAGCTAAGAGGCCCAAACTGATCAATATCACTCAGAGCTAAGAGGCCCAAACTGATCAATATCACGCAGAGCTAAGAGGCCCAAACTGATCAATATCACTCAGAGCTAAGAGGCCCAAACTGATCAATATCACTCAGAGCTAAGAGGCCCAAACTGATCAATATCACTCAGAGCTAAGAGGCCCAAACTGATCAATATCACTCAGAGCTAAGAGGCCCAAACTGATCAATATCACTCAGAGCTAAGAGGCCCAAACTGATCAATATCACTCAGAGCTAAGATGGGCTTTTAAGGCAGATCTTACTAAATTTGCCACCCTATTTCCTCTGTTATTTGTTGGGTTAAACAAGCTGAATTGGTTTTGTCAGGATGCAACAGTAGTTGTGACTTTCAGTGGGATTCATGCATTATATGTCCCAGGACTCAATTTTCTTTGAATTGCATCCCAGAGGATCAATATAACTCCACTGCAGCATTCACAACCTATTTTTCTGTTATAGAAATGGACTAACAACATTACTTGTTAATCTAAAAACACAAAGCATAGCCTTCCTTGATGATGGTGACAATATTATTATCTTAGCTGGAGGTGAAGAAGCATGTTTCAATGGCTCAGAGGTACACTTTGATTCAGGATTATAGTGATACATCCATGGTTCATATCCAAGAAAAATCCTCTTCTATATGTCTTCTGCTTAATCTGTTACTGAGAAAGATATTCCAAGGACATGCTCGTTCAATTAATTTTATTTGTTCAGTAAGTTGCCAAGGCATCCATGCTGCATATTTTCTGGAAGTTCAGACAACCATGCATTATGATTTTTGCTAAGCCATGAGAACATTTCTGTTCTCTTGCCACACTGTCTATCATTATTCGTCAGATAGAATCATTATATCCACCCTCCGTAACGATTTTTTGGTTACAATCTCAATACAACAATCAGGCTGGTCTTCATAAAGAAATATTTCCTATAAATATCATTTGCAGGAAATCCTTTTACCGTAAAAAATTACACAACAAACTACTGTTCTTCCTTTGTGCACTCCATGAGCACAATTGCCATTTTTATTTTTCTGCAAACCCAAAGTGTGTAAAGAAAGGCTGTAAAGAACTGGGTGCCTGAATTAGTGATATGGACTTAGGACATTGCATTCCTCATGATGGGACATTACAAGGAATGGCAGAAATTGTAATTACAGGCATGTTAGACGATGGAAAAGTCCTTCCCAGACTAGACAGTAGGAGAGGGATATAGAGGGAGATAGAGGAAAGTGAACGCAATAGAGCTGGAAGAGAAACACGGCCAGACTTGTCAGTGTGAGTCTGTATATGGGGGTGATAGTTTGTATGTATTACCTAGGATTTTACTGATGTAGAACTAGATAATACACATTCTTGATTATCTCTTCCAAGCACTCAACAGGAGACCAGGTTTTCCTGTGCAGTGACAATGGAGGAACCATGTGGCGTCAGAACGGAACACTGTTGTTCTGAATACCGACCGGCTGTGCATATTTCACATGTAACCAGACAGATCAGACAGAACACAGATCCAGACAGGATACAAGTAACTTTAAAGTTATGTAATTGTATTTGATCACTACAGATATGTAATTGTTATAAAGCATATGTTCAACGATATCGATAGAAATTAAATTGATGGTAGTTTGTTTTAAACTCATAGTTATCTTTTATTTTCCAATTGTGCATACATGTTTGTGTGTGTACATTGGTGGGGGATTACTTAAGTACCAGGGAGGAGATAAGTCAGAGGGGTTAATTTGCCTTGTCTAATAGTCCATTTGGTGACATAAACCTAGGCATCTAACTTTCCCTTTCCCACTCATTGGGGAATATCAAGACCAGCTAATTTCATTTTGTTTAATGATCCACTTACAGCTGTACTCTTGGATATTCATGGGCTTAATCTTTATTTCAGCCATATAGATTTTTTCCCTGAGTCAGTTTCTGACAAATTGTGGTCTCAGTCAGAGATCAACAATTGTCATTTCTGACAAATTGGGGTTGCTCGCCATTGATAGAACATTTAACTTGGCGGCGGCACCCCCACTTCTGACACCATAGCTAATTATAAAACTGGATGACACTGTAATCAAATGACACCTTTAGAAACTTTAATTTCCCTTGTGTTTCCTGTAGAAGAAGTAACTATCATAATGTTTGGTTCAGCAAATCAAGATGGTGTGCAATAATGCCAAAATAAAATACTGCTGTAATTTACCCCAATAACTTAAGCTAAAAAGTAAAAATTCTGGATAGATTGTGAACCAAAAAGAAAAAAAAACATATTTCAAAGGATTTCATAATCCCAATCCTTTCATCATATATTTATCCGTTACTTTTTTTACATAAAAGTAAAGGACACTTATCCACACTTTGAGGTCCACTGGGTATATGGTGCCAGCCCCATATTTTTATAGACCAATCAATACTCCATGATATGGTCAATATCACGCTGGCTGCCGTTACTTGTCCTAACATCTCATGGCACCACTGAAAGCCCAAGTCAATCAGAAAAATAAGAAATCCCTAACTCAATGAAGATTCAAATAGATTGGTTGATTGATTGATTTAGGAACCAACATCGCAGCAATCGAGGCATTCCCATAAGCGCCCCGTCACCATCCTCAGCAGCCAGTGAAGAGTTCCAACACCAGTAGTACCAGTAGCAATCTGATTATATGTCCGTCTCGCCTTTCCTCTGAGCGTCAAGCGTCAGCCAGATCCCCTCGTCACTCCTCGCTGTCTCATTCTTGCCAGAAAATGGTGATCCATTTGCTCTTCCGAGGTGTACACATGCTCCCACAAGGACGCAACCACATCTGGCTTGTCATGCATCAATACTCCACCAAGTTTTGCAGAGCCAGCCAATCTGTCTGCCTGTTCATTCCCCAGCACACCAGCATGCCCCGGAGAAAAGATCCAGAATAACCATTGAGCAGGCAGACAGTCATGCTTGCCATTGCACCATTGCAGCTCGTTACTTTGTAAATTACCAGCATTTCATTATTTACTCCACACATCACCACTTTAAGTTTTTTGTTTTTGTTTCAGAAACATGTATTTTGGTCATGTCAAAGTATCCAATTCATAAGAAAATTGCTTACTTTTAAATGAGTTAAAAATTATTTAATAACAAATTGAACAATGATTTTTTTTTTTACCCAAGTCCTGGATGGACAGCTATTGCCATGGGATATCTGAGATCAGTGCGGATGAGAACTTTCTGGTACAGACCGTCTGCATTTGCCACAGAAATAGTTCTGGTGTAAGAGTCTGTCCAGTAGATGTTCCTAAACAGTGAAACGAATAGAAAAAATTAGTTGTTAACAGATATTTGTACAGATATACACAAAGTAGATCTTAAAAATTCAAACACCATTCTGACTAGTACAGATCATCATCTCTGTGCATTATCCTTCGTTGTATTTGATGTATCAATAAAATTGATGATACTGCCAGTGCTAAAATGTATATGAAGTATTTTTATTATGAAAAAAATGTGTCATCACATTATTCTTTATGTTATGTTTTAAAATTAAATTACATTTACAATAATATTTTCAGAACAATTTGTTTTGAAGAAAGTAATAATGTTTATTATACTCTCTCCTGACCTTGTTTTTATAGGAACTCAATGATGTTTATTATAGGAACCCATTTAGATTTATTGTTTATTACAGGAACCCATTGACGTTTATTATTCTCTTTGTCGACTGTGTTATTAGAGTAACCCAATGATAGTTGTTATACTCACTCCTGATATTGTTTGCAGAGGACCCAGTTATGTTTGTTACACTCTCTCATAATGATGTTTTAGAGGAACCCAATGCTGTTTGTTATACTCTTTCATAATCATGTATTAGAGGAACTCAATGATGTTTGTTACACTTTTTCATAATCATGTTTTTGGGGAACCCAATGATGTTTGTTGCAAGATTTTTCCAGGTGTGGTAAAATGTCGGGTTACGTTAGTAAAAACATCACAAGTAAGGTGTTAGTCAACCGATTTTAGTTAAATAAACAACACAATGAAGGGAAAAGCATGCAGAATATGTTACTCATGTGATTGTTGTCGGTAATCCATACATGAACACAAATATTTACGAAATACAGCATATTGTTTGCGATTGTCAGTCATCTATACGGCAATTTACAAACACATTTTCAGAATCATAATTACTTTCTTTAAAGTCTGACTCACGACTGCTAACGCAAAGTAATGCTGATCGCTGATATCTAGCTCCTATTAATAGTCAACTTCATGCCCTTCAATGTCACTTAAATTGAACCCCGTGAAATCTCGGCTATCACTTAAAGAATCGCCAAAATCCATTTTGAAAAACGAAGCGTAGAAACCACAAAAACTATTTTTAAAATCCAATCAAATTCATAGTACGCGCTTGCAAATGGCGGCCACGTTGTCAAGCTATCGGCGAAAGCGAAAGTAGCCATCGGTAGTATCCGAAAGCAGAGAGATTGCGTTTTTACAATGTGTAATAATAACGGACGGTTTGGGACGTTTTGCCCGCTAACGGGTCAGGACGGGAATGGACGTTTCACCCGTTAAAGGGTTAAAGGAATCCATTGATGTTTTTTATACTCTTTCATAATCATGTTTTAGAGAAACCCAATGATGTTTTTTTATACTCTTTCATAATCATGTTTTAAAGGAACCAAATGATGTTTGTTATATTCTCTGCTGATAGTTTTTTTTTAAAGGAACCCAATGATGTTTTTATACTTCCTCCTGTTTTTGATTTGAGAGAAACCCAATGTTTGTTAAACTTACTCCCAATTTCTGACCAGTGGATTGGATAACTGCTATGTCAAAATTGGGCTAAAAAATAAAAGATCATGTTCAATGGGTATGTCACACAGTCGCTGACTTAATCAAAACTGACAATAGAATACCCACTCAGAAAAGAATGTGATTTCTTGAAGGATACAATTCAAAAGAAGACATCTATTTTTGTTTCTAGAGGAAGACATCTATTTTTGTTTCTAGAGGAAGACATCTATATTTGTTTCTAGAGGAATACATTTCAAATAGAAAACATAAATGTCAGGTGGCTTACTTGGCTGCCCAGTCAACACTCAGCCCCTCAGGCTGAGTTGTCCCAAAGATCCTCAGATCTTGAGCAACAGCTTTCTTCTTGTCATCCTTAGGAATTGATGCCCTGGGAAATAATTCAACAGAATAGATAAATCATAACATTAATGGAAGATTAGATAAAGTATTAAACACACAGAAGGTCAGATGTATAATCACACACATTAGCAGAATAGACAGGTAATCATCTTTTATTGACACCCATGGATGTATTGTTCCACACGATATGGTTACACAGTTGTCAGCTGAGAAGTGCCATATTATTTTTAAGTGTATTCTTCTTCTTCTTCTTCTTCTTCTTCTTCTTCTTCTTCTTCTTCTTCTTCTTCTTCTTCTTCTTCTTCTGCGTTCGTCTGGAATGTGTTTGGACGTAAATGTGTTGTTTGTCCATCAAGAATGACGATGACCATTCATTTAATCCAGTGGGGTTGAAAGTATGGAGCCGTGAGTTCTAAGATGGCTGATAAGTCCTATTTTGGCACGAAATGTTCTTTGACAATGTGGGTGCCATAGCTTGAATTGCACCTCATGGCATAGTGACGAAAAGTCACCCAGAAGGACGTGACGATCTTTGATCGTACCCTACGAGGCGAGCGAGATTTTCACCGGAGCGAACACACATGATTGTGAAGGTGACAAGGGCATTGAGATTCAGGGGACTGGAGCTCGAGAGTGTTGTCGTGATCGGACGCACCTAGTTAGAGAAGGTGGCAATGGCCACACATTGTGCCGCCACATTAGTAATTGTGTAGAAATGTGGTGTAGATTTGTGATACCATGTCGTATAATTGTGTGCGCAATTGTGAGTAACTATTGTAAAGTGTTTTGAGGAATAGATCGTCAAAAAACCCCGCACTAGAGTTGAGTTGTTGTAGTGGGCTTGATTCAGTTTAGTTGACGTTAACAACCATTGAAGTGAGGCCGCATAGTTAAATGCAGAGTCTGAGATGCGGCAGAAAGCAGAGTCCGAAACTAACCTCGGGGACAATATGATGACGATGAATGAATGAGTTTACAACTCATACTCCTAGGTATCAGAGACTATTATGCCCCGCAAAACACACCCAGGTCGGACTTTGGCAGCGGGCAAAGAATGCTTGATGTTCCAGGAGGAGATCTCCTGCAGTAGTTTTTCTGTCCGGCCTCTTCTTCACAGCTCTTGCAGTCCTGGTTGCTTCATAAGTGACTGCACCCTTGCATATTATGTACGCCACAAATTTCGGTCTTTGGCAGCAGTCTCCCAGGTGTCAAGATGAATTCCAAAAGCTTTCACTGAGATTTTCAGTGTCTTTAAAGCGTTTCCTCTGGCCGCCTTGGGAGCGTTTACCACAACGCAGCTCGCCGTAAAAAATTTGTTTAGGGAGCCTGTGATCTGGCATGCGAGTTAAGTGACCAGCCTAGCGAATCTGATTCTTCATTAGTATAGTGTGGATACTGGGCATGGATGCTCTTTCTAGAACTTCAGTATCAGGGATCTTGTCTTGCCATTTAATCTTCCTAAGTCAGACTGTGTGGAAGTGGTTTAATATCCTAGTGTGTCGCTGATAAACAGTCCAGGTTTCACAAGCATAATGGATAATACAACTGCCTTATAGACTTTCAGCTTTGTTTGCAGGTTTATTCCATTTCTGTCCCATACATTCTTGTACAGTCTGCCAAAGGCCACCCTGGCCTTTGATGAAGATGATGAAGCCATCATAGAGGGAAAAAAGAATGAAATTCATTACAAAAAACTATTCACCTAAACCAATGACACAGCTAAAGTATTTGGCATGACGATAATTGCTAGTATGACAAAGGTGATGGTAGTTGTCAAACAAAACCCAGAACCCATTGATATCAATACCGAGGAAATTCTCACTGAACAAGTACAAAAGTATCCCTGTTTGGGCAAAATCATTACAGAAGATGCTTGATCTGAAACTGAAATAAGACTGCAGGGGCTAAAAGTAGTTTTGAGAGAAACAAACATTTCTAACATCAAGTAATTTTTAGCCAGAGAAAAGAATAATCACTGAGCATATCTAGTACACAGCACTATGTGGCTCTGAAATCTGGACTATAAAAGAGATTAAAGTAGAAGCTTTGATATATGGTGCCATCACAGGATGCAAAAATAAGCTATGTATAAAATAGTTCAAATGAACAAATTCTTAAAGACAGTGGAATAAATATACAAATATTGAACATCATTGAGAAAACAAGGTTATTTTGGTTTGGTCATATTATGAAACATGGAGGTCTATTACTGAAAATACCAGAAGTCAACATACAGGCCAAGAGAAAAAGAGAACATCCTAGGAAAAACTCACATCACACAAGCATGCAAGGACATTGATACACAGACATGCTGAGCCAGAGAGAGATGCTGACAATAGGAGTGGAGGGACATGATCAGATCACTTCAACACCAGTCTACAGATGGAATGACTTATGAATGAATGTCTCAGATTTCTCACCTGTAGAGCTTGCCCAGGTTTGTATCTGACCAGTAAACTAGCCTGCGGTCAGGATCAATGTCAATGGCTGCTGATCTGACACCAGATGTAATTTCTGTTGTGTAATCTTTGCTCTTGGGTCGGTACTGCCTTATCTCATCTCCCATTGTAAACAAAACAACAAAATGCCGGTCTGTGATGTAAAAATTAATTATATAATTACAAAAATGATATATATTTATATGTAATGATATAATAACATAACTGGTTGTTTAAATTACAATGGTACCCACAATTACTATGTATCTTTGGAACAGTTGCAGGAAACTGGCACCTTAAACACATTAACTGCCTGGAATTACATAAATCAGCGCGATTTCTTTTCATAAAGAGTGAAAGACCACAGAAATCAACATCATACTGAAAGTTATGAATTGAAGTAAAATTAAGTCATTGTTACCTTAAATCTGATCCAACTTTTTGAAACATTCAAAATGACCTATCTTATCTGTGAATCAACTGAGTTAAACTAGAAAGTTTTAATTGTGTTTCCTACTTGTGTGTTCTTGTTTATTATGGCAACCAGTGAAAAATTAACTTAAACCATTCAAATGCCTATGCTAACTACTTAACTGGCTAGAAAATAGTTTTAAATGATGTTACATAAGTCAAACATTGGTAGGAGCTGTTAAAACTCATGGGCAGTGAATGTAAACAGTGATTTTTAAAGGTGAGGTGCAAGACGTGCCTAAATGTACAATTAAAGTAAATGTTATTTTGGGGCAAGTGCTGACATTAAAATATCTAGGCACATGGATAACATCAGATGAAAGATGCATTATAGATATAAGGAACAGAATAAACCAAGCAAACACTGCATTCTATCAAATGATGAACATTTTATTCAATAAGTCCTTGTCATTGAAGGTTAGAGAAAGAAATAATGCATGTTACATAGAACCAGTTCAAACATATGGCTGCAAATCCTGTACCATTAATAAACAAGCAAACAAATCCATGGAGGCTTTGAAGACGGTTTTATAGAAGAATGCTGAACATTCTTTGGACAGCTAAAATGAGCAATCTTGACATTCTGCGTGAGGCTTAGTCACAAAGACAACTTATCACAAACATCAGAAAAAGGCAGTATTCATATTTTTGGACATATAATGAGAAGAAAAAACCTGGAACATCATGTGACAATTGGGAAGATTTGTGGAAAGAGAGAAAGACAGCAAAAGAAAATACTTGACATTATGTCATGGCATGGAAGGAAGTCAGCAGACGTAATGATATATGCCGTTGGAGAACGCAAGATCTGGAGAAGCATGATCATCCATGCTGGTCGCAAAGGCACTTGATGATGATGTGCATGTGCATAAAAAATGAAACAAATGTGAAGATAGTATATGTGCATGTTCTGGGATTATTTTATTTAATAATTGGATAAACTGCATGAAAACTGTCAAAAAAGGCATTAAAAGTCTTAGAAAAGCAGGATTAGGTTGTAGATTGACTATTTCTTATTATTATATCACATACTTTTCACATTGTCACCTTTAAACAACTGTATCGCCTACAAAAGTGTAAACACATTTTAATATTTAGTTAATAAAACAGCATATTCATTCATCTTTAAACTGGTAGTCCATAAATATGTTTCAAATAAGTAAAATACAACTTATTTATAGACAGACCTAGATAAACAGACAGACAGGAGACTATTATAACATAAATTCTGTCACAGCATGCTTCTTAATCCAGTAGTTAAGGGATTATGAATGACATTGAGCTGCCAAGAGGAGACATCTCAGAAGCATTTGAATAAAACATGAGTAATGGTGGTATTCATTTGTAAGTAACTTGTTGTTGCTGTTAGTGTTTAGACAATTAGTTAAGTTAGGACAGTTTTGTGAACCAAAATGTTGCTGAATTTGTTATTTATTGATAATGGATGTTTGTCACCAAAGTGATGGTTATTTTGTTTTAAATACTGAACTCACACAACATAAGGAAACAATTTTGGGCACTCTTCCGAACGGCGGACCCAAATTATTTAGTGTAAAATACATCCCTTAAAGGACCTCATAAGATAATTTCCGGGGTGTTGTGTTGTCAATCACTTACGTTTTAGTGTATCGTCGTCTGCTAGACACTAGACCAATCGACGTTTCAGTATGTGGCGGACTGCTAGACTGATCGATGGATACAATAAATGTTTCTGGGCCCGGAGGGCCCTCGCTGTCGTTGGAGTGTATATCCATATTTTGTAGTACCGATGACAGTGAGGGCCCTCCATGCACATAAATGTATATTGCATCGACAACACATTCAATGCTCGTTCCGATATGTACAATTTTTTTCACAAAGAACATGTTTTCGGACAGTATTTACAACTTTTGTGCCACAATTTTGACATATAATTCTGAAATATTATTGGTACATATTTCGATTTTCTCAGTTCTATATTTTAGTTCGTTGTTTGTATTTTTTATTATATCACCTATCGAGGCCCTGTAAGGGATGCTTTTTACGCTAAATAATTTGGGACCGTCGTTCGGAAGAGTGCCCAATATTGGTTACAGGTAATTCCTTAACTCCCTCACCTTATAGTAGGAGAGGAAATAATAAACACACTTTATATTTTCAAGAGCTAAGAAGTCACACAGGCCCAGCTAACAATTCCCTAGTCCTCCCTATCACTCATCTTGCATACATTATAAATCCATTTTGAAGTGAACAATTATGCAAACACTGTGCACAAACTCAGTACATGGACACGATACAGTTAAATATTTGCATACATACCAGGATCCACATCAAATACTAACAACAACAAAAGGAAGGAAAGAAAACAAGAAAAGTGAAACAATGACAGAGAAATAAAGAAAACAAAATGCACATATTACCTTCAGATTTGCATTCTTGACCTTTGTTCTGTGGATCTGTGAAGCCCTTGTGACATTTGCACTTGAAGGAGCCCTTGACATTGATGCAGTTCTGAGGACACTTGTTTCCCCAGTTCTGACACTCATCAATGTCTGCAGAGAGCAAACAAAGCTGTCAGATAATGACTTCTGTATGATTTGATAATAGAGCAAAGCTCAACAAATAGCTCAGATGATTAGCTCGAATCAATGTAACAAAAACACCTGAAACACATCTGGCATCTCTATATGGCATGGAGGGAGCTGTGGTGGTGCAATGGCTAGCACAAATCTCATGCTGAACAGGTGGCCATGATTTTTTAATCCCCATTGAGACATATTAAAAAGCATTTTTACCTTGGCTCCCAGGTGGACCAAGTATAAAATAGATAACAGGAAATGTTCTCCAAAGTCAAGGTGACCAGTATGATATTCACCACATCGCCCACGGAGTGCTGGTTGGTCAATCCAAATCTGAGGTTAAAACCACATACCCAGTATGCCTCTCAGTTTGTAAAAGTGTTCTTGACTTTTTTTCATATGGCAAGGGGCCATAGGAAATCAGCCCTAGTGCTGCTGGAACAATAAAAACAGAAACAACAACAGAGTAGAGTTGTTTTTTATGTAACAATATAACTAACACTCAAGATTAAACCATGTAAAAGAAAACTGCAATGTTTGATGTAATAATCACCACGCACAAAAAGTGAACAATTAAGACCTACATAAAACATGCAGGAGACAGGAGAGCAGGAAGCTGTAAGAAAAGCAAATCGACTGTAAATATAAAATTGAAGGGACTATTAGGTGGAATATGTCTACATAATAAGTCAAACTATCCAAGGATTCAGATGAAATCATCCGAATGTTTCCCTCCACTGGCTCCTATTCTAAGCAACTGTCTTCAGCACAGCAAAGCCTGTGCCCCAATGTTCTTGCATGCCTTTGTGATATTTTTTTTTGTGAGACACCCTTTTCTTCTTTTGCCTTGGATCCTGTCCTCCAGTATTTTCAGTAATACCCCATGCCTCATACTTTGCCATATATAAGCCAAGATAAATTTACTAATAATATGTTTTGCATATTTAGAGAATAAAGCCAACCTAAACATGATTTTTCCTCCAAATGTTCAGAGTTTTAATAAAACATTTAAATAATAGTTTCTGATATAATTAGAATAAAAACCACATTTAAATAATAATTAAAAAAATTTAATTTAAAATATTCATCTAAATGATAGATTCTGTATAATGAGTTTTAAAATCCCACCTAATTAACATCTTTCACGTTATTTTGACTAACAAATACCCTATAAACATACCTTTCATGTAATTATAGTTAATAAATACCTTGTAAATAATAATGCTCATGTATCTATAGTTAACAAATCCCATCTAAATATACTTTTTGTGTAGTTATAGTTAAAAAAAATGTCATCTAAAAATATCTTTTGTATAATTATAGACACATTTAATCTAAATAATACCATGTTGTGTAAATAGAGTTAATAAATCCCATTAAAATAATACCTTTTGTGTAATTATAGTTCACAAATTCCCATTAAATAAAACCTAGTTAATTAATACCATTTAAATAATACCTTTGCATAATTGTAGTTAAATTCCGTGTAAATAATATCTAGTTAATAAATCCCACATGAATAATACCCTTTGTGTAATTATTGTCAATAAATCCCATCTAAATATACCATTTTGTGCAAATACAGTTAACAGTTCCCATCTAAGCCACTGAACAGCTCTTACCTAAGCAAGCTTTTTTGTTATCTGGTGAAATGCTGAAGCCAGTGTTACAGGAGCAGTAGTAGGAATCTTGGACCAGCTGTGTACAGTTCTGCTCACAGTCTCCATTGTTAACACTGCAGTTCAAATGTGTTCCCTTATCTGCAATGGTGAAGAATTGAACAATATATGAGAAGGTGCCTGCAGCTGTCAATATTTCAGCATTTGAATAACAAAGACACAAACCATATATAGTACGATTTATGTGACATCTGCAGTAAGTACCTGACGAGATGCAGCGAAATGTGCCAGGCAATAAATCGTACCATATATGGTTTGTGTCTTCGTTATTCAAATTCACTACGAATTTCAGCATTTATTTTTGTCTCCCTTTAAGATATTCTCAACATTCATCTAAAAAAACAAACACCTCCCTGCCTCCAGTTTTTCCATAATTTCATTACTCATTATCAACATTCACATTCATAGCCTACAGAAGAACAGGCCACACATAACTTTTCAGCAGGTGGATATTTCTACTTGCACAGATATTTATTTCTCACAATGATGATGGAACATTATATATACAACAATAAGAAAGAGACAAACAGCTTTCTTTGGTCATGTGATGAGAAGAGAAGCATTGAAGAACATCGTGGCAACTGGAGAGAAAGAGGGGAAGAGAGGCAGAGGCAGACCAAGAGAAATAATGTTGGATGGACAGACAGTGGCAGCGGGGAATATCATCAGCAGAGTTGATCCAGAATACCAAGGACCGAAATCTGTAGAGAGACATGAATGCCTATGCAAGCTGGTAAGGCACTTGATAATAATGATGATAATGATGCGACATATTCTAGTAAAAGAGTTGTTGAAGAAGAAAAAAGGTAACCCAGTCCAAACTGGTATCCAGGACATTTCTTGGAAGTAGAGATGGCTGGCATGGTGGTGGCCACATCACACAAAGAGTGCTGATTGGTCTAGTGTAATTTGCTCAGTGCACCCAAAGTTGTGTAAAAGGTCCGTTACATAACATGAAAAATGTGTTTCACCAACTTGTTGATACTTACGGCAGCCAAGCTCATCTGAGAAGTCTTTACAGTCAGCAGAGTTGTCACAGACTTTTGAACCATCAATGCACTGTCCACTAGTACACTTGTACTGACTTGCATCACACTCCTTGCTATGGGCATCACCTAGGTAGATCAAGTTCTATGGTAGATAAGACATTCTCAAACTCAAATGTACAGTTTCATTTAAAGAAAAGCACAGGAGGCACCAACATGGAAATTAAGGTGGGCAAAAAGCAGGACCCCAAACCACTCAGAAAGCAACAGAAACAATGGATGCTAACATAGCAGCCAATTATAGAAAAAAAAGACTGCGGAAAAGACACCATAAATATTCAAAATATTAAAAAATGAATAAGGTGACAATTGTACAAGGCCAAACAATTATTATTTAAAAAACAACAGCACCATGATGAATGCTGTTTTGTGTGAAGAGCTGCTGATGGTAAAGCTGGTGGATTACTAGTTTGTCAAATCTGGACAAAGGTTCAGCTCCCTGGTGAGGCAAAAGTTTTACTCTTTAATCACCATAGGTTAAACGGGAGCCTAAGTAGTGTAGTGAATTTTACTGTGTCTCTTGAGACAGGATAAATTCTTCTAATCCTTTGGCAGTATTTGAGAAGAGGACCAAATCAACTTAATTTCGTTTCATATATATATATATATATATATATATATAACCAGAAAATATAATCTCCAAATTATTATGGAACAATGTATAAAATGTCAATATCTTTCCTGAAAATTATATACATTATTTTTCTACTTACATTTAGCCTCATCGGATTTGTCTCCGCAGTTGTCAATACCATCACAGAGGCGCCATCTAGGAATACACTTAAAGTTGTCACAAAGAAAACGGTCACGGCTGTTACAGTCCACAGACTTGCAGACATTAGGCACCTCATCAGATCCATCACCACAGTCATCCAGCCCATCGCACCTCCAGGTGAAGGGAATACACAGCTGTGAGCCAATAGAAGAATGGGTGGAATCTCATAGTATATAGAAAAATAAGTCTTACGAAAGTTAGGATTGTAGAAAACACTAATGAATGAGATCAAATTCAGGTGTGGAGTGCAATGTAAAAAGCAAAAAGAATATATAGGTCGGTCTCAGTGCAATATAAAGACAAGAAGAATGTGAAGAGGCCTCACTGAGTGCAATGTAAAGACAAGATGACTTTCTAGAGGCCTGTTCCAGTGCAATTAAAGACAAGATGACTATCTAGAGGCCTGTCTAAGTGCAATGGAAAGTCAAGAAGACTATATAGAGGTCTGTCCAAATGCAATGTAAATACAAGAATAACATGTAGAGGTCCGTGCAGTGAACTTTCATTGCAGAGATGGTCATGAATAATGATTATCAGAAAATGGTTCTAATGACATTGTATTAACTTTTATAAGATAACACAATGATAACAGTAATTACAGCGAAACTAACATATCAATTAAGATTTGACAATTTTCATGTTCAGAAATCGATTGCCTCCAAACAAAAAAGGGTTGTCTCATAATTATTATAAAGTTTTTCTTTTATATAAGAATATGAAAGAAATACTATGAAAAAATACTATATCTGATACACAGATTCTAGTCTATCAACAAATAAATGAATAACCATGAAACATTGATTCTATTATATCACTGAAATGATCAATCAATAATCATGAAACACTGATTCTAGTTTCAAAATAAACTGATTAATAAGTAATCATGATACAATAATTGTAGTTTCCATCCATCCATCATGTGCCATGCCGGTAATCGTAGGCGGTCATGTTCTGCCATCTCACTCGATCACCAGAGTCGTGGATCAGCTCCGTGTTTCTGTCTCAACCATGCCACAAGGCCAAGCCATCCAGGTACTTGCTTCTAGGTCTTCCCCTTGGTCTGTTCCCCTCGATCTTACTTTATCAACCAAATAATAACCATGAAACTCTGATTATAATTTAACAATCAACTGTTCCAGATAACTGTGACTCAATTATAATTTAACAATCAAATGATCAATGAATAACCATGATTCATTGATTCTAGTTTATCAATAATCTGATCAATCAACAACCATGATTCATTGATTTTAGTTTATCAATAATCTGATCAATCAACAACCATAATTCATTGAGTCTAATTTATTAATAATCTGATTAATCAACAATCATGTTACATTCAATCAATGTTTACCCATTCCTCATTAACTTACGTGATTTTTGCATTCAAATCTAGAATCTGGACAGAACTTGCCATGTGGGAACTTTGCAGTACAGTTTCTCTCATCAGACATGTCCAGGCAGTCCCGATGTCCATCACAAACATTGCTGGTGCTGGTACAGTGTCCACTAACACACGTAAACTGGTGCTCCAAACATTTATGATAGACTGTCATAACAAAAGAAAAAAACCAGTTACTATGAATTTCCAGCTGTTTACAGTACAACAGATTAGTGAGCATCATCATAAGTGAGGATCGTCATTACTGAGGATCGTCATTACTGAAGATAGTCATTAGTGAGGATAGTCATTAGTGAGGATCATCATTACTGAGGATCTTCATTAGTGAGGATCGTCATTAGTGAGGATCATCATTACTGAGGATCATCATTAGAGAGGATTGTCATTACTGAGGATCATCATTAGTGAGGATCGTCATTACTGAGGATCGTCATTATTAAGTGCTGTGGTGTATCTGGCATATGTTCAATAATTAAGCTCAAATAAAAACGTCTAGGAATTTGCAGAAACAATCCAGCAAAGAAGCATCAATGGAACATCAACGAAAGTACTGACTCGAAAGCTGTTGATCTAGTTAATGAAGCCAAGTTTATTTGGCGACATTGTTGTGCTGCATCATCCAACATATAATTCAAAAATTTATGATATATTTTGACCGTGTCTGGGATTTTCAGACGGGACGGTCATCTTAATATTAAGTACGAATAATCACTTGTTGACTATGCCAGTCACTAACAACTATCAAGTTCGTATCACATTCCTTCTGTACTTTACAAGGTTGCCAAAGTGTCCTTCTGGTGTAACATTCTAAGTCCCGTTTCTTGTATTCCGTATTTGTCCAAAATCTTTATCTTAATATGTAAAATGCCATACTATTCTGGTTCTCCTTTATAATATGTGTTAGCCATATGTACAGTTAATATCTTGCCAGTAAATATGCTTCAAAGTTCCAGCCAATTTTGCGTGCTGCCTCTCTGGTAGAGCTCTATGATCCGAATGTTTTTGTTGTTCTTAACAACATCTGACGTATATGTTTTCCATGTCAGGGTCTTGGATGTTGTTAATCTTTGGTTCGCGACTTTGTCGCAACTATTTATTTATGTCAAATTTGTTGCGCTACTACTTGGCATTGAGGATTGTCATTACTGAGGATCATCATTACTGAGGATCGTCATTACTGAGAATCGTCATTAGTGAAGATCGTCATTAGTGAGGATTGTCATTACTGAGGATTGTCATTAGCGAGGATAGTCATTACTGAGCATCGTCATTAGTGAGGATTGTCATTACTAAGGATTGTCATTAGTGACGATCGTCGTTAGTGAGGATTGTCATTAGTGGGGATTGTCATTAGTGGGGATTGTCATTACTGAGGATTGTCATTAGTGAGGATCGTCATTACTGAGGATCGACATTAGTGAGGATCGTCATTAGTGAGGATTGTCATTATTGAGGATTGTCATAAGTGACGATCATCATTAGTGAGGACTGTCATTACTGAGGATCGTCATTAGTGAGGATTATAATCATCACACTACGGACAGGTCTACAGGTGTTATTGTCTCCTCTTGCTATTGACTGATCACACCTTTACTCTGTTGGTTAATCAAATGTCTTGTGTCCTTGACAAAATGTTCATGTCAGGCTGCTCTCCGCTTCACTCCCATCTCCCTCACTGTGGACAAGGAAGCAGATTCCCAAGTATCCTTAAAGTCTTCTGTTCGTCCAGAATCTCTTATGGTGTTGATTATGTTTGGACCATCCATTGCTCTTCCCACCACAAACTCCGCGATGTTCACCAACCGATTGGCTTGCTTGTTGCTTTCACACCTGAGTGCCCTGGTATATAGATGAAAGTTAGCATGCCTAATTTTGAATCAGTACAATTATCTCGGAAGTCATAACATCTTATGTGAGATGCCTTGAATAGATTAGAATAAAAATTGTCATGGTGAAGGTAGCCTTTTGCAAGATGGAAAACATACTGACCAATAAAAACATGTCATTCTCATCTCATCTCATCATGTTCCTTTTGTACCTTGCGGTGTCGAGGTGAAGTATAAACATCGTGAGAGTGCCCGATTATGGGCTTCGATATCCGTTTGGGTCAGTCCGTTTACACTTCTTAGTTTTTCTACGAGCAGTCATTTACAATGAGAAAAAAAAGTCTTGAAGTGCTACACAGAACCTGTACTTTTGTATACATGTGAAGCATGGACAGTGAGCAGACCAGCTGAAAAACATCAGATGGCTGTGGAAAATGCAAAGAATACCATAGACAGACAGAGAAATCAATGACAAGTTCTACAAGAAACAAATGAAAACTGTAAACTGATTAGTGAAATTAGACGCAGACAGTCAAAATCTTTTGGCCACGTTATGAGAAGAAATAAATTGGAGAATTTGGTGACAACCAGCAAGATCAAGGGGAAGAGAACAAGGGGAAGGCAGAGAAGTAAATACCTGGATGGCTTGGCCACATGGTATGGTCGAGACAAGAACACTGAACTGATCCATGACTGGTGATTGCATGAGATGGTGAAACATGACGGCCCACGCTAAATATCTTGACCTGTAATTAACTAATTCACTGCCAAACAAAAAGTAAGTTTGGACCAAACATGGTACAGAACTAAATTAACAAGTATTATAATGTAAATTTCCGTTCACTGAGCATTGAAATTGCAGAAGATACTACGAAACAAAACAAATAACATGACACTAGAATGGTGACATATATCACCTTCTGTCCAAATGGGAGGGCACGTTTCGTGATATATTATCCTTTGGCACTTAATCAGTTACATAATACACTCACACTTTAGATAATCAACTTAAACAATGTATATTGTTCTTATTTGCACAATTTTTATGGTTAAAAATATCCCCACTGAATACACGGTTTACAGTCTCTCCCTGTTCTGAGTTTCCTGCAAATTTAAAGGTTTTTCACAATTTGTTTCCATTTCCCCAAGTTTTTCATAACCTTGAGAATCAAAATTGCTTTTTCTATATTTTTTCTGTTTTTAAGGTTTGATAAATTCTGATATTTAGGCACATGGATAACATCAGATGGAAGATGCATCACTGAGATAAAGAGCAGAATAGGACAAGCAAAAACTGCATTCTATCAAATGAAGAACGTTTTGTGCAATAAGTCACAGTCATTGAAAGTAAGAAAAAGAGTTCTTGCATGTTACATAGAACCAGTTTTAACATACGGTTGTGAATCCTGGACGATTAGTAAACAGGTGAAAAAATCCCTGGAAGCGGTGGGGATGTGGTTTTATAGAAGATTGCTGAAAATTAATGTGACAGTAAAAAAGAGCAATCAGGATGTTTTAAGGGAACACAAAGACAAACATCAGAAAGAGGCAGTTCTCGCTTTTTTGCCATGTTATAAGAAAACAGAAACTGAAACATATTGTGAGAGCCAGAAAGATTTGCAGAAAGAGAGATAGAGGAAGACAGCGTGAACAGATTATTGATGGTCTTGTGTCATGGCATGGAAGGGTGTCAACTCACGAATTGATTCATGACATCGGAGATTGTAATTTGTGTGGAGGCATGATCGCCCATACTAGCCAGCAAGACACTGGATGATGATGATGATGATGATGGAATGATATGACCTTTGGGTAATTTTAGACATAGCTTCCTCACCAACTAACTGACCTCCTCTCAGTGGCCACCACTTGTGCCTTTTATTCAAATTCGTAGTTAACCTCTATATCTAGAGGCCATTTCACAACCTGCCACCCAGTGGATGCATATGGATGTGTGTTTGTACACATTTACAATTATCACATATAACATGAAACACTACCAAACAAATTACTCAAAAATTAAATAAAATCTGGCTTCAATGCAACCTCGCCTGGTATACTTTTTTGTGTTATAGTTACCTATGATATTCTCCATGGCCTAGGGGTTAGCGACTTTCTCCGTAATCCCGTATACTCTTGTGAGTAACGTGACGATGGCGAGAATCAGTAGTGGTTCTAACCTCGTCGGTAACTTACGGGGTATGTGAGCCGGTCGCTCAGAAAGCAATGGCAAACTACTAAGCGTAATTTGCCAAGAAATCAACAATCAGCTGAAAGATGCTGATGTTGAAAGTGATGTCCTGTAAAGGATATACAAACATTTTTTTTACCTATGATATAGTTATAATCAATCCCTTCAATATTGTAATGTTATTTGGGATATAGTTACTTGTGATACAGTTATCTGTGATATAGATATCTGTGACAAAGTTATATATGTGGTAGTTGTCTATGGTATAGTTATCTATTATATATTTTTTATCTATAGTATATTTACCTCGGCACAAACTTTCAGTCTCATCTGAAGCATCCCCACAATCATCATCATGGTCACATTTAAAACGTCCTTGAATGCACTTGCTGTTGGTGCAACGGAACTCTGATTCAGAGCACTTTCTATAACTGTCACCTGGAAAAATGTCATCAAAATGCACTTATTGATTTATATACACACACGCATGCACGCACGCATGCACACACACACAAAGCTTGATGCATATCCTATACAGGACTTCACTGAAAACCTCAGAATTTTCTGTAAGTGATTTCCTGGCAAGTTTACATTCAATAGTTTACTATTGCTTTGTGCATTACTGGCACTCATAACATTTTAAGAAAATCAGCACAAGATGGACTACTTCCAAATCACCTGCAGGCTGTGTTTTGGATGCAGTATGTGGGATAGTGATTGTGTTTTAAACATCTTCTTCACAGTGTAGGCTATATATAGTATCAGGTGCCTCTATATATTTTATCATGGAAGATGAGTAACAGAACAGCATAAGAATTATAAGAGTATAAGAGCTCCAGTCTCCTCACATAGATCACACCAGGAGAATGGTTCCAGTCTTCTCACATGGATCACACTAAGAAAATGGTTCCAGCCTCCTCATATAGATTACACTAGGAGAATAGTTCCAGTCTCCTTACATGGATCATACTAGGAGAATTATTCCAGTCTCCTCACATGGATCACACTAGGAGAATTGTTCCAGTCTTCTCACATAAATCACTCTAAGAGAATAGTTCAGTCTCCTCACATATGTCACACTAGGAGAATGGTTCCAGACTTCTCACATGGATCACACTAGGAGAATGGTTCCAGTCTTCTCACATGAATCACACTAGGAGAGTGGTTCCAGTCTCCTCACATGGATCACACTAGGAGAATGATTCCAGTTTTCTCACACGGATCACACTAGGAGAATGGTTTCAGACTTCTCACTTGGATCACACTAGGAGAATGGTTTCAGACTTCTCACATGGATAACACTAGGAGAATGGTTCCATACTTCTCACATGGATCACACTAGGAGAGTGGTTCCACACTTCTCACATGGATCACACTAGGAGAATGATTCCAGTCTTCTCACATGGATCACACTAGGAGAATGATTCCAGTTTTCTCACACGGATCACACTAGGAGAATGGTTTCAGACTTCTCACTTGGATCACACTAGGAGAATGGTTTCAGACTTCTCACATGGATCACACTAGGAGAATGGTTCCATACTTCTCACATGGATCACACTAGGAGAGTGGTTCCACACTTCTCACATGGATCACACTAGGAGAGTGGTTCCAGTCTCCTCACATGGATCACACTAGGAGAATGATTCCAGTTTTCTCACACGGATCACACTAGGAGAATGGTTTCAGACTTCTCACTTGGATCACACTAGGAGAATGGTTTCAGACTTCTCACATGGATAACACTAGGAGAATGGTTCCATACTTCTCACATGGATCACACTAGGAGAGTGGTTCCACACTTCTCACATGGATCACACTAGGAGAATGATTCCAGTCTTCTCACATGGATCACACCAGGAGAGTGGTTCCAGTCTCCTCACATGGATCACACCAGGAGAATGGTTCCAGTCTTCTCACATGGATTACACTAAGAGAATAGTTCCAATCTCCTCACATGGATCACATTAGGAGAATGGTTTCAGTCTGCTCACATAGATCACACTAAAAGAAAGGTTCCAGTCTTCTCATTTAAATCACAATAGTAGAATATCAACACAGTGCACACATTCTATTGAACTAAGATTTCAATGTGTATATACAAGAATCCCACACGCTATAAAAATTATTTTTGGTGGTAGGTTTTTAGATTTTTATATTTTGACTGGAAGCAGCCTACTCTTTTCAGTTCCAAACTGCCCATTATTGTTTAACCTGCACGCAGGCTTTAGTTTTTTCCCCACCTATCTCAGAAATCCACTACCCCAGTAGCAGGGACAGTATAACATCCTAGTCTCCTTACTTTGCAAAAATCCACATCAGTGGATAGGCATATGTAGCCTCCGTAAGTTAGAGGTGGATGTTGTATCTAAACCATGCAGCCCCATATGTAGATATGAAAAACAGAATATTCTCATACTTACGACATTTGTTAGCATCCTCATCAGAATTATCCCCGCAATCATCATCAAAATCACACATCCACCGCTTTGGTATGCAGCGTCGGTTCTGACATCTGAAGTCTCCAGTTGAGTGACAGACAGGACAGTTTTCCTCCCTCTCATCCGAGTTGTCTCTGCAGTCATCTTCACCATCACAACGAGCCCAGTTGGGGACGCAGCGGTAGTTAGTCTCACACTTCCACCACCCAACCTCACAACTTTGGGTTTCTGGTGGAGAGTTTCAATGTGAGAAAAAACACTATGTGTAACTCGAGTGAACACCTGGGGTTATAATTAAATTGTAAAAAGACACAAATTATGGTCGTCACTAGGAAGAAAGAAATGCCACAATGTAATATACAAGTAAATGGGAATATTCTTCAACAAGTGAATCAGTACAATTATCTCGGAACAGTCATAAAATCTGATGGGAGATAGCATATTGTGACATTGTTAGTTTTATTGTTAAAATACTTAATTATTTTTACATAGTGTTGCTGATGTCATGTGAGCATAATATTTGCCATATAAGGTAGATTGCTACTAAGGTTAATAGACAGGAATAAGAACAGGCAAGTAGGTAGATAGGTAGGATGAGTCAAGAACAGACATCATCGCACTCAGGACATTTCCATATGTACTCCATCATCTTCAACAGCCAACAAAAAGTCCCAATACTAATGGTGCCAGCTGCAGTCTGATTATGTGTCTGTCTGGCCTTTCCTCTGAGCACTGAGCGTTGGCCACATAGGTAGGTCAGTAGATAGGCCTGACGTATGAGGCACATATGTAGACATGTAAGCAGGTAGGCAAACATAAGGCAAGTGGACAGATAATTAGGTAGAAAGGTAGGTAGGCAGATATGTAGATAGACAGGATTGTAGACATGTTTGTATGTTTGTAGGTAGACAGGCAGTCAGACAATAAGTAGGTGTAAAGGTATGTAGGCATGTATACAGTAAGATTGGTGGTGTCTGTTTTCTTAAACAAAGTTACTGTTTGGTGATAAAAACAGTTTTAAAAGACAGTAAAGGACTCTTTAACATGCCTTAAACACAATGGGCATATGATGATAGACTCATATTTGAATAGACCAATCAGCACATGGCGGATGATGTGATCAGCACTCATGCCAGAATGTCTGGGAGTCTCTGTGGCGAAGTGGTCAAGCCGTTTGACTCGTGCTCTGAAGGTTGTGGGTTCGATTCTGGGCCGCGCCCTTCGGTTTACGAGTTAAATGTTTCGGAGACTCCTGTGGGTCGTCGCTAAAAGCTACGGAGTTCGTGCTTTGTGCGACGCTTTCCGCGCTGCGGGAAGAGACCGAGCCATATGGGATAAAACCTGGTGCGATGAAGTCGACCCTGTCGACTTTTAAGCGACTTTTATGCCAGAATGTCTGGTGATGCATGGAGTTAATTAATCAACACATATTCTTGTGACTGGGTAGCTATATAACATTATAAGCATTTGACACTAGATGTCTCACTTCACTACAACAAAGACACTCCAACTTCTTACAGGTTGTCTTTCAATATGTACCACGTTTAATCTCTGGCTTCTCATTCGCTACCTATCTCTCAACACGTGTCTTACACACAGACTTTTCATTGACCATTTCTTAACATGTATCACACCAAAACTTTAACTTCTCAATAGCTAGCTCACAGTATGTCATCATCATCATCATCATTCAGTAGCTTGACCTATGTAGAACTTTGCCCTCGGGTAAGTCTTTCAAAATTCCTCTCCATCATAAGCCAGATGTTCTGCCTCTGTTGCTGCCATGCATAAATTATTTTTCACATCAAGAATTCATCTATGATGTGGTCTTCCTCTTCTCTGCTTCTACATCACCCCTCCCTGCGTAATTATTTTTTCCAGACATTCGCATGTCTTTTTTCTTCGTATAGTCCATGTAATGTGGCATTGGTTATAATGTATGTCTGCCATGAGTCTGGTTAAGTAAAGTCTGGTTGAGTAAACAATGGTAGGATAAATTGGCATGGGTGGCCAGAGGAAAAGGAGACACCGGTAGATGGCTGATGAGAGTAACCAATAATAAACCAAGGCAGAGGCCACGTGATCAGAAGGATCGAGAAGGGCCACGAACAAAGAGATTCAGTCGGAGTTTGGACGCCATCACAGACGGATCGGAAAACAGAGAAGAGAGGGAGAGTGCAGCCATCGAGCGTCTGGAGAGATTGATGGCAGGAAAGCACGTCATGTAAAAGTAGGCAATGATGGCTGATAAATTCACCACCGTGACCAGGCGGTGAACATGACAATTCGACCACCAGGTTGAGCTGTAGTGTGCGAGGAGTTGACCACCTGTACTAGCCTGAGGTTACGTGAAGTGACACAGGTGTAAGTAGTTGTGATAATAACTATTTGTTCAGGGCTAATGTACAATGTGTTTAGTGGCCAGAGTGCCGATGTCACCAAACTGGGCAGTTCTTGTTGAGGAAATAAAGTGTTATATGATGGCCGTCTATTATTCGGAAACAGACATTACTTCACTGTGTTTTAATGCACGTTTTATGATAAGTGTCAACGCCGCTTACACGCACCCCTAAAGGCGAGTTGGCAATGTCCATAACCTTCTGTCTTGTTTACTCCAATAATTCCTGATACCAATGTTCCTCTATATAGTGATGTATGTCCACAACCTTCTGTCTTGTGTACTCCAATAATTTCTGATACCAATGTTCCTCCATGCAGTGATGATAAAATGTTCAGCATCTCTCTCACTGCTCTATCTACCTGCCTCTCCTCCCCTAAAACTTGTCCCTTTACATGCCACAAATATTTCACTCTCCTGAATCAGTCTTCTTCAGTATTGAGTTTTTGGATGCTTGCTTGCTTGCTTGTGTTCGTTGGCTTGAGCTCCAACGCGAAGTCCTGTATGTCGGATGAAGGCATCCTGTTGTCCAACATCAGTGTGATGTCATACAGGACCTGAGTTTTGCGTGAGTATCCGTTGTCCCATGTCTGGCTTATTGGTGTGCAGACTGGTGGTTCCTCGCCGTACAGGCAGACACTCTCCGACTTCGGAGGAGAGTTTTTGGATATATCTGTTTATTCTCTTTTGCAGTATGTACTTATTTAAAACTTCTTTTGGATGGAAAGATGTTTGCTCCTACTGATCAAGACCCTCTTCATTTCACCACAAAACATCTTAGAAACGCGACACTCATCTGTTTAATGAAGGGTGGATTAAAAATTACCTCTGTTGCTATAATTCCTGCCGAAGATGCATTTACTAAGAGACTAAAAGAGAATCATAACAATTCCCTAAGATGATGGTAGGTTATCAGCACCCATGTCTAGCACATCCAATATGGACAGCTCACAAGCATGCTCATATGGAGTGTGCAGATTGTTTACCGGCATGGAACCAAGTGATATGATGGATTCAATAACTGTCTCTTCTCATATATGCTCTCTCTCCACACAGTATACTTTTAAAACTGGCTTCTCAACTGCTACCTAACCACACAAACCAAAGTTCAACTCTGGTTTCTCAACAGTAAACCCTTAAGACATACTTTAGCTTCTTAACAGTTATCCCTCAATAAAAATCATGATTCAACCACTTAAAAGCTCCTTATTTACACAAAACATACACTGAAATGCTTGCTTCTCAACAGCTGTATATCCACAAAAACATTTCAGCTCTGGCTGCTCAGGACAGTTAGCTCTCAATACATACCACATTTAAACTCTGGTTTCTCATCAGAGTTGTCTCCACAGTCATTGTCGAAGTCACACTTCCAGTTGCCCTGGATACAGTTGCCATTGTCACACTGGAACTGATTAGGCTTGCATGTGGTGTTACCTATTAAAGCAAGGATGGGTCATTTAAATAACAGTCATCGTCATGACTCTGCTACCCTAAAGTAAAAAGAACTGTTTTACATGTCTTTAACTGATTCAGTGTCAAACAAACAATAGGTTTGGACCAAACATGGTACACAATCAAATGAACAAGTATTATAATGTACATTTCTACACACTGAGCATTGAAAATGTTGAAAATACCGCAAAATGAAACAAACAAGATGACTCTAGTATAGCGATATATCATCCTTCTGAACAAATGGGAGACATATTATTCTTTGGCACTGAATCAATTAAGGTACATTGACCATATGGCGATAGACCCATATTCTTATAGGCCAATCAGCATTCATAGGGTTAATGTGTACATCATGGAAGTTTTTGAAGTATATGGTGCGAATACCTTGGACTGCCTGAGTAATTAACAATGAGTGCCTGAAAAGGCTAATGAAAGTAGAATATTACATACAAATATCAGAAGCAGACAAACAGTTCTTTGGTCATGTAAAGAGAAGAGAGGTATTGGAAAACATTATGACGACTGAACAGATCAGTGGTAGGAGAAACAGGGGCAGACAGAGAAATTATCCTGAACAGACTGAAACAGTGACATGGAGAAATATCAACAGAACTGATACAGAACAACAACAATCGATATCTGTGGAAATGCATGAATGCCTGAGCAAGCTGGCTGATAATGATAGAAGCACTAAAGTGACCAAAACTTACCACAGGACTTTTCATCACTTCTGTCGTCGCAATCATTCTGGCCATCACAGAGCCAGGCCTTGGGTATGCACCTGCCATTGTCACACTTGGTCTGCCAGGACTCACAGTTATGTTTGTGACATTCCTCTTCATCACTACCATCCCCACAATCATCGACGAGATCACAGACTTGGAAGGCAAAAGAACAGTTCTTGTTCTTGCACTGAAACTGTCCTGGACTGCAGCTCATCACGGCTGTGGATGGAATTAAGCAGTACTGGCATATTTTGGATGCATCACCACAAGAGGAATTACTTCACATGAATTCTTAAAGGATGTCTTACTTTCTTCTAGCAAGCCATTGCATAGCCAGAGTATGTCATCTGCATAGCATGGATGTGATAATACATTCTCCAATCATTAGTTTCTTCATGACCAATCAAAATTTCTGATAGGATTTCTTTCTATGAATTCATTAAACAGGGTGGGTAATAACAGGTAACTCTCTTGTGCTCCAACTGGGGAACAATGACTCTTCTATTCATTAAATAAAGGGAGGCCAGTATACAGAGAGCTAATATTTCCAAGCATTTATGACAGTGGGGTGTGTGGTGGTGGTCATAGTGGTCTAGATCTGCGACAGTGAATTCTCCAACCATTATTGTTTCTTTGTGACTGACCAATCAAAACTTCTTATATGAATTTTTTAAAGGAGATGTTGAATAGTGCTGGTAATAACAGGCAGCTTGTCGTACTCTAGCAGTGGTATTAAATTAAAACTCCCATCCTTAAATAATAGAAGGCCAGTATTTGGGAGGCAATATTTTCATGCATTCATTATCAGAACCCAGTATCCCAGGAAGGTTAACCCGGTCAACAAATGCCCGCAGAAGTCGGATGTCGGCCTAACGGCGCAAGAACGCAGCTCTGCTGTAAACAGGCACAACGCAATCATGAGAAGACAGCCTTTTGTCATGGCAAGAGAAAGGTGTCAGCACATGAACTGATACATGCAATTTCATTAGTTACTGTTATTTAACAGTGACTGGTAACTAAGTTTTCTGTGGCTTGTTTTGAATTAGAAAGCCTAAAAATTTTCTAAAACAGCCCATCTCTTGATCATCTCTGTCGTTGACTTACTTAGGCCCTGTTGTAGGAACTTGCTGTGGGTATATGAAGTGTAAGGACACTTAGGATTTTAGTCCGACAACATTTATGCCATTGTATGCCCCAATGGCTACACCAATGTTCTCGCTGACTCTATCATTGCCACATTACATAAACAATAACTGTCCTCTGACTGGCTGCCTGCCTTTCTAACTCCAGTCTTTACTCAAACTAGGGCTATTATGGACAATTCCATCACTAACAACATTATTTAACTCAATTTAGCTGTTACTGTCAGGTTAAACCACTTCAAGAACAACCATTCACCAGGGTCTTGTTTCCTGGTAGACCAATTTAAATCATGCCTTCTCCTGTTTCAAAGTCACTTTTTATCACCTAAAGTGTATTTAAAGTAGTCAAATCAAATGTTTAACTCTCCAGCCACTGAAGTTTGTGAGAACAAGTAATAGTGAGCAATTGCTATAATAAGGAGTAGCAAAATCAACTGTATGTAATAAACCAATTTAATTGATTCTCATACTTCTGTCTGTCTGTCATTTACTGCCTATAGTATTTTGCGGTGTAGGACAGGGGGGTCTTGAGCCTGAGGAATTAAGGCTGCCTGGCTGGAGCAGTCACCATGAACTGTGCAAGTTAGGGTTTTCTTTTTGCACACGACAGAAACAAATAGATAGAATGGTTTGGCATGAGGTGGTTGAGGGTCTATGCTCTAATGGAGAAAAATAAGAATGCTTCAGTTTTGTGGCATTTTTATTAGTAACTATAATGTTTCAGCTAAAGATTCAAATATACTGATTATTTTCACTTTAGCAAGATTTCAATAGCAATGCTTTCTCTATACAAGATTTCAGTAGTGTCACATGCTTTCACAGCAGTAATATCACAAATGTCAAGATTGAAACAAATAACAAAATTGCAGAAGCCAAAAATGGCAACAATAAACATACGGCAATCGTCAGGTTCATCGGAACCATCCCTGCAATCTTTCTCTCCATCACACTTCCATAGTCTAGGAATACACCTGTCATCTGTGGAGCCACACCTGGTAAAGAAGAGCATCAGAAAGTTGAATAGTGAAACAATTCATAGCATTAAAATAAATGAATGATTACAGAAATAATCCACAGATATAAGCACCAATCAAATAGTGAACAAAGCATTTTATTGGTCTTTTATCATTACTAAACTTATCACTACTGAACGTAAACTTGCCCAGGAATCAAAAACAACCAAAAAAATGCTGGAGTTGACTAATACATCCTGTAAAGAACATGCAGATAACTTTTCTTATCATTAAGTGCCATTTCCATAATGAAGGCTGATTGAAATGAGCCTCAGAGATCTGTTGTTCAGCATCATCAGCGTACTCAAACCTATTGTTTCAGTAAAATCTTGTGATATTAACTATCCACATGTAACATTGTCTCCTTTAAATGCTTCCCCAACACTTTTCCCTCCAGTGGAGTCTTAAAGAATGAGCTGTCTCTTAATGTAACAGATGTTGTGTGACCTTATTCTCATTCAGTAATGTTTTCTTCAATGGCAGCTTTTGTAATAGATCTTTATTTATTTTCTTCCCGTGTCATGATATTCTTTCTATTTATCTATATAACTAAACATTGGAAGCTACAATTTACCCTGACATTGTTTATTCATTGTCCGTGTTTCTGCACCAAAGAATAATGAAAAGTAAATGTGACACTTGATCATTCATAATAGTAAATTGTAACTGACATGCCTAGATGTGAAAAACTTTCAGATTATAGAATCATTGTTCTGTCAATGTAATTTTGTCTTCTACACTGGCAAAAACATTGATAATGCTCTAATAAAATTAATATTTCACTAAAGTGATATTTTTGTTGCAAATTC
Organism: Cepaea hortensis; assembly: GCA_963921405.1. Taxonomy (NCBI): domain Eukaryota; kingdom Metazoa; phylum Mollusca; class Gastropoda; order Stylommatophora; family Helicidae; genus Cepaea; species Cepaea hortensis. The sequence continues at coordinate 34,921,053 of OY992879.1, read as the reverse complement.
AATATAAATATCAACTGATATTTAAACTAACTAAATATTAAATAATTATATTGCTTTATAAAACTAAACTATGTTTTAACAATTGACTATTAACTGATTTGATGCCAACCATCAACCAGTTGGCAAACAGTCTCAACTTTTTGACCCCTTCATTACTGTATTGACAAGATCTTGGCAGTCCGTTTGTTTGTTTCGTTTGTGAACCTAGCTTAATTTTAATGCCCCGAAATGACGTTTTATGCAGGAAGAAGGTTTTTCATTTACACACAAACCACGAGAGACCGAAAATGACTGAATTTTGTGGAGAATTTCTTAGTTAAAGTTGTATTTACTTTTCTTATTTGATAACGGCAATGGCCTTGATTTTCGGCCTCACATATTTACATTAGATAATAGTTTTAAACAATGTTTTATTACAGTTATTCTGATTTAAAGACACTGTGAAAGATTCTTAACTGATAGCACGTGTTAAATGTGGTTCGATAGCATGTGGTTCAGTTAAAATAAATTAACAAAACTAACCGGCTAACCGTAAAAGTTTGTCATCATGTCAAATTAGCTAATGGATCACACTTGTGCCCCTAAAGTTTGCTTTGCCTATCACAAAGTATTTAAAGTTTCAGAGTTTCAGAAAATTTATATTTTCTCCTAGGACTTTAAGAATGTGTTCATTTGATATGTTCAACTTGCTCTCTGCAGACTGTGGCATCTTAAAAGCATTTAAGTTTTATACATCCTTTTTGAATAAAATTCATGTATGCATGCACATGATTATCCCTTTTAACAGCTCAATATTGATTTGACTTGATGTTAGAAATGTTTGTTTTTCCTGAAATGATGGTGATAATAAACACCTTTGAGTCATTCATTTTCTAATTAAAGACTTGCCTTATTTCTTCCCTGAGGTACAGATCTGCCATGTGGTGTTCATGTAAGTTCATACTACTATACTTATTCTTGGTGGCTGTATGAGTGGGTGTGTGTTTTACAATTGCCTTTGACAATAATTGTGTAATAGTTGTGTCCTGCTCCACTCAACTGCAAAACTACCTACATACTCCAGTGGACACTCAGTTCCCTGAACTGTGTTTCTTGCAATATTTTTTGCTACATATTTCCCCTTCTTTACCACTAGGAGATGCAGTTATGTATACAGAAATATAGAGAATTAAAGAGTCAGGCAATCCGACAACCCCTCATACAAATAATTCATGATCATTGCAGAGCAAGGGGAAGATCTACAAAATTTGAGATAATGATTCTAGAGACATTGCAGAACATGAACTCAGAATGTGAAAATTTACACAAACAGTCACAGAAAGAAGACTTTTTTCACATTTCATTAAAGGTGAGAGATATATCTACATTTTGCCGGCTGCCTGGCCGAGGGGTTAGCAGCTTTCTCCGTTAACCTCGAATACTCTCGTGGTTGACGTGAGCGGACGAGAATTAGAAGTGGTTCGAGTCACGCCAGTGACTTATGAGAGTATGCAGCCGGTCGCTCAGAAAGTCGTGGCGTGCTGATGAGCGTAATCTAGCCTAGGAATCAACATACAGCTGAAAGATGCTGGTGTTGACCGCAATATCCTGAAACAGGATGGAAACGTGAAAAAAAAATATATCTACATTTGATGGAAATAAACAGATAGAATGACCATTCTGATTTCAAGAAGCAAGAATTGTGGACTGATAATCTTTACCTGTACTGATTACTGGAGCACCTGGCTTCACAAGTCTTCTTGTCTGACAACAGTATAAAGTTATCTGGGCAGCTACAAGTGTAGGTGTTACCTCCAGGGGCAATCAGACATAAGTGAGAACAACCACCATTGTCGGTTCCACAAGGACTGTTACCTGAAAACAGAAAAAAACTTAGATAGAAATGAGAAATGAAAGGACGATAGAGCTAGCAGATGAGACAGATACGGTAAAAGGACCCTGTGACATGCATACACATATGGTGCTAGACCCATATATTTATAGACCGATCAGCACTCAGAGGATGATGTGGTCAGTATCATGATGGCTGACTTTACTTCTAAATACATTATCTGGTACTTATTTTATGCTGAATCAACACAGGTCCCAGGCCATTTGTAAAAATGTGTCTCACTGGGGATTCAAACCCCATGACCAATAGGATAGCAGGTGAGTGACTAGCTCTTTTGCTACTGTGGCTTCCAAAGTAAAGTATAGGATGATGAGAGAACGTAGAGAAGAGCATCAGAAGATACAGCCTGGAATGACACAGACTCACCTTACAATGAGAGCTTATAACAGAGATTGATGGATTGGGACTGTTGCAGTCTTATGCTCTATAAGGAAATTTAAAGTATGGCATATGAAAAAAAAATGGTGATGTAGAACTATGCCTGGAGAAATTAGATGTGTAAAGAGAAGCAATACCAAATGTGTACTACATAGTTAGTTGCATATCCTTTACATGATGTCACAGTCAATCCCAGCATTTTTTAGCTGTGTGTGGTTTCTTAGCAAGTTTACGTTCAGTAGTTTGCCATTGCTTTCTGAACGACCGGCTGTCATGTAAACCAACACAAAGCAGTCTGCTGCCAAATTGATCCAGTTGTGTTTCGAACGCGGTATGCAGGATTACAGATTGCGTCTGTAACCCCTGTACTACACAGAGAAATAAATATAGATTGTGTTTGCAGCAAATGGGTCTTATTACTCAGAAAGGTCAGAAAGCAAACAATTTATTTGAAATTAAAGAACTGGTAAAAATATTATGGTGAAACCAGAAATTGCAATTGATCAAGGAGGATAGGATGCTTAAACAAACTGAGATATCTTGAATCAATCATCAAATGCTCTGACAAATGTAAAAATAGAAATTACAAATAGATTAGCGAATGCTCCATAAAAATGTATACAGGAAATTTACACAGGTAAAAAACAATACCATCCATCCATCATGTGCCATGCCGGTAAGCGTGGGTGGTCATGTTCTGCCATCTCACTCGATCACCAGAGTCATGGATCAGCTCCGTGTTTCTGTCTCGACCATGCCACAAGGCCAAGCCATCCAGGTACTTGCTTCTAGGTCTTCCCCTTGGTCTGTTCCCCTCGATCTTACCAGTTGTCACCAAATTCTCCAATCCATTTCTTCTCATAACATGCCCAAAGAATTTTGACTGTCTACGTCTAATTTCTCTAATCAATTTACGATCTTCATTTGTTTCTTGAAGGACTTGTTCATTGGTCTTTCTGGCTGTCCATGGTATTCTTTGCATTTTCCTCAGAAACCACATCTCTACAGCCATCAGATGTTTTTCAGCCTGACTGCTCATTGTCCACGCTTCACATCCATATAAAAGTACAGGTTCTATGTAGCATCTCAACACTCTCTTTCTCGTTTCAATTGACATCTTTTTATTGGTCAATATGTTTTTCATCTTGCTAAAGGCTACTTTTGCCATGGCGATTCTTGTTCTAATCTCCTCAAGGCATCTCCCATCAGATGTTATTACTGTTCCGAGATAATTGTACCTACTCACCTGTTGAAGAATATTCCCATCTACTTGTATATTACATTGTGGTATTACGTCCTTCCTAGTGACGACCATAATCTGTGTCTTTTTACAATTTAATTCTAACCCTAGTTGTTCACTGTGTGTAACAATCAGTCAGGTCTTAGTCAGATATGACTGAGCTACCGTATAACAGTAGACGGTACTACCTGGTTTCTGTTAGCGCCGAACGTTGGGCGGCGCTTACCAAACCCGACACCCCACATTGTGTCAACGGCTTCGGGCGGAAGAGCGCAATTGGGAGGGTACAAGCCTTACCCTGGTGCGAGGAAATGCAAGCTAAAGACAAAATTGTCATGGCAGGGCAGACCAGGCCCTAAGCCTTGGTTGGCGACTGGACTAGGATCGAAGCTCCGACAGGCGGACAGTTAGAGCATTGCTTTGCTGATCCGGCAGCTTCTGCAGCTTGTCTTGTTCCAGATGTAGGGGTGTTACCTTTCCTCTGGAGTGAACTAGGCAGGCCGAGAGAGGGATCATGCTGCATGGGCAACACATGATCTCTATATTTTAGCCCAGGCTTTGTGCTATGGAGAGGCAATAACTCCATCCCTGGTCTTAACTGGTCTCGGAATCAAAGCGAGAGGCAACTGTTACGGGTTATAAGTCCTTGTCAGTTGGCGTAGACATGGGGCGCCACACGTTGCCTCTGACGGTGGGAGACACCTACAGGTGTCACTGATCAGCTACCGCCCGCCTCAAGCTGGGCAGCCCCCAGCCAATTGGGCGCTGATCCGCCACAGCCTGCCTGCTTCAATGGGTGCTTGGGGCTAGGACAAAATCTGAATCGCAGGCTGTAAAACCAATGCACCAGGTACAAACAAAAATAAAAATAGAAACCTCAAGCTACGGCTTGCAACCTGGAACGTGAGAACCATGTGTCCAGGATTTTCCACTGACTTGACCAATATTGACGATGTGAGAAAAACGGCTGTGATTGATGCCGAACTCAATCGTCTTAACATTGATATTGCTGGCCTGCAGGAGACTCGCCTCGCTGAGGAAGGGTCACTCAGGGAAAACAACTACACCTTTTTCTGGAAGGGTAGAGGGCAGGCAGAAAAAAGGCAACACGGTGTGGGCTTTGCAGTGAAGAATTCGCTACTGGGAATGATTGAAATTCCAGCAGCAGGAAATGAAACACTATTGTCCCTGCGCTTGGCAACCTCTTGTGGGTTTGCCACCATTATTACTGCATATGCACCGACACTCGATTCCTCTGATGATGTGAAGGATTTGTTCTATGAGGAGTTAGACTCCGTGATCAAGGCAGTTCCAAAATCTGACTACATTTATATGCTCGGTGATTTCAATGCTCGTGTGGGCAAGGACTCGAGTTCATGGCCAGTGTGCCTTGGAAAATACAACATCGGTCGCATGAATGAAAATGGGCAAAGGCTGCTGGAGCATTGCACCAGTAATGACCTATGTATTACAAACTCTTTTTTTAAAACAAAAGAGATGCATAAGGTCACATGGAAACATCCAAGATCCGGCCATTGGCACCAGCTGGACTTCATCATCACACGGAGACAACATCTGAACCTTATATCATTGACTCGTAGTTACCACAGTGCTGACTGTGATACGGATCATTCTTTGGTTGTTGCAAGGGTTAGACTGAGACCAAAGAGAATCTACACAGCTAAACACAAATCTAGCCCCAGGATTAATATTATTAACACTCATGATCCTGAAAAGTGCTTTCAGTTTCAACAGCAACTTGAAGACGCTTTCACTGATACACCCGAAAATTGTACAGTAAATGAAAAGTGGGGTCAAATTAAGGAAACTCTTTATAAAACTGCCTTAGGGGTTTACGGCACTGTGGATCATAAGAGGCAGGACTGGTTTGCGGCCAACAGCGAGACTCTGCAGCCCTTGATTGATAAGAAGAAGAAAGCTCTCTTAAGAAACAAGGAAAGACCAACGCGTAACACTCTGAGTGAGCTAAGGCAAGCTAGGAAGGATGTGCAAAAGGCTGCCAGGCAGTGTGCAAATGATTATTGGATCAAGTTATGTGAGTCCATTCAAATCGCAAGTGATAAGGGAGACATAAGAAGCATGTATGAAGGAATAAAGAAAGCCTGTGGTCCAGTGATCAAAAGAAGTGCACCATTGAAAACCTTGACTGGAGAAATCATCACTGACAAGAAACGGCAGATGGACAGATGGGTAGAGCACTATTTGGAGCTTTACTCAAGTGAGACCAAACTAGCGGATGATGCCCTCAATGCCATAGAGGCTCTACCAACTCTTGACCACCTGGACACACTTCCCACCATAACAGAAGTTAAGTGTGCTATAAATGAACTTGCATCTGGCAAGGCTCCAGGTAAGGATGGGATTCCAATAGAGGTTATCAGGAGTGGGCAAGACACACTCACTATACAGATCCACCAGCTAATAGAGCTATGCTGGCGTGAAGGACAAGTCCCACAGGATTTCAAAGATTCAAGCATCATAACACTGTACAAGAACAAGGGCGATCGGAGCAACTGCAACAACTATAGGGGTATCTCACTTCTGTGTATTGTTGGAAAAGTATTTGCCAGAATTGTTCTGCGCAGACTTCAAGTCCTAGGAGATCAAGTCTACCCCGAATCACAGTGTGGCTTTCGACAGAACCGGTCTACCACTGATATGATATTCTCATTGCGACAAATGCAAGAAAAATGCTGTGAACAGAATCAACCACTGTTTATTGCCTTCATCGACCTCACAAAGGCATTTGATTTGGTCAGTCGTGAGGGTCTGTTCAAGGCACTAAAGAAGATTGGCTGCCCACCAACTCTTCTGTCCATTGTGGAATCGTTCCACACAGGCATGAAGGGTATAATCAAGTTTGATGGTGCAACTTCTGAAGAATTTGAAATCAAGAGTGGAGTTAAGCAAGGTTGTGTACTAGCTCCCACCCTCTTTGGAATATACTTTTCACTTCTACTGAAATATGCATTTCGTGATCAGGATGGTGGTATATACATTCACTCACGCTCAGATGGCGGCCTCTACAATGCTCAGAGATTGAAGGCTAAGACCAAAATTAGGAGGGTACTGATCAGAGAGTTGCTTTTTGCAGATGATGCTGCAGTTACGACCCACTCTGAGGAAGAATTGCAATGTCTACTATCTGCATTCTCCAATGCTTGTTCTGAATTTGGTTTAACAATTAGCAAAAAGAAGACACAGATTATGTCACAAGGTGCACATGGGGTACCATCAATCTTTATTGACGACACTGAACTAGAGATAGTAGACCATTTTACATATCTAGGATCAGTGGTTAATAGCAAATTATCCCTAGATCAGGAAATCAACATCCGGATTGGTAAGGCAGCAACAACAATGAACAGGTTAAGAAAAAGAGTCTGGGAGAACAGGAAGCTTACTGCCAAAACAAAAGTCCTTGTCTATCAAGCCTGTGTCCTTAGTACTCTTCTCTATGGCAGTGAAACCTGGACAACTTACTCACACCAAGAGAACAATTTAAACAGCTTTCATATGCGGTGTTTGCGAAGAATTCTTGGTATTAAGTGGCAAGACAAAATCACAAATACTGAAGTATTGGAAAGATCAGGTTGTGTGACAGTTTATTCCATGCTCAGTCTTCGTAGACTTAGATGGATAGGACATCTTAGGAGGATGGATGATGGTAGAATACCAAAGGATATCTTTTTTGGTGAATTACAGATGGGTAACAGATCTCAGGGTCGGCCTCTACTACGATACAAAGATGTGTGTAAGCGGGACATGATTGATACAGGCATTGATAATGCACATTGGGAGCAAGTCGCCGCTGAACGTGTTGCATGGAGGGCAAATATCAGAAATGGAATAAAGTCAAAGGAGAAAATTATTGCAGAAAAGTCACACACCAAGCGTTTGAGACGTAAGATGGTGCATGATGGTGGAAATGACCACGTGTTCACATGCACCCACTGTGAACGGACATTTACAGCGCAAATTGGCCTTATCAGTCACACTCGCTACCGCCATAGTTAAAAGTTATTATGCCTTTTTAAAGCACAAACTATCGTCTGTCAAGACGGCAAGGTGCCAATGGATGGATGGATGGATGTAACAATCGCATCTACTAAATTGTGCAGGTCCTGTTCATTGTCTGCAATCAAGACTGTATCATCTGCATATCTAATGTTATTGATGCATCGTCCCCCAATGTTGATTCCTTCCATATCTTCAATATTTCTGAAAATACTTTCACTGTACAGGGAAAACAGATCTGGAGACATTACACATCCTTGTCTCACACCCCTTTTAATAGGCTGATATTGGCTTACTTCATTATCAACTGTTATGGCAGCTTGTTGTTTCCAATATATGTTTTTTACAAGTCTAAGATCTTTTCCATCAATTTGTAGATCTTCAAGCATCCTTATCATGTTGACATGTCTCACTTTATCAAAAGCCTTTGTGTAGTCAATAAAGCAAAGGTGTAGATCTTTGTTTACTTCTATAGAACGTTCGATTATGGTTCTCAGTATATACACAGCATTTACTGTACCCTTGCCTTCCACAAACCCACATTGTTCTTCTCCTATTTCAGGTTGTATTTTCCTCCTAACTCTTTGCATGATAATTCTTAGCAAAATCTTTGTGATGTGACTCATTATACTAATTGTTCGATGTTGATCACATTCCAAGGCTCCCGATTTCTTTGGGATTGCAATAAATACAGAATTACATAACTCCTGAGGTATATTTCCAGTATCATATATTGTATTAAGCAGACTGGTAACTTTATCTATTCCATATTCTTCTAAAGCATTAATCATTTCTGTTGTGAAGCTGTCTGAACCGGGGGTCTTGCCAGATTTCATGTGGTTAAGAGCATTCTGAACCTCCATCTTCAAAATTGCTGGTCCTTCATTATTATTTTGAACATTATACTGTTCGTCTCTGTTATCGTCATAAAGGTTTTTCACGTAATCTGACCATTCATGTAAGATCTGATCTTTTTCTATTATGACTCTTCCATCTTTTGTCTTTAGGCAGCCTGCTGATGTACGTGTTCTTTGATTAGTAAGCTCCTGAATTCTTTTGTGCATTAGTTTCGCATTGTTACTGTTGTGTTGTTTTTCAATTTCTCTGCAATTTTTCTCAAGACATGTTTCTTTTGCCTCCTTACATAAGGTTCCGACTTTTCTGTGAATTTCTTCATATTTGGCAGGATTATTTTTGTTCTGTCTTCTTGTTTCCATTAGTTGTAAAATTTCTTCAGTCATCCATGTCTTACAGCCCACTTTCTTTACTTTTGGAATAGTTTTTTCTGCTGCACAATTGATTGAATTCTTCATCATTTCCCATTGATCATCTACATCTTGAAATAGGATCTTTAGATCAGACAATATATCAAATTTGTTCTTTACTTCTATGTTAAAATTATCTTGTATTTCTTTGTCAGTTTTCAATTTGCACAAGTCATATTTAGGGTTTCCTGCTGTATACTTGACTTTCTTTAACTTTACCCTCAATGTGCCTGTAATTAATCTGTGATCACTGTAACAGTCTGCATTTGGAACTGTTTTTACGACTGTTAACGCATTTCGAAACCTTTTGCTAATCAGGATGTAATCTATCTGGTTTTTAATCCTGCTGTCTGGACTCCTCCATGTCCATAATCTTCTAGGGTGCTGTTTAAACCAGGTGTTTCCTACAACCATTTCTTGTTCTTTTGCCCATTCTACAAGTCTGTATCCTCTTTCATTTCTCTCTCCCAAACCATGGTTGCCTACACTGCATCCATCGCCTTGCTGTCCTATTTTTGCGTTGAAATCACCCATTATGATATTTATTTCTGATTTTTTGCAGTTCTTCAAAGCAGACTCCATGTCATTATAAAATTCCTCTATGCTTTCTTCACTGCATTCACTTGTTGGGGCATATACTTGAATGACATTTATTTTAAAAGGTCTTCCATTTAATTTTACTAATAGGACTCTGTCTGACACAGCCTGATATCCTTTGACAGAATTTGATGTTTGCTTATCTAATATAATGGCTACACCTCTTTGCTGTTCTTCTCCCCCAGAGTAAATAATCTTACAATCCTCTCCTGTCCTTATCCCTGCTCCTTTCCATCTCGTTTCCGATATTCCTAATATGTTAATCTTCTCTCTCTTCATTTCTTTTTTGATGTATTCTAACTTTCCATCTGCATTCATTGTTCTAACGTTCCAAGTTCCTACTTTCAATGATATTAATCTGTTGCACCTAGTAGCCTGTTGACGGTCTGGAGTCACCTGGTGCGCATGACTATCCCTACCAGGCGAGGTTGCTCCTATGGAGCACCCATTTACGCCATTTCTCTGATTATCGATGATTTCACACAACATGATTTTCTTGGCATGTGTAAAGAAGGTAGTTTGCCATTGCTTTCCTTCCTAGCAGTGACCATACTGGTCAGTGACCGTAGCCATTGTCTCCTCAAAATAGAGATCCTCTGCCTACCGTCGTGAAGGTGGAGACCATAACCTACAACTATCTGTTGGCTGCTCTTCATCTTCATCCACCACCTGCACCCATGGCTTCATGTAACCCTGATCGGGGGGCTAAACGGGTACTCCACCTTGCCCAAGGGTGTAAAAAAAACAATACAAAGAACATAAAAAAAAAGAAAAGAAACAGTGTTACATCTGAGCATATGTATTCTTTGTAGCAGTGTTGAGACTTGGGACATTTAACCAAAGAAATTAAAAGAAAAATCACAGCTTTCAAAGTGAAATCATGGATGCTCAAAAGTATCTTGGACAGAAAGAAAAAGATCAACAGTGAAGTACTATAAAGACTAACATCAAGAAAAGTTCTCAGTTATGAATTAAAAGTTGTTAATATGGTAGCCGACATGTTGTTTTATAAAACAGTGACAACATTTCAGTGATATATAAGCCTGTGCCAGATACAGGAAGTTGCTTAAGACAATTAATCATCCCATGGCACTTAATCAGTGAAAGAAATCAAAACAGCTACACACAACAATCTGACATAACTGCTGCTAATGTAGCTACCACAGTTGTGTACCCTAGGATTTGATAGACAATGCATTAATATGTGTAAGACATTTATACAAACATCTATGTTTTCTTAACACAAAGAAATTCAAATAGGAATATGCATTCCTTTGTGAAATTTGAGCAATTATCATCATCATCAAGTGCCCTGCCAGCTGGCGTCGGCATTCATGGCTCTCCACAGATCTCTGTCTTTGGTGTTCTGTGTGATGTAGTCATCATACCCGCCATCTAGTTTTGAGCCAAAATTCAATCTTTTTCTGTTATACTAATTCTGTATATATCTATAGATATATATTCATGTAAACGTATCATGATTACAGGACTCTTTAATCCTAGTGAATATTCTGTTTTGTTAAAAATATACACCATACAGTATAATATACAAATCGAGTTAACATAGTGTTTGTACAATAGGTTTGGCTGGGTAGAATATTCAGTTTGGCCTGCAAAACTTTTGGCAACATGAAGATCTGCCTGGCCACTTCCTGTTAGGTGGGCAGACATCGTATCTCGTCCATTTACCCGATTGACTTGATGCTGGGAGCACAGGAGCCAGAAACTAGTCGCACAATACACTTTAACATGTCTAAAGAATAAGTCTACAAGTTCTAGTTAGCCAAATAATTGATCAACCAAATTATATAAAAGTATTAGAATGCTAGTGGCAACTGTTCCCCAGTTGAGAGGTCTAATCTCAAGAACTGGAAGGATTTCTGCACCTTTATTGTTAGTAAAGTCAAGTGAATTGACTCAACTAAGCCATCAACCCACAGCAACGCACAACTGACCTGTTTCTGGAAAATCTGTCTATTAGTCTACACCAGTCTACATGCCTGAGTGTGTGTGAATCAGCGCAACAAGAGGAGGAGAGATAACCTGACCTTGAACATCACACTAGTCAACAGCCAGGAGTGCAGTCTTCAGCTAAGTGCTCAACATCACTGCCATGGGTCGAATTGTAGCTCATGGCATAGTGATGAAACGTCACCCAGAAGGACATGACAATCATTGATCGTGACACGAGGTGAGCGAGATTGTCACCGGAGCGTGATTGCAAAGGTGACAAGGGCATTCAGAGGGATTCGAGCTCAAGAGTATTGTTGTGATCAGACGCACCTCATGAGAGAAGGTGAAAACAGCCACACATCGTGCCGCCACATTAGTATTTATGTAGAAATGTGGTGTAGATTTGTGATACTGTGTTGTATAATTGTGTGCACAATTGTGAGTTACTCACAATTGTAAAGTGTTTTGAGAAATAGATCTTCAAAAAACCCCGCACTAGTGTTAAGTTGTTGTAGTGGGCTTGATTCAGTTTAGTTGATGTTCAAGTTGAAGTTAACAACCATTGAAGTGAGGCCGCATAGTTCAATGCAGAGTCTGAGATGCGGCAGAAAGCAGAGTCTGAAACTAACCTCGGGGACGAAATGATGATGATGAATGAATGAGTTTACAACTCATACCCCTAAGCATCAGATACTATTATGCCCCGCAAAACACACCCCAGGTCAGACTCTGGCAATCACCATCTGAAATGCTTAGCCTGTCTACTCAGCAACTTAGTCTAGGATTAAACCCTCAGACAAGCCTGATGCAGTGTCTTATCAATAAATTGTTGTAATTTTCAATTTCCATCTAAACTAGTTGGTTATACTATAAAACAATATCAGTATATTAAGAGTGCGTGACAGAGTGAAAGTTGTAACTTCGTAATTGTAATCTGTCTGTCTCCATGTTGAGAGAAAGGATCAGATTTGGGGGTTCTTTTATCTTACAGGCATTAGTAGCAGGATTACTTAAGCCTACTGTCTGGAGTACTAGTACGGTTGTTCGCTTTACCTATACTTGCCTGGACACTGTCTGAAGGCTTGGTCATTCCTGGGACTTGTTCAAATCATACAGTCTAGAATCGCGAGCCGTTTCAGCCTCGTCTTCAGCAGTGGTTAGTCTTTCAGAATCCCGATGGCCTATTTATTGCTATTTCTGATTATTGTCTATCATAATAGCCAACCTTACGCTACATTCTGGATCAACTCTGCTGACGATATTCTTCCATGCCACTGACTCAATCCATCCAGCATAATTTCTCTTGGTCTGCCTCTGCCTCTCTTTCCCTTGATCCTTCCAGTTGTCATGATGTTCTCCAATGCCTCTTCTCATCACATGACCAGAGAAAGCTATTTGTCTCTTTCTTATTGTTGTATATAATGTTTTAGTTGTATTAGCCCCTTTCGGGCAATTGTTGTTAGTAACTCTGGCAGTCTAGAGAAATTATGGTGAAGAATAAAATGAAAAGTATGAAATGGTAACAAGCATATACCCCAATTATGACACATAAGAGATGAAAAGAACATTTATTTAAAACAAAAAGCAACTATTTAATATGAACAGTGTCACTGACCTGGTTTCTGCTTCAGTGGATGGAAGACATGAACATCCATAGGCCTGTGTGTGACATTCCAGAGTATCACATGCTCTTTACCCGTGTACTTGTTAGCTCTCTCAATGGTCAGGTGGTTCCAGTCTGTCCAGTACATGAAGTCCTCAAACAGGGAAATTGAGAAAGGATGTGGAACACCTTCTAGAACAATATGGCGGTGGGTTCCATCAAGGTCAGCATATCTAACAGTATAAAAAGTAAAAGTCAGGTCAAGCTCATTCACACGCCACAAAGATTTATTTGTGATATGGTATTGATCCCATGTTTTACATGACTCAATGGTGCATCATCATGTGACCTGCAAGGTAGCATAGGCGTTGTTGTCTCTCATCAGGTCTCAGCCTTTGTTGCTCTGGATCAATTCTCTTGATATTCCTTTGTTTCACCATCTTAGGCCATTCAGAGTAATTTCTCTTGGTCTACTTCTGCTTTATTTTGTTCCACTGAACTTTCTAGTCATCACAATGTTTTCTAATGTCTCATTTCAGATTACATAACCAAAGAACATTGATTGTCTCTTTCTTATGGTAACATATATGGTCTACTTTCATTTGCCTCTGCCAGGCCTTCACTGTTAGTTACCTAGACAGTCCAAGGTATTTGCAACATTCATCTCAGAAACCACATCTTCATTGCTTTCAGGCTCTTCCTAATTTGTTTGTACACATTCCAAGATTCATTGCTATAGGGCAGGACAGGTTCTATTTAACATTGCAGTATTTAAGAATGCAATCCTCTCTTACTCCCTTTTGCACTTCAAACAAGTTTGATATTTCACCAACTACTCTGACAGCTGCATCTTGTTCATGGTACAATGTCTCAAGTGGATTAAATGTGCTGGAAACCCCATGTCCCTCGTAGTGATCCACAATTTCTGATGTTGAGCAAATCCTTGCAATAATTTATGAAACATATGAAGATCTACATTATACTCCCTGCATTTCTAATAATGTAGATATCATCCTGGGTATCTCTGCAGAGTTCAAAACCTGCCTGTACTTCATGTATTTTATATTCCTCTTCATATTCCTTTGCTTATCCTTTTCATAACTCGCAATGACTTGTTAGAGTGATAATAAGATAGTTGACGCACAGCTGCAAATGGCTTTTCTTTGAGAGAAGCAAATAGATTATTCTCTTCCATGCTATCGGCCAGAGGGTATTGTTCCATACCTTCACACATAGCGCATGATGGGTGCCAATGTTGGCTTCCCCTCCTGCTTGGTTTAGTTAGTTCACTGTTGTAGCCTGGTGACATTTCTTTCATCAGACTTTGTATTGCTGACAGCACTTCTTCCATTTGTTACATTAAAAACATTTAATACAATTATGCACAAATGTAATTCTTTAAGTGTATAATTTCTATCTTTGTCTGTTATTTTTGTTTTTGCTTGCTGATGAAGGTTTGTCACCACAACGTCTTTCATTTATTGTGATTGTGCTCTTGTAAAGTTGACCTTTCATTCACCTCTATATTTTCCCCTTTTATTCAAGCAAATACTTCTTAACAGAAATTCATGCAAGTATTTTAAAATGGACATTAATACATGATTTCTTAATCGACACTGAAAAAAAGGAAGCTTTTTCTCTATGAAAATTAATGGTAATAATTCTCAATTTAAATTGTAAATATACTTTGTTAATTACAATTTGATTAAACCTTTAGTTAGAAATCCTTTTCCATAAAAATTAAAGAACATATTTTTATATCAACATCACTGTAAATAACTCTTACTCAACATTCAATGAAACACTTTTAACCCTTTACAAGGCATAGCGTCTGATTCCGGCCGATGCGAGAAAACGATCGTAGCGGCCGATTCCGGCCGATACTATTATGCATTGTAAAATCGCGATCTCTCGGCTTTCCGACACTTCCGACGGCTACTTTCACTTTCGCCTACAGCTTGACAACGTGGCCGCCTTTTGTAAACGCGATAGTATCAATTTAAACGGACTTTTAAGGACAATTTTTGATAGTTTTCGGGATTTTTACGCTGTTTTTCAAAATGGATTTCGGCGATTCTTCAAGTGATAGCCGAGATTTCGCTAGGTTCATTTTAAATGACATTAAAGGGCACGAAGTTGACTATTAATCGGAGCTAGATATCAGTGCAAAGCGTTACTTTGCATTAGCAGTCGTGAGTCGGACTTTAAAGAAAGTGATTATGATTCTGAAAATGTGTTTGTATATTGCCGTATAGGTGACGGAAAATCACAAACAACATGCCGTATTTCGTAAATATTTGTGTTCATGTATGGATTACCGGCAACAATCACGTGAGTAACATATTCTGCATGCTTTTCCCTTCATTGTGTTGTTTATTTAACTAAAATCGGTTGACTAACACCTTATTTGTGATGTTTTTACTAACGCGACCCGAACTTTTTCCAAACCTGAAAAAATCTTGCCCGTTCAGGGCTACAAAATGGACAAGCGTCTGCCCTGTAAAGGGTTAAATCAAAATGAAAGAAAATGAAACCTCAACTAACTCAATAATATCCAAGTGAGCATCTGCCCACCATAAGCGGTCAGTCTCGAAGTCAAGGGTCAGAGCATTGGGCCAGCCCAGTTTTTCAGTTATAAAGTTGGTAGACAGATTTCGGCCATTCATTCCCATGCGGCCAATGTAAGGAGGGTTACCCCAGTCAGACCAGTATACAAATCTGCAAAGAATAATTCATCACATTCTGTGTTATTACTGACAACTTTATTGGCATGAAAATCATATACTTATCAGAATATAAGTGATCTTGCCCATTGAAAGGATGAACAGCTATGGCTCTTAAATCGAACAAATTAAGGAACAAACATACCCATTAAAAGGATGAACAGCTATGGCTCTTAAATACAAACAAATTAAGAAACAAACATACCCATTGAAAGGATGAACAGCGATGGCTCTGGGTCTCCTGATCCCTTCCTTCAGTAAAGTTCTCTGGCTGGTTCCATTCAGCTCTGAAACACTAATGGCTGACTTCTGGCCATCAACCCAGTACAGCTTTCTGAATGAAGATAAAGTATTCTCTGTATAAATATGTGTTACATATCCACAGTTTATTAACTAAGTGATAATGCAATTTATTCTTTCAAGTATTTGTAAATATTACTTTTTACATATAGCTATAATAATAAGATTCCACTATCAATAAATCTGCATGAATTTATTTAACTAGCAGTTTATGACGATCATAAACAATTTTAAAAACAATTTAAGTAAAAGATCTCCATCAACAATAATGGTCTGCTCTTATCTGAAAGACTATCATCTCAAAGTCTACCTTTATGTAAAGATATCTTTTAAATATCTGTTACAACTAAGACAATACTAGAGAACTTTTCATTGGCCATTGTAAATGGAGATATTGGATAATGCCAGAAACATTAATACATTGTAGAAACCTTACACACAAGGTCTCTTCCCTCCTTCTCTTTCTCTAAAGTTTAGTTTATGAGATTTTCTTCTTCTGTGTTCCTCTTTCAATGGGAAATGCATCACACCAAGTTATGCACCTCAGAGATCAGTGTGTTCAACTTTTGCATGCATTTGTGTAAGATTTATTACCTCTAGACATATTTAATCCAAGGTACCATGCACTAATTACCCATGGGTAAGGTTACTTTTCCTTAAAATTTTGCTAAAGCAGTGGTCTTACAGCATACTACTCATGATTTCCAACTGCTGTGGGATTTTTAGTGTGCATAACTTGCACACTAGGACCTTGTGTTTTTTCACCCTTATCTGAGAAGGCTAGGTATTAGTCTCACAACCCAAGAGATCAGGGGGACACGTGATATCATTAGAAACCAATGATTAACGAAAACATTCTGAGCCCTCAAAACCATCTTGGCTTTAGTACAGCACCTTCACAATGTTGCAGAATCAGACTCTTACCTGCCAATCCAATCCACAGAGATTCCTTCCACACTGGGCACATTATCTTTGGTTACCACCTTCTGGTCTGTTCCGTTGAGGAAAATGCTGTAGATCTTGTGTTGCTTGACATCCGTGAAATAAATTAAATCATTGGCTATGTCAAAATCAAGGGAAACAATATTCTCAAACCCCTGAGCAATGCGGCGGTGGTTGTCTCCCTCTATTGATATCTCACGGAGATAATAACGGTTGGTGAAAATAAGCCACGGAGTGATTTCTACAAAATGTAAGAAAAAAATATATTTCCTTTTTAATTTTGAATTCCACAATTTTGAAAACAAAAATGTTTGAAAGCACATAACATAGAAAGAAATTTAGGTGGATGTAGTGAGTTCATATTTGGAATCTCATCTCATCTCATCATGTTCCTCTTGTACCTTGCAGTGTCGAGGTGAAGTACAAACTTCGTGAGAGTGCCCGCAAGTATCTGTTCTTATAAAAAGTGTACTGTGTTAATCTTTATTTTGGAGTGGTTTATATACTCTTATATATGAGTGTGTGTATACAAATAGATTGAACTAATATCTCATTGTTTGTTTATATAATGTTTCAGTTAGTCTATGAGAAACTGCTGCCTGGTGTGTAGACATTTGTCTTCAGTATACACATTGAAAAATTCAGTAACCCTGCTTTTATGCCACAAGGAATATTGCGGATATTGTATTGGAGCCAGAAATAAGTTGAGTTGAGTGAGTTAAAAACCAACATCACAGCACTCAAGACATTCCCATACTTTGTTCCATCCCCAACTGCAACAGCCAGTGAAGAGCTGCAATACTAATTGAACAATTTGCAGCCTGCTAATGCATCTGTTTGACCTTATCTCCGAGAACTGAGTATTGGGAAGATCCTCTGGTGACTCCCTGCTGCACCATTCTCTCCAAGGTATAGTAATTTATCTTTTCTTCCACAGTATTCATATGATTTCAAAGGACCCTGACCAAATCTGCCTTATTGTGCAAAAACATCACACTCAACATTGCAGACCCTGCTTGTCTGTTTGCCTGCTCATTTCCCATCAAATCGAGTCCTGGGTAAAAGATCAAACTGATGCTCCTTATTTTTGATTTCTGAACGTTTTTTTCTCAGATTAGATATTGTGGTATCATTAAACTAGGCTCTGCATGATTAAACACCATCCAGATTGCTATGAACCCACAGGCACATCTTTTGCCTCTTAGCACAGATCAAGTGTTGTAGAAGAGGTGATATAGTCAGCACCATTTTGGCTTCCATAAATTTTCCAGAGATATGTTTGGTAGTCATTTCTGTTGCTGGGTCAATTTCAAAGTCTTACAGGTTAGCAAAATCCCCTCCTTAGCTGGTAGTATGGTGGATATGTTCTCTCAATGCTGTGACTAGTGTATTTGTGTGCCTCATATTTAATGTCTTAAAAGATGTAAGAATTTCCCCACATTTGCTGCAGGATTTTTAATATCTCTCAGTTTTCCTATATACGAGAGCGAGTCAATAAGTAAGTCACACAGGTCTGTGGGATGGCAGGTAAATGTAGTTGATGTTTTTTACAGGTGTCATTAGGTGACAGCAACATCGAACTTTATATTCCCATTCGTCAGGTGGCACTAGGTGTCTCATGCGCATGTGCAGTGCATAAACAAAATGGCGAATGCACTTACGGAGTGTACAACCAAAGAGCAACGTGCTGTTGTGCGTTTTTTGTGGGCAAAAGGACTGCCTGCAAAGGACATTCATAAGGAAATGCTTCCTGTTTATGCTGACAAATGTTTTTCCTGTAAAGTGGTGGGGTAGAAAAATGTTCTCAAGGACTCTCTAAAATTGTTGATGAAATCTGATCTGGTCGTCCTGTTGAAACTGCAACAGAAGCAGCCGTGCAGCGGGTGGAGGAGATGATTAGAGGTGACAGGTGAGTTCTGGAACATCCACCTTACAGCCCCGACTTAGCCCCTAGCGATTTCCACCTTTTTGGTCCACTGAAAATCCACCTTGGAGGGAGACATTTTGCGAATGATACCAAAGTTAAATGTGAAGTGAAAACGTAGTTTAGAAAACACAGCACGCAGTTCTATGCAGCTGGTCTGGGAGGACTGATAAAACAATTTGTTAAGTGCATCAATGTTGGTTGAAATTATGTTGAGAAATAAAGGGACAATGTATGTATAAAAATAAACTCGTTTCAAGTGATCTTACGTAGTTATTTTTCTACAGCCATTTGTGACTTACTTATTGACTTCCCCTCGTAGTTCAACTTTGAGAGTAAGTTTCTTCAATGTGATACTGGTTAAAGACTAGAGGGTTGGTATAAGTTGGTAAAGGTAGTCCCATAGCAGTTATTGCCATTGGGGTGTTAAGTGTCAGGACTTCACATATTCTAGGCCATGACATAGGTGTAGATAGCCAGGCATTCTTCCTCATCATCTTTCCTTCTCAGACAATGCCTAGAAAATTCTTAAAATTATTTGGGATCCAATTTTAAAAAAAATATTGGGTAGACGAGTCATACGGGTCAGAAAACATAATCCTGCCTCTGCTGTTGACTGAACCGAAAACACTGACATGGTAGGCAAACACACTAACCACTATGCCAATGTGTTTCTGGTATAAATGACACATGGTTAAAGCGTGCATAATTATAGCCGGGGTACAATGAAACAAGTAAAAAAATCCATCATCATCCTGTGGTTTGTTCTGTGCAGAACTTCACTCCCATAACGGTTGTTGACAATTCCTTCCTAGCAACAGTATATAAAGTTCCAACTTAACAGCAATGGATTGCCCCATAATTGCTTCATTCCTGTGCCAGTGAAAAACCACACAAAATTCTCATCTTTGGCTCATGTGTACCTGTGAAGTAAAAAGTAGGTTTCAACAAGCCAAATTGTCAGAACACTGACAACAATGCCATCCTTTCCTTGAATATGCAATTCACTGTCAAGAAGGCGGCTGTCTAACAAACACAAACAGTCCACACATGCTGTATCGCATAAGACAGCCATCCAGAATTCCAGAAAACTAGCTGTCTGTCATTTTCTGAATCTGTATTTCACTACAGCCGCAAGAAAAATATATGTTGAATGAAATTTACAGCTCACAGTGTGACACCCAGCACTTAACTCAGTAGCTGTGTGACCAAATCGAGTCCTTCAAGTCCAAATATGGGAGAATTGCACCAGTAGGCTGTACCAGGAGACAGTCAATTCTTCAAGATCTTACAGATCCTGCCTATCATAGGCCCTATCTATCATAGGCCTTCTCTATCATAAGCCAGAGGTTCTGCCTGTGTTACTGTCATGTGTAAATTATCTATTGCATCTTGAATATATACTCACATTCAAAAGGGATATTTAGGAGGTATATGCTCATTTTCAGGAAGTATATGTTTATATTGGGCATATACATGTTCATACTCACTGTCTATCTTCTTACAAGTCCTCTGATCATCCTCCTTGTGATAGCCTTGAGAACACTTGCAAACAAAGCTTCCTTCAGTGTTCTCACATTTCTGGGAGCAGGTACCCACTTGATCTGAGCACTCATCAATATCTGGAAACAACAGGCATGAATGTTGGCAACAGTACATGGCAGTCAAGCATCAAATATATAAACACAAGTATGACAAATGCAAACATATGATAACTACAAGTATCAAACATGAAAATACAAGCATCAAACAATAACAAGAAAGTGACACATTTGCAATTTTTATGTCATTACTGACCATCCACTCTACCCACTGTAGTAGCTGCTCAAAAATCTCCTGGGACACAGTATTTAACCCACACTGTCCTAGTTATACAATAACTCATTTGACCAAACAGAGTTATTACTGTAAACTCCTTCTGTCCCAGACATAATTTTAACTCCTTTTGATAGTGATTTAATACTTTAAAATAGCAGCTGCATAATACCACTATGAGTAAAATATTGATCATGTAACCATAAATAGTCAAACATGTAGTCTTTCTACTGGCTACAGGGCAGCTTTTTAAATAAAATATGTAGTCTTACTACTAGCTACAGGGCAGCTTTTAAATAAAATATGTAATCTTTCTATTGGCTACAGAGCAGCCTTTAAATAAAATATGTAGTCTTTCTATTGGCTACAGGGCAGTCTTTAAATAAAATATGTAGTCTTTCTACTGGCTACAGGGCAGCTTTTAAATAAAAATATACAAAGCATAACTGACCTCTGCAAGCTCTTCTGTCAGACATCAGCTGGAATCCCTCATTACATTCACATCTGAAACTGGTCAGCGTGTCAATGCATGTGTGCTGGCACTGGTTAATTCTTACACTCTGGCATTCATTGATATCTGGGCACACAAGAGACATCATTATTTGATTGGCTGATTCATTAGTTCATCGACTGGCATAATGACTGATTGGTTGGTTGACTGACTGGTTAGTTAACTGATTTGATGATTGACTGATTGAGCAATTGATTTGTTAACTGGTTAATTAATTGATAAGTTGATTTGGTTATATGATTGATTGTTTGATTAATTAGTTGATTGACGGATTACCGTATTTAAGAACAATCCTCATCACACAGAACTGTCTATTCTTCTCTTACCGATCACTGTCAGTTTAGTGCATGCACTCTGAAACACCAAAAGGGATCCAAAGATATCATAGTGTGTGATATCTTTCAGTTTCTTTCGTTTTGAAAGACTAAACACTATCTATATCTTACTGATGTTACAAAACGCTGAATCTTCCTCTACTGATTTTTATGAAAATCTATCACTGTTTTCTTCTAATATTTGTGACAAATTAGGTACTTACCTACTGTGAAATAATAATGATTCCAAATGTATTTGAAATATTTCTTTAGGTGTATATAAAAGACTGAAATATTTGTTTCTGGTTTTTTGCAAATGTTGCCTGGAAATTGGCATTACTATACTGATATGCCTTTCAATAAGAATCAACATAACAATAAGAACAATACTTACAACAACCAAAATAAAGAAGACACATTAAAAAAAAAAAAAAGCTAAGCAAATAGCAATCAGTTTTTAAAAAGCTGAAACAAACAACAATAAACAGTTTGTTGCAAAAATCGGAGAAACAAAAGTTCAGTAAGGTGTTTTGTTGTTACAGTGTAAATGATTAAGTTCCAACTTACTGCAGTGTCTCTCATCGGATTCATCTGTGCAATCTGGATTTTTGTTGCAGACAAACTCATAACGAATGCACTGTCCATTATCACATCGGAACTGGTTTCCTGGGCATGTTGGTTCTGGGGTCACTGAAACATCACAAACAAAAACAGGGAATAAAACCCTAGTTTTAGAGAGGAGGATGAACATACCATGCACTCTTGCATATAGGCCTATGCACCGATGTTTAATAGTACTTAATATTATGCATGCTTGAATTAGTCCCACATTTTCTGGTAATATGGACATTTTACCATAATTTGTCAAGATTTTATTTTATGAAACATCTGTTATAATAATATCTAACACATAAGAAAACATCCAAAACATTCAATTTCTCACCATTTTCACTGTCAATGATAAAACCTTCACAGACTTTCCAATGTATGATTATTGTGACACTGAATAAGGTGTATGTCTTAGTTCTTGCAAATAATATGCACTCAAGTTTTAGCAAGCAAAAATGAGTAAAAATTGTGTATATTTTATGTGAGATTTTACAGTAACAGAAACATGATTGTCATATGTAGATGTTAAATCAGTGACAAATTCCCAAAGTTTAAAACATTGCCATAATTTATTTTATTATTCTATAATAGATGCTTTAAAACATAACACAGCAAACTTTAAAGAACTCAAAGAATACTAACTAACTGTACGTTGTGACTAAAGGCAAATGTAATGCTATGAATAAGTGATGTCATGAAATATAGAAATTTGGCAAATAAAAAATCTGCTTCCTGAAAAGCCATGTCTAGACTGTTCATATGCACGGATGCAAGTTGTTAGTTAGTCACGGTTCCAACTTCACAGCAACGGGTCTTCCCCATTATGCTCCGTTCCTGTGCTAGTGAATATCACACAAATTGCTCCCCACTGCCCAATGTAAAAAGTGGAACAGACAGCAGTCTTGACAAACCAACAGCCCGCACAGGTACACTGTGCATAATGCCGCTGATAGAATGCCAACACAAAAAATACAGTTCATTGTTGATGGAATCAGCAGTCACTAGAGAGACTTAACTGACCCGGGTTTTATCCCATATGGCTCAGTCTCTTTCCCCAGGGCGACCTGCCGAAAGTGCCGCACAAAGCACGGATGCAAATACTGCAACATGAGTGAAGAAATGGTAAAGGAACTGGAGACAGTGGAAATGTGACTTTTGAGAAGAATTATGAGATTATTGTGAACAAAGAAAAGGAAACATGCAGTGGTGAGGTCAGCATGACCAAATGGATAAGAGCACTCACTCTCAAACTTCTGGTATGCTGATGCCAAGGTAGCGGATTCAACCTCTACGCCAGACATCTGGATTAAAATGTTGACATCTTGTCCTTGACTTGGGGGATGTAAATTACAAGTACCTCACAAGTCGGAGAGGGTTTGGCTGATGGCGAGGGACATCACTAACAGGGAAAGCTAACCCACACATAAATATAAGTCCAGTGCATTACAAGTAGTAACACATGTATTACTCTTGAGTTCAAAGCCAGCAAATAAACAAACAATGCTGAGGTACTGAGAGGTGCAGGTGTTACAAGATCTTATCAAAACCATAAGGAACAGACAAATGAAATTTATGGGGCATCAAAAGAATAGTAGATAGAATAGAGAATTTAGTCTCATGTGGGAAAATATTAGACAAGAGAGGCAGAGGAAGACAGAGAAATATATATATATGAGGAAAGCTTAAACAAGTGGGCAACAAAAAATATAAGCAACACCAACTTTGTAAATACATAATTGAACACAGAGGATTGGAGAATCATGGCTGCCAATGTCATCTCCAGACCAAGCATTGAATCAGAGGATAAAAGTAATCATATAACAGACATTACTATGAGAGTGTGACAAGTTAGGCCTTCACATATACCAGATTACTGCAAAATAAGGGGAAAAGTACCTGTTTATATCAAGAGCACCCATAATATATGATTGTGGAGTCACATTATCAACTACTCAACACAGAACTGGTGTCATCAATCGCTACACTCTGAGGGATAAACTGAGGAGGGAATCTTAGCAGTTATGGACTAATAGTTCCTTGTGCAATGAGGATGATTTGTTGACTATCTATCTATTATCACTTGCACTGCCCAATATGGTATGTAATGATGATCATTAAGCTTGATGTCATGGATCACCATAAGTGTTGCAATTCAAATAAAGATGAAAGCTTATTCAAACATCTATGATGATAGGTATTATTTCTTACTTTGTATATGTGTGTGTGGGGAGGAAGAGAGAGGGAGAGAGACAGAGAGAGAGAGAAAAGAGAGAGATAGAGAAAGAGAAGAGAGAGAGACAAAGATAAAGAGATACAGACAGAGACATAGAAAAAAAAAGAGAAAGAGAGAGAGATTGAAGATGGAAATAGATACTTTTAAGAAACATCACTATCTTTACTAGTTTCGTTGAGACTGCATTGGCCCACTTCCTACTATACAAAAGACAAACCACCACCATCAAATTTGGTAATGAACATTCTTGCCAGAGACTTACAGCACAAGGACTCCTTCTCATCAGACCCATCTCCACAGTCATTGTCTCCGTCACAAACCCAGGACTTGGGCACACAGCGTTGGTTGTCACACGTGATTTGTTCAGGACTGCAGGTCCTGTAATCTTTAATACAGTTAAACAAATGATCATTTGTTCAAGAAAGAGACTAAAACTAAAGATATGATGGTGTACAAGTAGTTGATGAGTGAAAATTGAGTTTAGCAAGAGGTAATAAAAGACTGTCTTTCAGCATTATCTAGTACTTTGCACTGTGCAGAACTTTTCTCCAATAACATTCTTCTCTCTATCATAAGCCAGATGTTCTACCTCATTAATGTCATGAGTAATTGATTTATCATATCTTGAATTCATCTGCATACTGGCTTGCCTGCCTCCTGTGTCTGTCTGTCATTCTTTCTAATTTTTTTTTTTATCAATCTGCTCACACATTCTGGGTTATAATTAATATATATTCCCGAGTACATTTTCCTCCATAGTTAACTTTTCCAGACATTCATGTCAAATTTACATGACAAAATATTTCAATATCTGCAATCTTTTACATTGATGATTTCACATTGAGTTTAGTCCCAAACAAAAAGTAGGTTTGGACCAAACAGAAAAACCAAACAGATGGCAGAAAAATGGGAACTTGGGAGGTGTCACAGTTATGGCTTAAAAGTTGTTAATATGGTAGCAGACATGTTGTATTAAAATGCAATGACAACATTTCAGCAATATATAAGCCAATGGCAGATGCAGAAAATCACTTAAGACAATTAATTATTCCGTGGCACTTAATCAGTTATGTATTTTATCAATAAAATATTGATGTTACACTATCACTTCATTTTCTCATCAACATTAGTGTATACACATATAGTTTTCTAGCATGGTTACTAAGAGTTAAGACAGTTAAGACAAGAATTCAAATTTATTTACAATCAAATCATGAATTCACATGTATTTACAATCAATCTATATTCACATTTATTTACAATCAATCATGAATCCACATTGATTCACAGTCAATCAAAAATTCACACTTAGTTACAATCAATCATGAAGTCATATTTATTTGCAATCACTTATGATTTCACATTTATTGACAATCAATCATGAATTCACATTTATTCACAATTAATCAAGAATTCAAAAAGGTTTAACAGGACATGTCAGGGTATTCAGAAGTCTTTGTCCATGGCTACCTTCAAGCTAGGAATTGCTAAGATACATGCCTATGGGAAAGTATATCCACTCTTATCTGTCACATGAGCTCACATCTTATAATTTTCTAAATTCTTATTAATCATACTAGAAAACCATATGTTTAAACATTCATTTTGATGAGAAAGATTAAGAAATAATATACAAAAATCAATATCCTTCTGCTAAAATACTCAAGCAGGCAGTGTACGTACTAAAAACTCTGTGAACATGTTAATTTTGTTGAAGAAATTTTGTCATTCTGCAAACAATCAGTTGGTCAGTATTTTACTGAAAACACATAATAAGTGATTACATGTCCAAAAAAGCAACAATAAAAACACACACACAAACAGATAAACAAGATACACCGCCACCATCCTCACACAAACACAACTTACTGCAGTCATTGGGCTCATCAGATAAGTCTCCACAGTCGTTATCATGGTCACATTTGAATCTTGTGGAGATACAGATTCCGTTGGTGCACTGGACAAGCAGAAAGGAATAACTGATACTTTAAAATGCTGAAGGGGTTTGCTATATAAAATACATCAACTTTTAATATACATGATTTAAAAAAAAAACCATTGGTTTACATATTAACAATATTTCAGGTCAAAGGGCCTCCATGGCAAAGTGGTCAAGCTATCTGCCTTGTGCTCTGAAGCATTTAACCCTTTACAAGGCAGAACGTCCATTTCCGTCCGATGCCTTTAACGAGCAAATCGGCCGATTGCGTCCGATACTATTATGCATTGTAAAAATGCGATCTCTCGGCTTTCCGATACTTCCAACGGCTACTTTCGCTTTTGCCGATAGCTTGACAACGTGGCCGCCATTTGTAAAGCGACTACTATGAATTTGAACGGACTTTTACGGACTTTTTTTGATACTTTTCGGGGTTTTTACGCTGTTTTTCAAAACGGATTTTGGTGATTCTTCAAGTGATAGCCGAGATTTCGCTCTGTTCAATTTTAGTGACATTAAAGGGCATGAAGTTGACTATTAATCGGGGCTAGATATCAGTGTAAAGCGTTACTTTGCATTAGCAGTCTGAGTCGGACTTTAAAGAAAGTGATTATGATTCTGAAAATGTGTTTGTAAATTGCCGTATAGGTGAATGAAATCGCAAACAACATGCCGTATTTCGTAAATATTTGTGTTCATATATGGATTATCGACAACAATCACATGAGTAACATATTCTGCATGCTTTTCCCTTCATTGTGTTGTTTATTTAACTAAAATCGGTTGACTAACACCTTATTTGTGATGTTTTTACTAACGCGACCCGAAATTTTAGCGAACCTGAAAAAATCTTGCCCGTTCAGGGCTAAAAAATGGACAAGCATCTGCCCTGTAAAGGGTTAAACTACCACAGCTACCATGAAAAGTATAGGCTTCTTTCCACAAACACAATTTAACTAATGACTATTCACTGTATGGTCTAAACAGCAAAGTTTGTGCAGTAATACAAATGTTCTGATAGAAATCGCAGAGTTGTGTTATGATCAAATGAAGTCTAGAATAGATGTTTGGTTGACTCCATTTTTTATATGCCCAGCTGTTAATTATAAGATGCTAGACACATAATACAGAGTAAAGAATACTTTGAGAAACTTCTGAATTTCCCCAACAAAAATACAGCTAACCCTCCAGACTGTAGAAATGAAGCTGGATACCTAATAATAGAAACCGTCTAAAGAAGAAATTAGAAATGGTATCAAACTCTTGAAGGGTGGGAAAGCTGCTGATCCAGATGGTATCTCAGCAGAAACTATTAAAGCCAATATAAATCACTCAACTGAATTACTGCAAAAATTATTTATAAGAGGTTGGGACACTGAAGAAATACCAGCAGACTGGAGAGACAGATAAATGGTGAAGCTACCAAAGACTTACAGGAGTGTGAAACTTTTGGAGGAATAATGAGATTGTCAGTTCCCGGGAAAATATAAAGCTTTATGATCCTGGAGAGATTAATACTATTGACAAACAACCAAGGGATGAATAGGTAGGCTTTTGACCAAACATATAGTGCACTGACCAGACAGTCACATAATGAATAATAATAGAGCATTAAAATAAATTCACCACTTAATATTGCATTTGTGGACGAAGAAAAGACCTTTGACAGCACTGATAGGGAATTTCTGTGAAAATCTGATAAGGCACTATGGGATCCCACAGAAGATCATTAACTTAATAAAGGCAACATGTAAAGACATGACATTTTTTTTTGGCGCTCGCTCTCTTTGAAATCAAGCGTAGTCCTTACACACTATTTATAGCAGTAATAGACTGAACTTTGTGCGTGGATTAGCTTTCCCTATTAACAGTGTCCCTCGCCATCAGGCAAACCCATCCCGACTTCAGAGGTACTTGTAATTTAAATCCTCAAGTCAAGGACAACAGGTCATCATTTTAGTCCAGTTGTCCGGTATAGGGGTTGAACCACTTATCGCGGCATCAGCTTAATGGATGTTTAAGAACAGCCGTTCTTACCCATTTGACCAGGTGGACTTGCAAGACATGAAATTCAGAGCTCTACATCTCATTTCACCTATTCCTCCTGTACCTTGCGGTGTTGAGGTGAAGCATAAACAGCATGAGAGTCCCCCGTTTATGGACTTCATGTATCAAGATTCCCATGGACTCTGCTATTCCCTGTGTCTATCATTTACGTGGCCAGCCTCTTCTTCTGCTTCCATTAGGTCTTGCTTGTGGTATACTGTTAGTTGGTAATCTAGTTACATGGTCAAACCATTTAACTTACTGCCTTCTAATAAAATCTAGTGCTGCTATAACCCCCACTTTAGTCCTGATTTCTTCATTTTTGAATTCTCAGGAATCTCATTTTCAGAGTTCTACATGAGGGACAAATAACAGATTTGTCTGAAAAAAAGAAAAGCAGTGTGACAGGGATCCCTTTTGTTACCTTTATTATTCTTGCAGACTATAGGCTGGATTACAAAGACAACAATAGCTACCATAAGAAATAGAATTCAATGAACTCTTGACAGAAGCTTGATGATCTGGACTTCTCTGGTGATATTTCCCACCTGTCCCACAAATGAAATCAGATGTAAGAGATAAACTAAACATGATTAGATAAACTAAACATGATTAGAAGTCACAACCAATAGGTCCAAAAATTTATAGGCGAAAGAAAATGATAAACTAATCGAATGATAACCTGAACTGCTTTGGTGAAAACATTTGAAGAGGTGGAATCATACAGATAATTAGAACCATGAAGAAAAAGTTGGGGAAAAAGATAGGAGTGTTGAAATAAGAATACAAAAGGCAAGAGGAGATTTTGTAGCTCTAGGAAATTTATGGGTGAAATTAAATCTAGTACCAAAATTAGAATATTTAATTATGAGGTCAAATCAATACTGATGTGTGAATCAGAAACATGGGGCACAACTAAAGCAATTAATGTTTTCTCCCTTTTCTAAGTTTAAATATTAGACATTAGGGTGTGAAATCAACTGACATAAATATCAGTTCCAGCAATTGTTACTGTAAAATAATAATACTTGGATCGAATAAGCTAAAGAACAAGAAGGTTAGAAATATTAAAAATAATAGCTAGGACAGAGGGTACAAATAATAACTGTTTGGAACCAAAACCACTTAGAAAAGTTAAAGCATTTTAATCATATAAGCAGTAACTTATCAACACAGTGACTTCTTTCAGATTTTAAATTAATATTTTAAAAACAGGTATTCCCCATCTGTGTAATTTGGAATGAGAGTCCCAAAATACTGCAAACATTCCCACCTGGAACTGGTTAGGCATACATGTTCTAGGAGGGCAGGTCTGCATCTCATCTTCCCCATTGCGGCAGTTCCTCACTCCATCACACACTCGAGACATGGGAATACAAGGGTAAGTGCTGTGCTGTTTGTTGGACTCACAAGTGAATGTGTCAGGTGGACAAGTGCGTTCATCTGAGGAAACACAAAGAAATACATTTAGTAATTATGTAAGAAAGCTCACCAAGTGCTTATGATCGATATCATTGAGTAATTTGCGTGGCACTGTTTTGTCAAACCTATAGCTCAGTATATCTGACTTTGTTAAGAATTTTTGGGGTTTGCTTTTCCTAGCTTGTGACTGTCCCTAGTCTACTGCAAGGCAGCAGATTTGTATATCTCTCCATCTGGTTCCCACCCCTTGACCAGTCCAACATGGGAGACCCTAGCAGTAGCTGCGTTACAGTCAGCATAGCTCTTGGGGTCATTGGAATACACAACACTCTCTACCGCTACAGTGTGGGATACACAGCAGAGTGGCACCAAGCACTATCATCATATTTAAGTTCGGCTGTAATGAGTCTCGAACACTGTCCTTTGTCTTTATGCAACGTGAACATGCTATTGATATAGAGACATATTCTGCCAACTGCCAACATGCAAGTAAATTGTATGTGAACAAGTAGAATATATGTGAACAAGCAGAATGTATGTGAACAAGCAGATTGTATGTGAACAAGCAGATTGTATGTGAACAAGTAGAATGTATGTGAACAAGTAGAATGTATGTGAACAAGTAGAATGTATGTGAACAAGCTGAATGTATGTGAACAAGCAGATTGTATTTGAACAAACAGATTGTATGTGAACAAGCAGAATGTATCTGAACAAGTAGAATGTATGTGAACAAGCAGATTGTATGTGAACAAGTAGAATGTATGTGAACAAGTAGAATGTATGTGAACAAGTAGAATGTATGTGAACAAGTATAATGTATGTGAACAAGTAGAATGTATGTATGTATGTGAACAAGTAGAATGTATGTGAACAAGTAGAATGTATGTGAACAAGTAGAATGTATCTGAACAAACAGATTGTATCTGAACAAGTAGAATGTATCTGAACAAGCAGATTGTATGTGAAAAAGCAGATTGTATGTGAACAAGCAGAATGTATGTGAACAAGTAGAATGTATGTGAACAAGTAGAATGTATGTGAACAAGTAGAATGTATGTGAACAAGCAGAATGTATGTGAACAAGCAGAATGTATGTGAACAAGTAGAATGTATGTGAACAAGCAGAATGTATGTGAACAAGTAGAATGTATGTGAACAAGTAGAATGTATGTGAACAAGTAGAATGTATGTGAACAAGCAGATTGTATATGAACAAGTAGAATGTATGTGAACAAGTAGAATGTATGTGAACAAGTAGAATGTATGTGAACAAGTAGAATGTATGTGAACAAGCAGAATGTATGTGAACAAGTAGAATGTATGTGAACAAGCAGATTGTATCTGAACAAGTAGAATGTATGTGAACAAACAGATTGTATGTGAACAAGTAGAATGTATGTGAACAAGCAGATTGTATGTGAACAAGTAGAATGTATGTGAACAAACAGAATGTATGTGAACAAACAGATTGTATGTGAACAAGCAGATTGTATCTGAACAAATAGAATGTATGTGAACAAGTAGAATGTATGTGAACAAGCAGAATGTATGTGAACAAGTAGAATGTATGTGAACAAGTAGAATGTATGTGAACAAGTAGAATGTATGTGAACAAGCAGAATGTATGTGAACAAGCAGATTGTATCTGAACAAGTAGAATGTATGTGAACAAGTAGAATGTATGTGAACAAGCAGATTGTATCTGAACAAGTAGAATGTTATGTGAACAAACAGATTGTATGTGAACAAGTAGAATGTATGTGAACAAGTAGAATGTATGTGAACAAGCAGATTGTATGTGAACAAGCAGATTGTATGTGAACAAGTAGAATGTATGTGAACAAGTAGAATGTATGTGAACAAGTAGAATGTATGTGAACAAGCAGATTGTATCTGAACAAGTAGAATGTATGTGAACAAGCAGATTGTATGTGAACAAGCAGATTGTATGTGAACAAGTAGAATGTATGTGAACAAGCAGATTGTATGTGAACAAGTAGAATGAATATGAACAAGCAGATTGTATGTGAACAAGTAGAATGTATGTGAACAAGTAGAATGTATATGAACAAGTAGATTGTAACTGAACAAGTAGAATGTATGTGAACAAGTAGAAAGTAGAATGTATGTGAACAAGTAGAATGTATATGAACAAGTAGATTGTATGTGAACAACTAGAATGTATGTGAACAAGCAGATTGTATGTGAACAAGCAGAATGTATGTGAACAAGTAGAATGTATGTGAACAACTAGAATGTATGTGAACAAGCAGATTGTATGTGAACAAGCAGAATGTATGTGAACAAGTAGAATGTATGTGAACAAGCAGATTGTATGTGAACAAGTAAAATGTATGTGAACAAGTAGAATGTATGTGAACAAGTAGAATGTATGTGAACAAGTAGAATGTATGTGAACAAGTAAAATGTATGTGAACAAGCAGATTGTATGTGAACAAGTAGAATGTATGTGAACAAGTAGAATGTATGTGAACAAGTAGAATGTATGTGAACAAGCAGAATGTATGTGAACAAGCAGATTGTATTTGAACAAACAGATTGTATGTGAACAAGCAGAATGTATGTGAACAAGCAGAATGTATGTGAACAAGCAGATTGTATGTGAACAAGTAGAATGTATGTGAACAAGTAGAATGTATGTGAACAAGTAGAATGTATGTGAACAAGTATAATGTATGTGAACAAGTAGAATGTATGTATGTATGTGAACAAGTAGAATGTATGTGAACAAGTAGAATGTATGTGAACAAGTAGAATGTATCTGAACAAACAGATTGTATCTGAACAAGTAGAATGTATCTGAACAAGCAGATTGTATGTGAAAAAGCAGATTGTATGTGAACAAGCAGAATGTATGTGAACAAGTAGAATGTATGTGAACAAGTAGAATGTATGTGAACAAGTAGAATGTATGTGAACAAGCAGAATGTATGTGAACAAGCAGAATGTATGTGAACAAGTAGAATGTATGTGAACAAGCAGAATGTATGTGAACAAGTAGAATGTTATGTGAACAAACAGATTGTATGTGAACAAGTAGAATGTATGTGAACAAGTAGAATGTATGTGAACAAGTAGAATGTATGTGAACAAGCAGATTGTATGTGAACAAGCAGATTGTATGTGAACAAGTAGAATGTATGTGAACAAGTAGAATGTATGTGAACAAGTAGAATGTATGTGAACAAGCAGATTGTATCTGAACAAGCAGAATGTATGTGAACAAGCAGATTGTATGTGAACAAGCAGATTGTATGTGAACAAGTAGAATGTATGTGAACAAGCAGATTGTATGTGAACAAGCAGATTGTATGTGAACAAGCAGATTGTATGTGAACAAGCAGATTGTATGTGAACAAGTAGAATGTATGTGAACAAGTAGAATGAATATGAACAAGTAGAATGTATGTGAACAAGTAGAATGTATGTGAACAAGTAGAATGTATATGAACAAGTAGATTGTAACTGAACAAGTAGAATGTATGTGAACAAGTAGAAAGTAGAATGTATGTGAACAAGTAGAATGTATGTGAACAAGTAGAATGTATGTGAACAAGCAGATTGTATGTGAACAAGCAGAATGTATGTGAACAAGTAGAATGTATGTGAACAAGCAGATTGTATGTGAACAAGCAGAATGTATGTGAACAAGCAGAATGTATGTGAACAAGTAGAATGTATGTGAACAAGCAGATTGTATGTGAACAAGTAAAATGTATGTGAACAAGTAGAATGTATGTGAACAAGTAGAATGTATGTGAACAAGTAGAATGTATGTGAACAAGTAGAATGTATGTGAACAAGTAGAATGTATGTGAACAAGCAGAATGTATGTGAACAAGTAGAATGTATGTGAACAAGTAGAATGTATGTGAACAAGTAGAATGTATGTGAACAAGTAGAATGAATGACAGACGTGGTGAATTAACATGGCATGATGGATGTAGCTCAACAACATTAATGGCTTTTGTGTTAATCTTGCAAATAAAGCCATGCTAGAAGGAAGCTGTCTGGGGTTTAAGTAAATTTCATACACAAGGAAGCCACTTTGCCTTGACAAAAAAATCAGTAGTGGTGTTGAACTGTGTTTAGCAGGTTTGGAATTTTATCTGTAGGCAGCAGAAATTATTGTCTTGCTTCTGATGGTGTTATAAGGAAAGAAAAATCAATAGAAATAACCCTGTAATCTACCATGCATGTTGTAAAGGGTGACTAAAGAGGGTAGTTCTGTATTTTACAGAGTCCACTAATGGAAGAAAATAATAGAAACATTGTTACCTATCATGCTTGTCATAAGTGGTGACAGAGTTAAGCATGGGGTTTGCTACTCCATACTGTAAAAAAAAATTTTGCTGCACAATACTATCAACCATGATAAAGTCTAAAGATAAGATAAAAATAATGTGATTGAGTGGCCCCAATGCTATCTGAAGAAGCAGAGAAAGCACTAGCAGAGTGTGTAGTAGAGTGTGTAGTAGAGTGTGTAACAGTGAGTTCTAGAATGATAACACCAACATATAGAACCACAAAAAAGGGAAATAAACATAACATAAGGGAGAACATGAAGGAAACTATAGGCGACAGAAAAAGGTATATGAGTTATTGAAGGTCTATGTTTCAATAGGAGATAAAAGACAGAAGAAGATCATATCTTTGATATGTCATATTGGCATGTATATTATATAGTTAATCTTGAACCTTGTGGTAAATGTACAAGTGAAACTGAAGAGTTAGTAACTATATATCAGCAATTATCCATTCCTCACTTACTGCAGTTTCTTGCTGTAGCTTCATCTGAATTGTCCCCACAGTCATCCTCACTGTCACACACCCATCTCTGAGAGATGCAGCGGCCATTGTCACAGGAAAACTGGTCAGACTGGCAAGTGCGGTTAAAGGATGCTGGAAACAAATGACAGCAATGATAAATTCAGACAAGCATCTTTTTTGGTTATTTACTATTAATTATAAGAACTTATAACACCAAACTCCAGCCTAACCCACACATGCTTCACCAATGTCAGCAGATCTATCAATACATGTTTATGATCCCTTTTCTATTTTATCTCTATCCTCATATGAACAATAACTTTTCTAGTACTCTTTATTTTGGTCCGCATTTCCAATCCAGTTTTGAGAGATGTTCAGCCCCGTTCAACTGTCGTGTTTTCAGTCGGCTATAATTGTGGCCCTTATGATGTATCTAATTCTGTTTGCATAGAAAGAGCTGTGATTTTGCTTCCTGGATTCACATTTGTCCTTTAACTCAAGTTCTAGAAGAGTTTGCAGCAGATGCCCAAAGTGGAAAATAACCACAATGAACAGTCATGAATGCATGACTTTAAAAAAAAGAATACAGGAAGTGGCCAATGGGGAAGCCAGATTTCTTTAGTATGCTCTGACCAAATGTTAAAAGGTAAGAGAACACATTACATGATGGATGAGATTCAAGGGGAGGAGTCAATTACACACCATGCATTACTTAGGTCTGAAAACATTAAGCATAAGTGGAGCTGAAGTTTTCAATCTAGAGCCAAATGTGTTGTGTCACATTTGTGACTAAAGTCACAAACTCCAATTGATTGTCACCACAAATAGTGTACTGAACAGTTAAACAAAAGAACTAACAGACTAACTGACCACAAATAGTTGCTGATTCATCTTCTCCAAAGCCACAATCATCATCCCCATCACACTGCCATGAACCAGGTATACATTTGTGGCTCTGAGAACACTGGAAGTCACCTGCAGAAAGATAGCAAGCAGTATTCAAGTATTTGTTCTTGATTTCACTACACTTCATGTTCTGTCATGTCAATAGAAGATTTCATCATATTTCATGTTCTGTTATGTCAATAGAAGATTTCATCACATTTCATGTTTTGTCATGTCAATAGAAGATTTCACCACACTTCATGTCCTGTCATGTCAATAAAAGATTTCACGACATTTTATGTTCTGTCATGTCATTAGATTATTTCACATTTCATGTCCTGTCATGCCAACAAAAGATTTCACCACATTTCATGTCCTGAAATATCAATAGAAGATTTCACTACACTTTCACCACTTATGTCCTATTTAAAGTGTTACAAACTATCTTTTACTGTTTTTATCCTAGCATATGTTACACTTGTATATGGTGTTTCATTATTCCATTGTTCTTTTATTCTTTACCTAATACTTTTACATCTTGCTGTTTTTTCAATAATACGTAATATCTGCTGTTCTATTGTACTGTTTTCCTTCATATTTTGATGCTTTTGTTTTCAACATTCTTTCACCTAAACATTGGCTATTCTGTTTTGTATTCAACATTCTTTTACCTAAACATTGGCTATTCTGTTAAGAGCTGTGGGAGTGCAGTACCTAGTACACGTGTCTGCCAAATATGTGGTCAAATTTGCAATAAGGTAGATTTAAAAAATTGACCTGGCTGTCAGTCAATCCAGCCTAAAATGGGTTCAAGAAAATGTCTTGGAAAGTAAAGACCAGATCATCCCTTGAGTGCTGATTGGTCAATAAAAATATGGGGTTAGTACCATATGCTAAAACGTGCCCTTTGGTTACTTTTCTACTGCTGTTTTGTTAGACTGTTGTTCCTTTATACTCTGAGACTCTTGTATTATACTGTTTTTTACCATGACAGCAGTTGATGTTACATTATTGTCTTTTTATACTTCTCTGGTACTCTTGTATCTTACTGTTCTTTTGCCATGACATCTGCAGCTCTGTTACATTGTTGTTCCATTCTACTTTGATACTCTTTGTTCCTACTATTCTTTTACTATGACATCAGTTGATGTTATATTGTTTCTTTATACTTGCCTGGTACTCTTGTATCTTACTATTCTTTTACCATGACGTCTGCAGCTCTGTTATACAAAAAAAGATACAATCAACTACTCCTCTAACATCAAAACGTCTATGACCGATTTAGCCTACTAGTCATGGCTACAGATCTATCTTCAAACACATCATGGCCTGGAGAGAATGGCACAGCAGGGAGTGTATAGAAGATATGGCTGACACTCATTACCCTGAGGAAAGGCTAGACAGACTAGCACAGGTGTCATTAGTACTGAAACTCTTCACTGGTTGTTGAAGGTAAGGAATGTCCTGAGTATTGTAATGTCAGTTCTTGACTCAAACCGTACAAACTACATAGAATCACAAAACTGTAAAATAATTGTACCTGAAGCACAGGAGACCAGGTTACAGAAGAAAGGATTCTCATCACTGTTGTCACCACAATCATTGTCCCCATCACACATGTAGCGACGGATAATGCAGATGTTGGTAGTCGGACATTTCACTTGGTTGGGAGGACAGGTTCTTGGGGCTGGGTGTGAGGAGAAGTCATTGCAATTTTTGTAATGTATATGATATGTAAATATACAGCAAACACTCCCTTTACAACTTTAACATTTCCACACATTTCTCACTTCACCATGTTGTGATCCTGCAAATTAAGGTGAGGGAAAGAAGCTGGCATGGATAGAACACACACTGAGGAAATTTGAGAACAGTAAAACTAGAAATTCTTTTCTCTAAAAGTGAGAGAGCAAAAGAAAGAGAGGGAGGCCGAAAGTACATGAAGAAGAGAATTAGGAGATCAAGATTAATAATATAGGGAGGACATGAAGAGAGCTGCAGGAGGTAGCAAAAGATAGGACATGTGTGAACTGAAGCTGTATGTATACAACATCCAGCTGGAGAGAAACTTATGTATACAACATCTGGGTGGAGAGAAACTTATGTATACAACATCCGGGTGGAGAGAAACTTATGTATACTACATCCGGGTGGAGAGAAACTTATGTATACAACATCTGGGTGGAGAGAAACTTATGTATACAACATCTGGGTGGAGAGAGCCACGGTAGCACAGTAGTTAGCACACCTGCCTGGTGGTTGTCTGCTCGAATCTCCAACAAGGTGGATTTTTATAAATTGACCTAACTCTGAGGTTGACCAAACTTAAAATAAAAACCAGGGAATATCCTGGGAAGTAAAGCATGATATTGACCACATTCCCCATCTAGTGATGACTGGTCTAACAAATAAGGGACTAACACCATGTGCCAATTACACCTCAAGGCCTGCAAAAAAGATAATTTTCTTAATCAAGCTGAATGCTGGATTGGTTGAGGGATGATCCTCCAATAAGGAATAAAGAGTAGAAAAAGAACAATACTAGTATTTGACAGTCAAAAAACAGGTAGTAAGATGGTTTGGTTAAGTATTACAATTACTAACAGACTGTGATTGTATATAGCTCAGATACAATGAGGAAAAATGGATAAGTGGCATAACTGAGGCATCAAATACCATTGTGCACATTGTCATAAAATAATTTGAGCAAAGAAGACATTCAATAGGTTACACAATGTATTGCCTGGCATATTTCACTGTATCTTGTCAGGTGGATGCTACAGAATTAGTATAACATAGAGCAAATAGATGAATCCTTTTTTGAATGAAACATATAATACACATAGTCAATGATACTACTTGAAAATAACGCATGTGTCACCACAGTAATCATATGTGTTTGTTGTTGGTAGAATACAGTTTCATATTATATGTAACTCTGTAGTAAGCATCTTTTCTTAGTCAGATATGACTGAGCTACCGGATGACAGTAGACGGTACTACCTGCTTTCTATTAGCGCCAAATGTTGGGCGGCGCGCTCCAAACCTGACGCCCCACATTGTGCCAATGGCTTCGTGCAGAGGAGTGCAATTGGTAGGGAACAAGCCTTATTCTAGTGCAAAGAAATGCAACCTAAAGACTAAATGTCATGGCAGGGCAGACCAGGCCCTAAGCCTTGGTCAGCAACTGGTCTAGGATGGAAGCTCCAACAGGCGGACAGTTGGAGTATTGCTTTGCTGATTCGGCAGCTTCCGCAACTTGTATTGGTGCTACTGTTCCTCTGGAGTAAACTAGGCAGGCCGAGAGAGGGATCATGCTGCATGGGCAATACATGATCTCTAAATTCAGCCCAGTTTTTGTGTTAGGGAGAAGTGTAACTCCATTTTACAAACTATTGACTATCAAGACGTCAAAGTGCCAGTCATATTAACATGGGATTTTCTACATAATAATATGCACTCATTTCCAACAGACTCAGTTATCACAAAATAATTGCATTCACATAGATTAAAATAGAAAAGAAACACACATAATCCTCCCCCCACCCACAAGGCAGGTAGACAAGCAGGCATACATTGACAAGCAAAACGAACCCTTGTTTAAAACTTACGGCAATTGAGCTCATCTGTTCTGTTGCCATCTCTACAATTGTCAATGCCATTGCACTTCTGAGCCGCATCAATACACCGGAAGTTGCTGCAGGTAAACTGGTCAGGCCCACAGGCCGGGTAATCTGTGAATATTCACTCATTTCCTGTCATGCAATTCATCTTATTTTAAACAAAACCACAACATTCACATTTTTATGTTGAACGATGTCACTTCACATTTGACACTGCCATGGGTCTAGCACCATTCGCCCAATGTGTCTAGGTGTGTAAAAAGGTCCTTGACTTTTACATTTTCGGCAGACGATGTCGAAGCCCAGGTCAGTTTGTACAAATCTGTCTTGATACAGCTTTCTTTGGTCATTGATGAGAAGAGAGGCATTGGAGAACATTGTGACAACTGGAAAGTTCGAGGTGAAGAAAGGCATAGGCAGACCAAGAGAAATGATGCTGGATGAAATGAGACAGTGGCATGGAGAAATATCATCAACAGAGTTGATGCAGAACCGATGGCCGAAATCTGTGGAGACACATGGAGGAATAACATCAACAAAGTAGATCCTGAACACCAAAGGCCGAGATCTGTGGACAGATATGAATGACTACACCAGTTGGCAAGGCACATGATGATGATGTCATGATTGGGATTCAAACACATGACCACTGGGCCAGCAGGTGGCTCCCATATTATTTACAGAGCCATGAACAAACACACTGCCTGATGATCTCTGACAGATCTCTGTCCTTGCTGTTTCGGATAAACTCTGCTGATGATGTTCCTCCATGCCACCATCTCAGCATACCCAGCATCATTTCTCTCAGTCTGCTCCTATCTCTTCTGCCACTGATATTTGCAGTCATGCTGATGTTTTCCAGTGCTTCCATAGGATGCTGTCTGTCTCTTCCTTACAGTTGTGTATTGTATTCAGCTCTCATTAGCCTCTTTCAGGTAATTGTTGTTAGTTATCCTGGAAGTCCAAGGTATTTGCACCAGTTGTCACAGGAACCACATCTCCATTGCTTCCAAGCCTCTTCCTAATTTGTTCATTCACGCAACATGATTCACTGCCATACAGCAAAACAGGTTCTATGTAACATTTCGGCACTCACTTTCTGACATTCAATGATAGTGACTTATTGTATAAGATACTTTCATTTTTATTAACCCTTTACAAGGCATAGCGTCCGATTCCGGCCGATGCGATAAAACGATCGTAGCGTCCGATTCCGGCCGATACTATTATGCATTGTAAAATCGCGATCTCTCGGCTTTCCGACACTTCCGACGGCTACTTTCGCTTTCGCCTACAGCTTGACAACGTGGCCGCCATTTGTAAACGCGATAGTATCAATTTGAACGGACTTTTAAGGACAATTTTTGATAGTTTTCGGGATTTTTACGCTGTTTTTCAAAATGGATTTCGGCGATTCTTCAAGTGATAGCCGAGATTTCGCTAGGTTCATTTTAAATGACATTAAAGGGCACGAAGTTGACTATTAATCGGAGCTAGATATCAGTGCAAAGCGTTACTTTGCATTAGCAGTCGTGAGACGAACTTTAAAGAAAGTGATTATGATTCTGAAAATGTGTTTGTATATTGCCGTATAGGTGACGGAAAATCACAAACATGCCGTATTTCGTAAATATTTGTGTTCATGTATGGATTACCGGCAACAATCAAGTGAGTAACATATTCTGCATGCTTTTCCCTTCATTGTGTTGTTTATTTACAATCGGTTGACTAACACCTTATTTGTGATGTTTTTACTAACGCGACCCGAACTTTTTCCAAGCCTGAAAAAATCTTGCCCGTTCAGGGCTACAAAATGGACAAGCGTCTGCCCTGTAAAGGGTTAAGTGCAGTTTCTGGTTGATCTTTTATGCTCTTAATCTGTTATAAATGATTTATGAAGAAAAATGAAGTCGAAAAGCAAAATCATCCCTTAGAAATAAAAAAACGAAATGTATACATACTGCAGCCTTGTTCATCGGAGTTGTCACGGCAGTCATTATCAAAGTCACAGCGGTACCTCAGAGGTATACATCTGCCATTCTGACAGCTGAAGTACTTGGGATCACAGGTGTGAAGCGCTGTGGACAAACATTATATGAATGTAATTTAAACTCAGTCATCTTTCACAGTACAGATGTTGTACTGCATAATTACATTTAACTCTTAAATGATTTGCTGGCGCTGTGGCAAAGGGGTTACAAACACGATTTGCAATCCAGCATAGTGCTTTTGAAACACAGCTGTGGGTGATTTGGAAGCAGACCGCCTTGCGCTGCTTTTAACACAATGGTATGAGTGCCGGTCATTCAGAAACAATGGCAAACTACTGAACGTAAACTTGCCCTGGAATCACAAACAGCCAAAAACTGCTGGGGTTCACTATGACGTTCTGTAAAGAATATGCAATTTAACAAAAATAGGCTAGCTAAGAGAATAGGAACAATGGAAAATTATGAAAGCAGGAAAACAAAAATAATGTTAAGACAAAGCTATGAGGGCACATAAAAAATAATGTAGACACACATTAATGCTGTGGTTAACTGTGACATCCCATAAAAGATATGCAACTAACTGAAATGATTCAAAGGTATTATGACATTTGGTGCAAGATTTTACTCTGAGTTTTATTCACTGACTGATTGATTTTTTCAAGAATTGATTCAATAGAAATGTATATTTCGCATGCCGTGGCTTGCACTGCTAAAAAAGATGAAGCATATATGGGATTTTCTGTCTGCGGCATGAGAGTGTACAAGGAAATGAACAAGCTGATAGACTGGCTGGTACTGTTCCTTTGGGCAGCAAATTAGATTATGACAAGGCTGATTGGGTCAAGGCAAAGTGCAGAAAAATAAAGGACCCATATCTGGAGAGGTTGATTCGGCAGGGGTTGATCAGGGAGTCTTTACGACACATAATGTGAAGAAGAAAATGCAGGTAATTGTTCAATAAGACTGCTATTGACACCATCAGCATGAGTACTCTGTTGGCTGCTGAAGAAAGGGACAGAGCACATGTGGGAATGTCCTGAATACAATAATGATTCATGCCAATTCATGTATCGACAACATAACATTCCAGACAAACTCAAAAATGCCCAGTTTCCCTCAGCAAATGTCACAAGGTGCAGTTGCTAATCGTCCCATTGAAACACTGATTCTAATTACATCGACTTTGCTCTCTCTCACATCCCTCTCTATTACGCCCATACTTGACTCCTATTTCAAGCATCCTTGAACATGTTGTTTCATCCATTACTATTTCTTTAACTATTTATTGTTGATATATAGTTCAGTTTTGAGTTTTCAAATACTGTTGGACAATTGGGTAAGATGTATTTTATCTAGTATGTTTCAAATTTCATGTTACATGCCACAGCCTGAAGAGAGGAGTAGAAAAATTATCAAAATGCCCCTATATTTACTGTTTTACTTTCCATCTTGCAACATCTGCTGCATGAGACACAGATTTTATGAGTTAGCCTGGAATATTACGATCTCAATTCTTGAATCAATCATTTCATTGTGAACACATAAGCCAGCATCAGTTTTACATACAGAAGGACTATAAAAATTATAATAATGAAATAACATAAAAATTATGAAGGATGTTAAAATAAAGATTTCGTATTACAAAATGAAAACCCCCCCCCCAAAAAAATAAAATAACAAAACAAAACAAAAAATACTGAAACAATCAGAAAAGTCATTCTGGTTAAACTGGTGGTGAAACATTTTTTTTCTGAACTTAGTAGTTGAATTATTAAAACTCCCCCTGAGAAACACTTCTTTTGGAACATAGCAGTTGAATTATTCATCCTCCCACTAACTCATCAAAGCTATTGAAACAAGCATCTAATGTATTGTAAACTTACCACACAAATTAACATTCTCATCTGATCCATCTCCACAGTCATTGTCAAGGTCACAGACCCATCTCTCTCTGAGGCACCGGCCATTACTGCACACAAACTGATCAGACGGACATGTGCTGTTGCTAGGAACACACACCTGGGATTCAAACAAACAAAATGATGATATGTTAGTTAGTTAGTTAGTTGACAGATCATCCTCGTTGCACATCGAACCATTCAGTCCATAAGTACTCGGATCCCCTCCTCAGCAAATCCCGCAGCGTGTAGCGGCTAACGACGCCAGTTCTGTGTTGGTTTATCAATCTTCTTTGGCTTCCTGCGTAGTGTTCTTGTTTGGCCACCCCTCTTTTAATTTGCTGCTCTCGCAGTCTGGCCATTGTTGTAGATTCACAGTCATCACTTGGTTCTCGCAAAAGTCTCACTTCTCGTAGAGCATTCAGAATGTCAGCCTGGTCCATGGCGCGTCCGCCCTCCACAGTAGCCTCACCTGCGAGCTTGTCAGCCCGCTCATTTCCTTGTACTCCCGCATGCCCTGGCACGAAGATGAAACTAATCTTTGCCAGCCGAGACCGCTTCAGAGGCAGCAACCATTCTCTTCGGATCGACCCCTCCTCTATCCTCTTGATCATGTTCATTGAGTCGCTAAGGAAACAAGCCCTAGTGAATGTCTGTGTCTCGAGCCATGTTATTGCTTTACTTACTGCCATGACTTCCATGGTCAGGCTACTTGTGGTTTCAGTGAAAGCACCAGAGTCCTCCTTCTCAATTCTCCCTCCGGCCCGAGCTGTAAAGGCCCATGAGCTTCTCACATGTTGGACGACCGACCCATCTGTGTAGATGACCGCGTCGCTGTCTAGCGAATTCTCGAAAATCAACGCTTGTACTTCAGCCTCAACAGCAGCCGGATTTTCTTGTCTGCATTTTCTATCTAGTTGGATGCAAACTGAAAAGGATGTGCAGAAGTCTGTTGGCACTTGCACCCACTCCTCGCCAGGTTCTAAGTCCTCAAGTGAACACACCTGTTGAAGAATGTCTTCGGCTTGACCCATCCACGACCATCCTCTTTTTAACCTGCTGCCCTTCACCTTCCTAATTTCACTATGCAGTGGATGTTGTGTGTTTGTGTTAATTCTGAGGTAGGCGCGTGCCCTGCAAACTTGTATTCTCTCTTCAATGGTTGGAAAATCAAGAAGGTACCTGCTACGAGGGGCTGGTCATGTCTGTTTTGGAGTATGCAATGGCAATCCTGACTCTCAGCCATAAGCAGATAGAAAGGATGCAAAGGATACAGAATGAAGCTATGCGCATTATTCTTGGATGTACAAGAGATACAGCATGCAGGGCGAAAATGATGATATATGTTCTGTCATTTACTAGAAAAGTGTTAACATTTTTTAAATTGTTCCACAAATATTGGTTAATGATATTATATACACGTACATTTCTTTTG
Source organism: Cepaea hortensis (assembly GCA_963921405.1). Taxonomy (NCBI): domain Eukaryota; kingdom Metazoa; phylum Mollusca; class Gastropoda; order Stylommatophora; family Helicidae; genus Cepaea; species Cepaea hortensis. The sequence goes on along the minus strand of OY992879.1, from coordinate 34,876,684 downwards.
ATGAACATAACACCTGATAGTAAAACAACTAACAAGCAATTCATGAGATTCCCTTTCTTTTAACAAAAACATTTAACAAGTTTGTTTTTAATGTGTTATTGTCTCTTCCTCCTCTTCTTCCTCCAAGTGCATGGTCTGGATAAGACACTGGCAACCATGACTCTCAAATCCTCTCTGTCATCTGACATTTTGGTGAAGTTGGTATTGCTACTATATTAAATATTCTAAGAACTTTTCAGTAACATTTAAATTCAAAAGCCCCAATTTTCTTGTTGTGAAATTTGGGAGGCGGGATAGGAGTATCCTCTATTAAAGGAGAAGTAAGGTACCTCCTTCCCTCCGCTAGCCTATGGGAACCCTTAGGCAAGGTTGAGTACCCATTTAGCCATCCAATCAGGGTCACATGAAGCCACAGGTGCAGGTAGTGGATGAAGTTGAGCAGCAGCCAACAAATAGTTGTAGCTTATGGTTTCTAATTTCATGACGGTAGGCAGAGGATCTATTTTTTGGAGACAATGGGTATGGTCATCGACCAGTATGGTCATTGTTAAGAAGGAAAGCAATTCTTTACAGATGCCAAGATCATCTTGTTTTAGAATGGTCGCGACAAGAGCACAGAGCTGATCTATGACTCTACTGATCATGTAAGATGGTGAAACATGACCGCCCATGTTTATCAGCTTGTCAATGATGATGACTGTGAAATGGTCCTTAACTCAAATCCATTGGTCGTCACAGGGAAGATGTATATTCTAAAAAATTTCACTTTAATTTGTTTGTTTATGTTGTGCCATAGATTTTTAATACCGTTATATACGCCATACACTCAATACATGTAAGAAAATAAGATGACAAAGGCAAAAAAAATTTGATAATTGATATTTGATTTATGAGAAGTTAAAAAGTAGAAACAAAATGGTTACCTTTCCATTGTTTCTTATTTCCAGCCCAGTTCCTTCTGCACAAGCACACTCCACTTGGCCATCAGGACCTGGATGACAACTGTGACTACATCCTCCATTGAACACACTGCAAGGGTTGTTGCTACCTGATGGAGTGAACCAATCAAAATTCAAGTTCCTCATTTAACTCTTGATTCTTTCAATCAAGGTATGTGTCAATGTAACTTGGTCAGTATTAGATTATATAAAGAGTTACCAGCAAACATACAGTGAATTTCTTAGTACTTAATGAGTTAAAAGGTGGAAGGCGAGTATTTGACCAACAATTCTGGGACCCATTTTCGGCTGGGTTGGCATGGAAGCCAAGGTCAATTGTAAAAATCCTCTCCTATGCAGAATCAAACCTATGACCATCAGGTTGGCAGGTGAGTAGTCACTACACTACTGATGCTCCCAGGAATGCAATTGGGGAGAGACTGGCCGAGTGGCTAAAAACTCCAGGTTCGAATCTTCGGTAAGGTGTAGATTTTATTCTGTCAGGGGCAAAAGAAAATCATAACCTGCACAGTTTGCGGCAACTGCACTAGACAGGCGGCCTTAATTCCTCAGTCTCAAGACCCCCCCTGTCCTACACTGAAAGGTACTATAGGCAGTAGATGACAATGACAGACAGTAAAATGTGTTAAATATACCTACATTTTTGTTTATCCTTTGAATACACGATGATGCCCATAGGACGAGAGGACAACCCTTGCACTAACATCTTCATGTTAGCCCCTGTGTGTTTCTCGGCCCTGTATATGCCCCTCAGCGTCCAGTCTGTCCAGTAAATGTAGAAACCAAATACAGTCAGGGAGAATGGATGGACAGTTGACTTGACAATGACTTCACGGTAGTTGCCGTCCAGATTTGCTCTCTCAATGCGACCCCTTTAATAGTGAAGGTGCAAATGTTCTTTTACAATCATCAGAACATAGATACAGATATATAAGTTAGCAAGAAAAAAAAGAAAAGTGCACACAAATGAAAACAAATGAACTGTAATATACGATGGCTATTCCAAAATCAACCACTGATTAGCTGGTAAAAATTTAAACAAATTGACAATAACATCTAAATACATACAAAAGTTACATGCATCACAGCATTACTTTTCTACAGTCACCACCTAAATTCAGGCACTTGTAGGCACTTCATGGCATGAGCTTTTGTAACCCCTTGTCAAGGAACAGCAGGGTGCATTGCCAGCTGTTGACTCCATCCATGAGTGCCTCAGTGATTTTGAAGCACTGGGTAGCCAGCCAGACCATCTTGCTGAAGCGATGATAATCGCTTGGTGCCAAGTTCAGTCTGTAAGGGGAGAGGAGGGGGGAGGTTTGGTTTGAAACTTTCCCATTAAACTGCTCAAGTAAAGACTTTGTGCGAGCAGTGGTGTGGGGCCGTACGTTGTCATACAGGTTAATGATGTCACTGGTGAGCATTCCGCACCTTTTGTTTTGGATTGACCGAACAGAACTGTCACTCATAATGTTATCACCGTACACATATCACAATCGACAATGAATCTCAGATGCATTTTGACCTTCTGCTTGAAGAAAACGAATCACACCACGAATTTCACAGCTAGCGGGAAAAGGCAATAACAGTGTCCATGTGTGTTCATTTGCGATTCCTGAACCACTGAAGAAATGTGATTGTAGGTTGATGTGTAGTGAACTAAAAGACTACTGAATGATGTAAGCAATGAACAGTGTCGCTATGGCAACCGGTTTATTTTGACCAGCCAATCGGAGGTTGATTTTGGAATAGCCCTCGTGACGACTGAGATTCTCCAGTGTGATCTATGAAAGGAGACTGAGTACTCATAGAGATATATTTGGGCAATGAAAATTACCCTTTATCAAAATAAAACCAAACAGCTCTCAAATTAGAAAACAGATTGACAGACAAGAGGAGTGTATGATCATGCAGTAATTACATATGTCTGCTGAAATTGGGAAACAAGCTTACATCCTAGGTTAGTCAAAGATGTGTATCTATGAGAAGCAATCAATCCCAATCCCAAGTTTATTTATATTTTTAAAAACCAAGATCATGAACACAAGAGCAGCAATCTTAAAAGAAAGATAATTTGAAGGAAGACCATAAAACTGACTGAAAGACTAACAGAATCTTATTTTTCTTACCTCTGAGCATCAGCCCAGTAAATTTTCTCATCATCATAGTCCACAGTCAATCCATTAGGCCACCCTAAGTCAGTGGATATAATTGCCTGTCTCTGATTACCAGCCATGGTTGCCCGCTCAATCTTAGGTACTCGACCCCAGTCGGACCAGTAAATGTAGCTGGGTATCAGATAAAACAGATGCGAGATGCAATAAAACAGATGACAAATTATATACAATCTCAAATACATAAAGATAAAACAAAGGACTGATAGCATACAATCATAGATACAGTAAGTAAATTATGTACAATCTCAAATATATTACGATTAAACAAATTACATCTAAAACAACATTCCGGATGAACACAGAAGAAGATAAAACAGAGGTAAAGTATCAATCAATCATAGATATGTAAAGATATAATAGAGAATGGGTTACACACAATCATGGATATGTTAAGATAAAACAGAATAAAGGTTACACACAATAATAATTACAATCCTAGATGTGAAAAAATAAAACAGAAAGTGGGTTACACAAAATCTAAGTTTAAAATTTTTTTTTAAATTTTGCATATCCCTTACAGGACGTTGCAGTCAACACCAGCATTTTTCAGCTGCTGTTGATGTACTAAGCAAGATTACGCTCAGTAGTTTGCCATTGCTTTCTGAGCGACCAGCTCACATACCCCGTAAGTTACCAACGTGGCGAGAACCGCTACCGATTCTTGTGCAGGATACGTTACTCACAAGAATATACAGGATTACGGAGAAAGACGTTAACCTCTACGCCAGGGAGACTGGCAATACACACACAACCCCAGCTATGTTACAATTTTAAAAAGATCCATCCATCATGTGCCATGCCGATAAGCGTGGGCGGTCATGTTTTGCCATCTCACTCGATCACCAGAGTCGTGGATCAGCTCCGTGTTTCTGTCTTGACCATGCCACGAGGCCAAGCCATCCAGGTATTTGTATTAAAAAAGATGGGTTACACAAAATCCAAGCCATATTAACCGCACATTCTCTATGGTTTGTTAATTCTTAGCTTGCACATCACAAATCAGTAATTGTGGTTAGCAGAATTTGGGCCTGTTCACACATGAAATAAATAAAATGTTGGTTACATTTCAAGGTAATATCTGCTCAAGTGTTCAGACACACACATACAAAATATAAAGAATCATGAATAATATTTTTACATTTTATGTTTCTGTAACCTAAAAAGGTAAAGGTAGTTCTACAGCAGATTCTGTCACTGAGATGTGAAGTGTTAGGTTTTAAGATATTCTAGGTCCTAACATGAGATTAAGTGGTCAACTCCCTTCCTCATTACTTTCTATACCTGAAATTCCCAGAAAACTCTAAAACTTGTCTGGCACCTTTTTTTATGAGGCTGGGCCAATCCTAGAGTAATCCTGGTCGATAAAATAAGTAATCATGCCTCTGCTAGAGATTAAACCAACCCCATTGTCTTGACATGCTAGCACACTAACCACTATGCCATCATGATTCCGAAGTCTAGCCTACAGCATGCCATAAAAAGGCTGAGACTGAATCTAAAATACTGTGCTAGTTACTGATTAGGAAAGCTCTCTAACTATTTCTGTCATCCTTAGAAGGAAATTTGGCCTTTCTGTCCCAATAAATGAAGATTAAAGAAATATTTAGTTGAAATAAAGATATAAAATGTTTAAAGGCAAGATAATTGACTTCACTACACACGGTTTTCTCCCATATGGCTCGGAACGTCCTGGGACAGAGAGAAGTGGTTTAACATAAGAACAGCCTGGGCCAAGAAGAGTTAAAAGACATCACAAGAAGTAGCCTTACCCCTTGCAAGGATCAATAGCCAGAGCTCGGGGACTCTGAACGACAGCAATGACCACTTTGTTGGTGAGGTTGACATTGATGCTACAGATTCTGTTTCTAGCTAGATCTGCCCAGTACAGTTTCTTGCCTACCCAGTCAAAGGCAATTCCTTCCACTGACGTCAGGTCATGGACGTAGCCAGGAGCTACATAAACAAACATATTTGCGTAAGCTACATAAATAAATGCATAAGCTACAATATAAAAAAAAATGTAGTCAATCACTATCTTCTTCAAATGCTTTGCCAACTGGCATAAGCAATTATGACCCTCCATAACCACCAATGGCTGGTGCCTTAAGGAACTGCGCTGACAATGGCATAAAAATGGTTGAAATAGTGTTCGATGTCTGGGTTTATCACCTGCTAAAGTAGGGGAACGATTGGCCTTTTATTCCTCCGTGTATTCAGGCCTACAAGTCGTGATGGCCCTATAACATCACAGACTTATGGCAGGAAATTGCTTCAAGACTATTACAGGACCCCAATCTCTAGAGACTTGTATCAACTCCTGAACTGTTTTCTGTCCATGGCATGGTGCAAGACTGTTTAATATATTTTCTTACTGTTATTGTCGATTTCTTCCTCAATTGATTCAATACAGCCCATTGTTTGTCTTCTCGTGGCAGTGTCCAAATAGGTCTACTGTTTCCTTTGTCTTTGTGAAACTGCAGTTACTAACCCCAAAGCAATAGATGCCAAAATTACAGTAGAATCTACAATTAGTTATCACTCATTAACAGATTGGCTGTGATTCAAAGTTATATGTTAAAATTACAGTAGAATCTAAATATTAGTTATCACTCGCTAACTGATTGTCTGTGATTCAAAGTTATATGTTAAAATTACAGTAGAATATAAAAATTTGTATCACTCAATAGCTGATTTTCCACAAATCAAAGCTATATGTTAAAACTACAGAAATCTATCCCTCACTAGCTGGTTTTCTTGTGTACTACCAGCCTATATTCACAGCCACATGTTAAAAATACAGTAGAATCTATCCTTCACTAGCTGGTTTGCTTATGCACTAACAGCCTATATTCACAGGGACATATTAAATATACAGTAGAATCTATCCCTTGCTAGCTGGTTGTTTATGCACTAACAGCCTATATTCATAGCCACATGTTAAAAATACAGTAGAATGTACCCCTCTCTAGCTGGTTTGCTAGTGTACCAACTGCCTATATTCACAACCACATTTTAAAAATACAGTAGAATCTAACCCCCACCAACTGGTTTGCTTGTGCACTAACTGCCTATATTCACAACTACATGTTAAATACACAGTACAATTAGCCACCACTCACTAGAGCTCATGTTGGTAGCCATGACATCTTCAACAACCATGGATCCCTTCTTGACTCTGCTGATCTTCCTGGAGTTGAGCTGACTGAAGTAGATGTAATTTTCATGGGCATCAAAGTCTACAGCCACTGCTCCCTGCCCAAGAAAGCAAAATAACTGAACAATCATGGTGGTATTTGATTTCTGAACACACAAAATATTTCATGGTTATTATCAATCAAGGGAGCAATGGCTGAGAGATTACAATGTCTGCCTCAGACTTAGAAGGTACTGGGTTCAGTCTCAGCATAGAGTGGGGAATGTATTTCAGGAACCATTCATTCCTGTGGAGGAAACAATCAACCAGGCATGGCCGCAGTCAGTCTGCATGTGCTGTGCTCAGTCATGACTTGGTTACATCCTAATATGCCTCTATGTAAATGTAAAGATTGAATACTGGTCTTACACACCCCACTGGTTTGTGAGTTTGGAACGGGGAAGAAGAGCTCTCATAGTCACTGTGGAGACAGTACTTGTGTACCAGGTCATGAGAACAATCTCCACACCACCCCCCATCCAATAGATCCAAGTTCTTTTCGTGGCCCAAAATGACCTGAATTGCCATGTATCGGACTTAAGTTAAAGTGTGTCTTCCAAAGGATTCACCTACTAATAAACTTTATTTAAGAGATATTTAACAAGCAACATAGATGACATTTAAATAAAACTAAACATCACTAGATCTGTCACAAACCTGTAGGTCTGATATTGCCGGAACAGGACTAGAAGTGGAGCCTTGCTCCAGGGATAAACTCTGTATCTCTGTCTCCGCAGCAAATACAAGGAACGAAGAGGGAGCTGGAAATACATGAAATTAGTTCTTTTAAAGCCTGTACTAATTACTTAACAAATGATTTATAATGTAATCTGCATGCAGAGTACAACTCTTGGTAAATGTGTACGAAATCAATGTCTACTTATGCAGTTTGTGGGGTATCATCATCATCATGTTCTATAACGAAAAGCATGGGAGGTCATGGTTTGCTGTTTCACACTACCACTAGTGGCGTAATGGCCATGGTGTCAACTGGCTGTTGCAAGCAGGCCCTGTGAGCTTTTGATAAGTGGGACCCCTTAAACACAAGACAATATGCTTAAAATATTAATGTCCTTTTAATAGCTGTGTCTCTCAGAAACCAATATTTTTATACCCAGTCCGCCACTATTTATCACCAGATTCTGATTATGCCATATGGCCAAAGCTACCCAGTTATTTATCCTTATCTTTCCCTTGCTCTTTTTCCCATCTAGTTTGCCAGATGTCACAAAGTTTATTGTGGAGGTAAATATAGTATAAATTATTATATAGTGGTTTGTATATTGTGCTTGTCAAAATATTGGTCTGTGGTTGAATGCATAGTTGTGACAGTATTGACAATTTCTTACTTGTATAGAGGCAAATATACAACTATTCAAAAATATACAAGCAAGTAGGTGGGCTTACAACGATTGCTTCAAAAAGACTAATTAAAGTAGAAGCTTATATACAACTTTAAAAAAGAGACTAACAGTATTCTTTGGTCATGTAATAAGAAGAGAAGCATTGGAAAATATTGTCATGACTTAAAATATTAGCAGTAGAAGAGGAAGAAGCAGACACAGATAAATAATGATGGATAGTCTAAGAGGGTGTCATTGTAGGATTCTATAAGTAGAACTGACCCAGAACACCAAGGACCGAGATCTGTAGAGAGACATGAATGCCTACACCATCTGACAGGACTAATGATAATGATGATGAGGTGATCTTGGATTAGCTTTCTCTATACCATTTGGCACTTTAACTCTGTCACTCCTAGAAGATTTCTCATCAGATGCCAAAAGTAGTTAACAACCACAGTAGAAAAAAGCAAAAATATTACTTGCAAACAGACAACATTTATACAAGTTGTATAAAACATATACTGTTGACTGTTAAAATAACTAGCCAGATTTCTGTAGCATTTTCAGATTAAAGATATAAAATATAATAACTCAACATCCACTGAACTGTATACATAGGCAACAATTGATAAATATTTTTAGATAATTGAGACAGAAAGAGTTAACTCTGGTTGTCCCATAATCCAAACATGCATTCCTTATTTTAAATATATTTAAAGTTAGTTGCACATCCTTTACAGGATGTCGCAGTCAAAACCAGCATTTTTTGCTGTTGCGATCTCTTGGCAAGTTTATGTTCAGTAGTTTGCCATTGCTTTCTGAACAACCGGCACCCATAGTATATCATAAAAAACCAACGCAAGGCGGTCTGCTGCCAAATCGCCTGCAGCTGTTTCGAATGCGGGTATGTGGGATTACAAACTGCGTCCGTAACCTCTTCGCCATGGAGCCAACTTAAGTATATTTGCATAAGTAATATCTGCCTGGAATAGAAAGAGTTAATGTTCCTAATCATCATCATGTATGGGTCCTAGGTGAATGACTAAAACAAGTATAAATAAACTACAAACATCCATTCATTGGTGCCTGCACAGAATAGAAGGACTAAACATTATATGATGGAATCAACAAGATGGAGCTCATGGAGAAAACTCAACAGTTCTAGTGAAACAAGAGGTGAAGAAATGATGCTGGTGCTGGATAGGACACCCGCTGGGAAAACCTGAGAATAGTAAAACTAGAACACCCTTCTCTATGAATCCCACAAGGTAAAAGAAATAGAGGGAAATCTTCAAAACTACATGGAGACGGAATTATAGAGGGGCAGTGAAACAATATGGGGAGTACAAAGAAGAAGCTGCATATGACAGCAAAGGATAAGAGAACTTGGCATAAGTTGGTTGAGTTTAGTTGAATTAAGAACCGACATCACTGCACTCAGTACATTCCCATACATGCTCCGTCCCCTCATTCAACTGCCAGTGAAGAGTCACACTACTAATCGTTCCCACCGCTATCTGATTGAAAGTTTTCCTAGTCTTCCCCCTCAGTTTTGAGATTCTTCCAGAACCCCTGACATTCACCAGCAATTTCATTCTTTTCACAAAGGGGTTCTCAGTCTGGTCCCCCACCCTCTCCACCTGGTCCCACAGGTACACGACCACCTCTCCCTTGTCCATAGGTAAACTACCACCAAGAGATGCATTTCCTGCCAGCCTATCAGCCTGTTCATTCCCTCCATACTCCTGTATGGCCAAGGCAAAAAATCCATATAATTCTCACAATCTGTGACCTCTGAAGTGAGGTGAGCCATTCCACACAAAATATTCCTTTCTCCACCTTACTAAGCATACTCCCTGAGTCCGTAATGAATACAATATGTGTTACAATGGTCTCCTCTAACCAACAGAATGCCGCTGTTGCTGCTTCCACCTCCATTCTTACACTGGAGGCCATAGTCTCATATGCCAGACTCTCCTTTTTCAAGAATCGTACATTAGCCTTCGCAATGAAACCCCAACCACTACATCTGTTTCTCACCACTGACCCATCGGTGTAAATCATTATGTCACCTTGAAGTTAGTTAAGTGCCAATGCTCCATTGGGAGATAGGCAGAAGAAGAGGTATTCAGATTTCACTCATAACATAATACACTGAGATACTACTTGTTCAACAGACTAATGATAGAAACTAGAGATGAATGTAACTTTGTAAGAGTTACAATGAAATTTGCTGCATGAGTGTCCAGTGCAAAAGTTAGTTATTTTCTTTATATACACTCAGGTTACTTTAGTAGGTGCAAGCAAAAGAAATAAGAATAATATAGCACTTCAGAGCATGAGTTACCGTGGCAAGATTTCTGATCCTCTGTTAGTGTTCCTGTAGAGCAGCCACATAGAGGTTCTGTAATGTTGGGCCTGGCAAAACACAGCTGTTGACAACCTCCATTGTTGGAGGAGCATGGGTTCGTCTCATCTGAAAAGAATGTATAACACAGGCTAGATTGAGAATGAGCATTTGACAGTATACATGAAGGTCAAGTACTGAAGGATTATGGAGTCCCAAACACATGGAAGATAAAAGCACAATCAATGCTGTCCATCAGCTTATTTGTGTCCTTGTAATATGTCACAAAACTTCCATACATAGACATGGAAGATAAAACTGAAAACTCAGATATTGCTGTCCAACAGCTTATGTGTCCTAATAATTTCCCGAATTTCCTTACTGAGATATGAAAGACAGTACTATTATGTTGTTGTTGTTGTTTGTCCATCAAGAATGATGATGATCATTCATTTCATCCAGTGGGGTTGAAGGTATGGAGCCGTGGGTTCTAAGATGGCTGATAAGGCCTATTTTGGCTCGAAATGTTTTTTGACATTGTGGGCAAAGAATGCTTGACGTCTCTGGAGGAGGATTTCCTGCAGTGGTTTTTCTGTCCTGCCTTTTCTTCACAGCTCTTGCAGTCCTGGTTGCCTCGCATATGACTGCACTCTTGTGTAATGATCCATGCCACGAATTTCGGTCTCTGGCTGCAGTCTCCCAGGTGTCATGATGAATTCCAAAAGCATTCAGTGAAATTTTCAGAGTGTCTTTAAAGTGTTTCCTCTGGCCACCTTGGGAGCGTTTACCACAACGCAGTTCGCTGTAAAAAATTTGTTTAGGGAGCCTGTGATCTGGCATGCGAGTCAAGCGACCAGCCTAACGAATCTGATTCTTCATCAGTAGAGTGTGGATACTGGGCATGGATGCTCTGCCTAGGACTTCAGTGTCTGGAATCTTGTCTTGCCATTTAATCTTCAGTAGCTTCCCTAGGCAGACTATTATGTAGTTTCTGTACAACAGCTTATGTATCCTAATAATTTCCCAAACTTCCTTACTGAGATATGATATAGTTTCTGTACAACAGCTTGTTCTTTTTTTACCTGTTATCCCCCATTAGGGCATAGTTCCTCAACCAACTCAATCCACGCTGCCCTATCTATTGCTATCCCATACAGCTCCATCCTTCTCCTCCCCATAATAATTATGCTACTAATTCTCCTTTCTGTGTGTTTTTAAGTCTTCCTCTGTTTTGTTTGCCCTGTGGGTTTCAGACACATAGTTGTATAGAGAAACCATACCCACAGTACGGAATTTGAGGAAGCACATGGTGAAGAACACTTGTCTGCCAGCCAGGTGGTTGTGGGTTTGAATTCACACTGAGGCAGATTTTTTAATAATGACCTGGGCTGCCAGGTTGACACAGTCTGAATTGTGTCCAGCAAGTGTCTAGGGAAGTAAAGATGGCTGGCATGATATTGCACACACCACCCCCTGAATGTTTATTGGTCATGGGGTTAGCAGCTTATGCCCAATAGACATGCAGAGTTCTTTATTTTAAAGTGAAGGGGGAAGGGGTTGAGAGAGATACAAGAGAAATGGATGGGGAGATTGAAAAGAAGCAAACAGGTGAAAAAGGAAAAGAATAAGGCGTGGGAGGAGGAGGAGGTGAAGGGGAGTAGGAGGAGGAGAGAAGAAGGTTATGTGTGGTGGCTATGCATGAAAAGGAGAAAGGAAAGAAAAAAAGAGTTAGAACAGAATGAGAAACAGGAGGAACAGAAAGGAAATAAAATGAAGAAAATCTTAATAGTGTAATCAAAACTCATGTTAGAAAGAGAACACATACTACTCACCAAGTGGCTGCATGGACTGGTCAAAGATGGCAATGTCACTCAACATCTCTAAGTTGCTCTTCAAAGTCTGAGGCGCGGTCAGTTGGGAGGATTTCAGAGCTCGATAAAGCTGAATAACAATATTAGTTTTTTAAGGCACTAATAAATAAATGTATTAAATCTGACCTATTTGTCTGACCACCCGTCTGCCTGCTAAATTCTAAGCACTGGTCATTGAACCATGTTTCTTTAGCTTTATTGTAATTCTTCTTGGCTTCTCTACTTTTTGATACTTCTTATGATCACTCTTTGCCAATTGTCCATGTGCTACTGGAGTCCCGAAGGGGGAAATAAAAAATAGTAACACTGTAGACCTACTGTGCATGTCATAAAAGGTGGATAAGAGGATTGGTTTGGAACGGCTATGTCACACTGCAGAAAAAAATCAGCCAAAGTCAAAACATTCTTGACTGTCCTACAAATGGTTTGGCAAGCATGGTTGTGGGCCTATACGCCATTAAGGAAATGCAAACAGTTAGGTATATGTAACATAAATCAAAGAGTAAAAATTAGAAAAAGAGAGACAGTCCAAAAATATATTATAATAAAATAAAAATAAGTATTCTACGTCAAACAAATGACATTTCGATTATATAAATCTTCATCAGGGACGGAACAACACAAACAGGTCTAAAGAAATACCATAAAATAATAAAATAATATTAAAACAAAACTCCTTCTTAGTCAAGAAGGCACAGCAGCTTTTTTGGATGTTCACTCTGTGACTTATGTTCATCTTTATGTAGTCCATTGTAAGGTATGCACACTGTCCGTGTTTAGTATGTCTCATCTTTTCGCAGGAGCTACACATACCTAACTGTTTGTTATTTCTTATTGTTATATCCGGCTGCAGCCGTTGCTTCTTTTATTTAATATACACCACTAAAAGTCTTAAAGGCATAAGAAGGACATGAAGACTGTTTGCCAGTCTTATTCCATGAGATCTTAAAATTTCTAGCATAATAAATGTTTTGGGTTTCTTTTTCTCTTGTTTAGGGATTTGTTTTTGCATCGATATCTCAATGTATTTATTAAATTTTTGCCATTTCTCTACTATTCTACTGAGGCACTGAAATGCTTCATATCTGTTTCTGAAAGATAATGGTGAACTTTTTAAAATGTTTTCATCAGTTTTCAATATATCTTTCGAACCCAGGTATTACCTTTGATTTCTTTAGGTTTTCTTATTTGTCATCAATATCCTGTTCAACCCTTCTGGGTTACTATTAATATAAATAAATGAGAGCGAGAGAGTGTGTGTTAGTGTATGTGCGGGTATGAGAGAGTGAGAGGGAGAGAGAGAAAGCGAGAGAGAGCTAGTGTCTGTAACAAAGGGGTAGCAAATGCAATTCACAATCCCGCATACCACGTTCAAAACCAGCTGCAGGTGATTTGGAAGCAAACCGCCTCGTGTTGATTTTTAACACTGGTATGAACAAGGGTCATTCAGAAAACAATGGCCAACTGCTGAACATAAACTTGACTTGTAAATTACAAACAGCCAAAAAATGCTGGGATTAACTGTAACGTACTGTAAAGGATGTGCAACTAACTTTAAACAAATATATGTGTGTATATATATAATGTCATAGTTTATGTGATAATAATAAATGCTTGATTTAACTTGATAAGGCAAGACGTCATATTTTAACTTACACGCTGAAGATTTCTGTCTATCCAGTATACATAAGATTTGAACACAGCTATACCAAATGGATTTGGTATATTAGTCTGGATGTATCGTCGGTTCTCTCCATTGAAAGACACACTCTTAAAATAGAAACAACCAAAGACAATCAGGCAACACAACATATTTGATTTAAGAAAATTGAAGTAACATGAGAAATTAACTCACAAGTATTAATCTGTGTGCACAGAAGACAAAAATGAAGTTGAAATAAGAGGATAAAGTGGACAACAGAAAAATATAAAGCTACAAGCATACCAAGATGCAAATCTGTCACTTCCAAATGATAAAAGTTTATCCCAAAACCAAAGATATATACACACACAACATTAAAAGAAGTGTATCACTAATCAAGTCTATTATCTATCCACCCCCTCTTCAAAAGCCACAGAAGAGAGCAGCGATTTAATTGTAAGTCTGCCTAACTTTTTCTCTATGCTTCGAGTATCATCCAGATCCTTAGCTATCTCCATTCTGAGCCAATATTTCCAGATATGGATACTCCATTTGTTCAGATACACTCTCCACCTGATCCCAGAAAGTTTTCACCATATCAACTCTATCATAAAGGAGCTCTGTACCCAGAGAGGCAGCAGCAACAGCTAATCTAACAGCCTGTTCATTACCTACATGCCTGCATGCCCTGGGCATCCATGATATACTCGCAATTTCTGTAGCCATATATGTACTTTAAGTAAAACAAATATTTCCAGTGTTTTACTGGAGTCTTTAGAAAAAAAGAATAAAAGTAAACAATCATGTATGTTGTAAGAGGCGACTAAGGAACGTTAGACTGGGATTGGTTACCCATTCTGCACAAAACTTTAGCTGTAAAACCCAGTCAACCATCAACAAGCCTAAAGATAAGGAATGAAGAATTAACTCTGCCAACAAGATGAAAAAAGTCTCTTCTGGAAGAGGTGTGACATGATGCAGAGAAAGATGCAAGTAGTCTGGATTGCTGATTTACATTGTTTCACTTAGGAAAATTTTCAGAATTAGCATAGGTAATGTTAAAACTATATACGAATTGGAAAAGACAGCACAGGAAGTAGAAGAAAAGAAATATAAGATTAGCATTTCGGGACTATGCAAAAAAAAAGATGGAAAGGAGCAGGAAAACCACTTAAACCACCAGGGCAAACAAAATAGAGGGAAAAATAAAAACACATAGAGAAGAGAATTAAAGACAGATGAATAATGGTGGGGGTTATGGATGGAGCTGCAGGAGATTGCAAAGGATAGGATGACGTGGCATGAGTTGGTTGAGGGCCTATAGTCCAATCAATCAATCAATCATGTGCCATGCCAGAAAGCGTAGGCAGTCATGACTCGCCATTTCACTCGATCACCAGAGTCGTGGATCAGCTCAATGTTCCTGTCTCAACCATGCCATGTGGCCAAGCCATCCAGGTATTTACTTCCCGGTCTTCCCCTTGGTCTGTTTTCTTCAATCTTGCCAGTTGTCATCAAGTTCTCCAGTTCATTTCTTCTCATAACATGTCCAAAAGATTTTGACTGTCTACGTCTAATTTCTCTAATCAATTTACAATTTTCATTTGTTTCCTGTAGTACTTGGTCATTGGTTTTTCTGTCTGTCCATGAAATTGTTTACATTCTCCCCAGAAACCACATTTCTGCAGCCATCAGATGTTTTTCAGCTTGACTGCTCATTTTCCAAGTTTCACATCCATACAAAAGTACAGACTCTCTATGTATCCCCTCAACCCTCTTTTTCTCGTTTCAATTGACATCTTTTTATTGGTCAGTATGTTTTTCATCTTGCTAAAGGCTACTTTCACCATTGCGATTCTTGTTCTAATCTCTTCAAGGCATCACCCATCAGATGTTATGACTGTTCCGAGATAATTGTACCGATTCACTTGTTGAAGAATATTCCCATTTTCTACCACTTTTCTACCACCTCCATCTATATCTCCTCCATTTATACCAGCTCCTTATCTATCACTTTCTTTTCTACAACCGCCATTTATATCACCTCCATTTATACCAGCTCCTTATCTACCACCTCCTGTTCTGAAATTCTCTTACCTGGATAGCATCAATGATGGCATCCACCCAGTAGATTTCATGGGTTTCAATGTCAACAGTGATATCCCGGGGCAGGCTGATGCTGGTATTCACAATTACTGTTCTATTGGACCCATCCAGTAATGACCTCTCAATTTTGGCTGTCTGGCCCATGTCTGCCCAGTAAAGATATCTGCAACAAGAAGACAATAATTTAACATAACATACAAGTAGATGGGAAGGATTGTCAAATTTCTTCTTTTTATATTAAACATCATAGGATTAATGTTTGATGCTTGGTAAGAATCAGGGTTGGGCATAAAATATTATAATCTCCACACAAACTGGCAACTGCTTGGAGAAGTGACTTTTATTTCTCAAATAAAAAACAACAACTGTGGAGTCGCGAAAGCGTAGCGGCTAGAAGCTGTGCCAGTTGTCTTTGGCTCGATATGCATTGAGGCAGTTTACACATTTTTAAACAAATGACCTCAGGTCAACTCAGCCAAAAACTGGGTACCAGAAAATGTCTTGGGACAATAATGCAGCTAGCAAGATACCGACCACATTACCTACGGAGTGCCAATTGGTGTAGGAAAATATGGGTTTGGTCTAGTAAAATATAGGTGTGGTCTAGAAAAATATGGCTTTGGTCTAGAAAAATATAGGTGTGGTGTAGAAAAATAAGGGTGTGGTCCAGAAAATATGGGTGTGGTCTAGAAAAATAAGGGTGTGGTCAAGAAAATATGGGTGTGGTCTAGAAAAATATGCTTTGGTCTAGAAAAATATAGGTGGGGTGTAGAAAAATAAGGGTGTGGTCTAGAAAATATGGGTGTGGTCTAGAAAAATAAGGGTGTGGTCCAGAAAAATATGGGCCTCTCCCTATGCCCAATGTGCCTTAGTAAAGGGGACCTTTTTTATTTAAATAATATAACTTCAAGCACATACTGGTAATCCCATGTTTTACTGGGGCTCATAAGTGAAGCCAAGAATAGAAACACTGTAACCTACCTGGCATATTGCAAGAGGAAACTAAAGAGGTTTGGCATGAAATTAGCTGCTACATCTTGTAGAAATCTGTTGCTGCAAAATCTAACCAATCATAAACAAGTCAAAAAAGGGCTTGACTTGAGTTCATTGCTCCAAATGGAGATGAAAAGCAGCAGCAGAAGAGGGAAAAAATACTAGTATTGCTATGGATTTAAACAATATAAATATGTCAATTTAAGAAGACTATACTTGCTATTTTTACTCAATCAATGGTGTTTGTCCATCAAGAATGATGATGACCATTCATTTCATCCAGTGGGGTTGAAAGTTTGGAGCCATGAGTTCTAAGATGGTTTGTAAAGCCTATTTTGGCTCAAAATGTTCTTTGACAATGTGGGCAAAGAATGCTTGACGTTCCAGGAGGAGGATCTCCTGCATTGATTTTTTTGTCCAGCCTTTTCTTCGCAGCTCTTGCAGCCCTGTTTGCTTCACAAGTGTCTACATCCTTGCGTAATGATGTTTGCCATGAATTTCGGTCTTTAGCAGCAGTCTCCCAAGTGTCGTGATGAATTTGGATGAAGAATAACTTGCACAATGAATTTGATTAAAGTGAGGAAGAGTTGTGCAATTAATAAATTGATAGGACACCCAATTTAAATCCTCAGTTAAGGCTGGCTGAGTGGCTAGAATGCTGGGTTCTCTTTTAGGAGACCCAAGTTTGAATCCTGTTATCAGTTAAGGCTGGCATAATGGCTAGAATGCTGGGTTCCCCTTCGAGAGACCCGGGTTCGAATCCTCAGTTAAGGTGCAGATTTTCTTCTGTCTGTGACTACACTAATCAGCCAGCCTTAATTCCTCAAGCTCAAGACCCCCTGTCCTACACCCAAGGTACTATAGGCAGTAGATGAGAGTTTTCAATAAATTGATGATGAAGGAATATATTACTCTCAATCTGGAGACCCAGGAT
Source organism: Cepaea hortensis (assembly GCA_963921405.1). Classification (NCBI taxonomy): domain Eukaryota; kingdom Metazoa; phylum Mollusca; class Gastropoda; order Stylommatophora; family Helicidae; genus Cepaea; species Cepaea hortensis. Next base: position 34,859,116 of record OY992879.1, on the reverse strand, counting down.
TTATCACTGTTAAGGTCAGGAATTTGTATTTATTGGAGTAATAAAATTTTAGCCTGAACACCACTGCCCTAGTTCAGCAGTCGTTGGCTTGGTTGATTGGTAGCTTGTACACTACTGCCCAAGTTCAGCAGTTGTTGGCTTGGTTGGTTGGTTGTTGAATCTTCTGAATGACTGAGTTTTAACTCTTAAATCTAATACATTGATGTTTAGGTGGTTTCAGCTCTGACAAGGGCTTGCATCTGTCTTAACGAGGTTGGTTTAGATATTTTCCTCCCGACCAGGTACTGAAGTACTAGTTCTATGGGAGTTGTATTGTCAAGCTCTCCTTCACCTCTCCAAGCCTAGAAACCAGCGAGGTATGCAAGATTGGTACTGACATTTTACATCTGCAGAGAGGCATATTAGGAGGTAACCTATGATTCTTGCTCTTTTTCGGCTGCTTTATTCATAGAAAATTTGTGTGTGGTTATAGACATAACTGTGTTGCCTGTTTGCTGCTGCAGAGCTGTTATTCGTGTATCAGCTGACAGATCCAATTTATCGGGGCATTTTTTGAACGGGTTAGCCTTCCGAGAAGTCATGACATAGCACATGTGAACAGGCTGGGATTAGACCTAGGCTAGGAATGCCTGCTCCACAGGTTTGAGGTGTTTCAGTGTCAACAGGATCCAGCAGCTGCGAGAGTCAATTTTGTGAGCCCATGGCAAATGGCTGAAACTACATTGTAAAAGTTTATTATTATTTATTTATATTACTAGCTGACCCGGCCCGGCTTCGCCCAGGCCCTGGCGGGGATCTATCTATCTATCTGTCTGTCTGTCTGTCTGACTGACTGTCTGCTTGTTTGTCTGTCTGTCAGTCTGTCTGACCCAGCCCGGCTTCGCCCAGCTCCTGGTGGGGTGCATCTCATTTAATTCATATAAGTAGTCATATAAGCTCCCGTTCCCGACTATCTGTCTGTCTGTCTGCCTGTATATCTGTCTGTCTGACCCGGCCCGGCTTCACCCAGTCCCTGGTGGGGAGCATCTCATTTAATTCATATAAGTAGTCATATAAGCTCCCGTTCCCGACTATCTATCTGTCTGTCTGTCTGTCTGACCCGGCCCGGCTTCGCCCAGCCCCTGATGGGGAGCATCTCATTTAATTCATAGAAGTAGTCATATAAGTTTCCGTTCCCGACTGTCTGTCTGTCTGTCTGTCTGATGACCCGGCTGTCTGTCTCTGTCTGCCTGCCTGCCTGCCTGCCTGCCTGCCTGCCTGCCCGCCCGTCCGTCTCTCCCTCCGTTTATCCCACCCTCTCTATCTATCTATCTATCTATCTATCTATCTATCTATCTATCTATCTATCTATCTATCTATCTATCTATCTATCTATATCATCTATCTATCTATCTATCTATCTATCTATCTATCTATCTATCTATCTATCTATCTATCTATCTATCTATCTATCTATCTATCTATCTATCTATCTATCTATCTATCTATCTATCTATCTATCTATCTATCTATCTATCTATCTATCTATCTATCTATCTATCTATCTATCTATCTATCTATCTATCTATCTATCTATCTATCTATCTATCTATCTATCTATCTATCTATCTATCTATCTATCTATCTATCTATCTATCTATCTATCTATCTATCTATCTATCTATCTATCTATCTATCTATCTATCTATCTATCTATCTATCTATCTATCTATCTATCTATCTATCTATCTATCTATCTATCTATCTATCTATCTATCTATCTATCTATCTATCTATCTATCTATCTATAGCTACTATATGCTACTAAAAGTTATGTCCCTTTATATAACTTTTCTTATGTTAAGTCATGTAATTACAAAATTAAATTTTAGTAAGTAAATAGTTGATTGTACACTAAGAAACTATGACAGTTGGCTGCACTGAAATGAAAAGACAACATGTAGAAAATTTCATCTCAATCGGACGGACGGACGGACAGACGGACATCCATCCATCCATCCATCCATCCATCCATCCATCCATCTATCCATCCATCACCCACCCACCCACCCAACCACCCACCCACACACACACACATACATACATACATACATACATACATACATACATCCTCTTTTATAGATATAGATTATTTACTACTCTCCACTTGAGTGTGTGAACCTGCAAATTATATGCCAACAAATGGTAAATATGCAATGTATATTTAAATGTGCATACAATACATATACTTACTTCCACATGCAGACAGACAGACAGACAGACAGACAGACAGACAGACAGGCAGGCAGGCTGTCAAAGACTGAAACAGGAGGCAGGAAGCCTGCCTCATGATAGAACACCACCGGGACGTGGGGTCAACCTCAGATAGATTAGAGGGAACAGAGTGCCCGGGATCAGGGCAGGATAGATGATAGAAATGGGGGACTATTAACTAGTCCTCACACGGAGGCGTTGACCAGATAGTTAGCACTACTGGTCATGACAGAATCACGCCTGCGTGATAGCCACGATTAGCAATCAACCAAAGACAGCTAATAGAAGCGTGCTAACTGACCTAGCACGCAAAGAGCCGAAGGACGCATGAAGGTCCTTCCGCATGGCGTGTAGCGACGGGAGTGAAGGAAGTCAGACTGGGGACTGACTCTGTAATGTTCACATCGTGTAGAATAGAGATAGTTTTCGTATAGCCTAGTAGATAGAGATTAGCTATAGGGTTTAGGAAAACTAGTGATAGAGAATATTGTGACTTTATGTGTGATTAGATAGCGACTGTTTTTGCAATTGTAAAGAGCCAACGGCAATAAAATGTACCATTTCATTCCTCGCACACGACTTGCAAGTTTCTTGTATGGTGTGGGAGAAGTAATCCGATGATGCCTGAAACATGAGTTGTTGACAGGCAATAGGATTAAATGTGGTGTCAGAAGTGTGGCTTGAACCTGAGTTCAAGCTATATTACTTACCCACGGCTCTAGACTAGGGTTACAGATAAGATATTACAAAGATTAAATGTTTAATTTGTGTCAGTAACGATGACGTATGCAGACTAGATCGAGTTGCCAACAGAATCGTGCCTATCATGATGAAATAATGTTTATTTGTGCTTATTAGAATGTTATATATTTAAATAATGTGTTCTTCAAAGTTGTAAGTATTCATATTATGTTCTTCTTTCATTTATTTATGTAATTATTTATTTGTTTTTGAATAATTGTCAAAAATGATTCATGGCGGAGCAATACAGAGGTCAGCGACAGTATTGATTTTTGCAAGCTAAAAATAGCGCTGCGCCTGTGACGTGGCACGATTGACAAACAGTTGGGCCTCGCCACTTGGAATCAGCATTTCAGTGTTTACAAACTGCCAAGTTACTGCCTGCCGGAATCTTTACGATATATTAAGTATTATTTGTTTATTTAAGTTAGAAAATGAATATATTTATTTATTTACACATTATTATTATATTTATATTTAGTTAAAAGCAGTTATTGATGTTTTTTCGTACTTTTCTATTTGTTTACCGTCACGAGGGCACTACTTTCGGCTATGCAAATTAGATTTGGTCTGCACCATACTTCCATAGATTAAACTAGGTTAGTAACGAAAGACATATTACTGTAGAACGAAGACAGGACATTGACATTAAATATTAATTAATCGATATTCTGTTTGTTCGTGGGCATGTCAGTGTCATTGTACCAATTTGTCAAAAATCTATTTTTCGTTTACGAGTTGTTAATTGTTGCTGCTCTGAAAACCAGGGTAAACAACAGCTGGTAGATAACGTGAGTGTATGCCGATGTGCCAAACAAGGTGACCTGAGTAGAAAACTCGTGTGTATTCCGGGGTGCCAAACAACGGGACCGGTGTTGCTGACGTGTTGTTCCTTGTTCTCGGGAACATTAAGATGAGTAAAACCTACGTTTTTGGCATGCATTGTGATTAATAGTGCATCTCTTTTTCAGCGTGTATTGTATGAACAGACTTTGTGCTCTAATTTTTTGGAGAATACAATTTTCCAGATTGTAAACAAAGAGTACAATTTGTAGTGCTCAGATATTAAATAACATAGCATATTAAAGAAAAATAACTTAGTGAAGCGGTCAGTTCAGGTCAACGTGAGCCAATTACCCAACAACATGGCTACTCTAGCTGACTTCATTAAAGCAGGCAAAGAATTGCAATACACAGGTAAAGAGCTAGAACAATATGCGGATCATAAATTTAAAGAAGCAAAGGATGCAGAGAGAGATGAGCGCACACAGGAAAGACAACACCAGATACAACTAGCTGAGATAACAAAACAAAAAGAAGTGCAAATTAAGCAACAACAATTAGAACATGATAAGAATATTAAGCAACAACAATTAGAACAAGATAAAGAATTAAAACAAAGAGAATTAGATCTAAAGCAAAAGGAGATAGATGAAATGGCAAGAGTTAAGGAAAAACAAGTACAAGTAGAATCAGAGACACAGTTAAAGATGAAAGAGATGGATGTAGACTCACACGCAGAGATCTCTGCCACTAAACTTAAAAGTCAACAAGAAGAAAATAAGTTCAACAAATACAAAAATATTATCAAACCATATTGTAAAGACGATTCAATATCTGCTTGGACAGAAAATGTCGAGTATCAATTTAAATATCACCAAGTTCCTATTGTAGACAAGACTGCTACATTAGATAGCATACAGATAGAACAGGGACTAACAGACAGTCAACGACGACAATTAGTAGAATTAGTGATGGAATACAAAGACATATTCTCTGACATTCCAGGTAGGACGGACAGAATCGAACACTCCATTCTTCTTTCGGACTCTAAGCCTATTAAATGCAGGCCGTACTCAATCCCACTAAGCTATAGGGAAAATCTAAATAAGGAAATTCTGAATTTAGAGGCTAGTGGGATCATCCAGAAATCCACCTCTGAGTACTCTTTTCCAATTGTTCTAGTTAAGAAGAAAGATTCTACAATTCGTCTGTGCGTGGACTATTGAAAGCTCAACAACGTCACCAAGATCGACGCAGAGCCAATTCCTTCCTGCGAAGATCTTATTCTTGACATGTCCACCTCGAAAATCTTTTCTAAATTAGATCTCACTAAGGGATATTGGCAAGTCCCTATGCAGTCTCAATCCATCCATCTTACTGCTTTTTCAACACCTTTAGGACTTTACGAGTGGCGTTTTCTTCCTTTCGGACTTCGAAACGCTCCTGCCACTTTCGTACGCTTAACTAGAGATCTACTTCATGGAGTGACGAATACAGTGACCTATATAGATGATATATGTGTCCATACTGATGACTGGACAACACACCTACTGAAACTGAGACATGTCTTTAATAGGTTGCGACTCTTCGGGCTCACTGTCAAACCGAGCAAAGTCGAATTGGGCCTAAAAGAAATTGATTTTTTGGGTCATGTCATTTCTCAAGGTCAACTAAAGACTGACCAGAAAATTATTACCAAAATTATGAATCTGACCATGCCTACCACCAAGAAACAGGTCAGAAGCCTTTTGGGGTTAGTGAATTACTATAGTAAATTTATTCCAAATTTAGCGGAGATTACAAGTGTATTTTCCAATGTTTTAAAAGCTTCTGTAAAATTGGATGTCAAAGATGCATTATTAATTTCTGCATTGTCAAAATTGAAAATCTTGTTTAGTAATGTTCCAATCCTCCGCTTGCCTAATCCGAGGCTCGTTTATTATCTTAGGACAGATGCCAGCAGGATCTCCATTGCTGCAGTACTAGGCCAATTTTATGAGGGCATCTTCCATCCGATTTGCTACGTGAGCCGTAAGATCACACCCACCGAGTCCAGATATTCCATATCCGAGTTGGAAGCCTTAAGCGTCATCTATGCGGTGAGAAAGCTGCATCGATTTCTGGCGGGTGTGCACTTCATTGTCCAGACTGACAACTCCCAAATAACGGTCATACAGAGTGGTGTACATCGAAATGACCTAAATACAGGTGGTCGCTAATACTACAAAATTACACCTTTAGTATAGAGCATATTACGGGGAAAGATAACATCTTGGCTGATACCCTTAGTCGACCATCTGATGTAGCAATACCAGAAATTTCCACATAAGAGTTTAGATTAATAGATGTTAATTTAGTACAGTCAAATATTCTATGTGAAATATGTTAGAAATACATGAATATTATGTGCTGAACTAAGTACCAAAAACATTGACCTGCTATGTGTCCGTAGACATCAAAAGTAAGAACTTTACTCTGGGAACAAATATATCACCTTGTGAACTAGGACAGCTTATTACTTGCTAAGCTCCATATATGTTCCAGTGAATTAGTTGTGGTAAACAGAGAAAAACAGTGTCAGATGATTATATACATACAGACATGAGAACAGTGGTCTACTTTACAAACGAACTCTACAGGTGCAATACCCATAGAACAAATATGACTGTGTAATGGATTTCAAATACCCAGAACAATTGTATAGATATTATGCCAATGAAAGCATGTTTCTGAACATTAATGGCAACGACTAACCTGAGGTATTTAAAGACCATGTATATATAAACTTAATGTGATATGTATCATAATGTTTTAATATAGTGATAAAATATAGATAGATTATGTCATTTTAATTTATATTTAGGGTTAGACAATATAATATTTTTCATTTTTTTTTTGGTAGATAGAATATTAATTTACATATTTATTTAGCTTTAAAAGTAGATTAGGATAGTAATTTAAACATGACAACTAATTATAAGAAGTTTAGATATGAATAGTATCATTCAGTTTATTACATTTCACTTTGTTTCATTTCATTTGATTTCATTCCATCTTAACCAATCCATTTAACAAACGTTATCATTTAGTAGCATGATTAGGTTACACTATAATAGAATAGAAATATTATACACTTAAAAATACATCATTTACACCATATAGAATAAGAATATCAAACAAATATAGTCTGTTTCATTTAAAAACATTAGTTAGAATATGTTATATTTCACATCACCCATTTTAGAAAGGGACGTAACTTATTACATTTCACATTACCCATTTCACAAAGGGACATAACTCATCTCACATCAATTTCATTTCACATAGGTAAATTACATCCCTTAAATTAGATAAATATTAAGAGTAATGTAAGCTTATTTTAGGATTAATATGACAGATAGATTAAAATAGGCAACGCATTAAATGTATATTTATAGAACTAGTATTAGTATGTCAGTATTTAGAGTAATATTTCAGTAGAATAGAGTGGTTAATAATACCAGGGTACAAACCATCAACCCTTTTTTCTTACATGTAAATATGTTGTAAATACTTGACGTGTGCAACGGTTGATGCACAGTCATTAGGCTCAACTCTGTCAAACTGAGCCAAACTTGTACAGTGTCACTCCAAGGTTTTTAAATAACTATGAGAGTAAAAGATATGTGACAGAAAGAAGGGTAAAAGATGTGTGACAGAAATGAGGGTAAAAGATGTGTGACAGAACACAGAATAAAAGATGTGTAACAGAAATGAGGGTAACAGATGTATGCCAATAGTGAGGGTAAAAGATGTGTGACAGAACAGAGGATAAAAGATGCGTAACAGAAATGAGGGTAACAGATGTATGCCAATAGTGAGGGTAAAAGAAGTGTGACATAAGGGAAGGTGAAAGATGTGTGACAGAAGTGTGAAAGTGAGAACAAATGTAAAATATACAGGAGAGAGTGAGAACAGTCAGCGGATTTTTTCTGCCGCTCAACAGGACTTTTTATTTTTGTTGCCGTCAAATGTTGGTTTCAATGTTGGAAATGTGTTGTAATGAATGTATTTTGTGTAGTTTAGTTTAGGATCTTAGTGAAAGTATTTTGAGTCTCATAAGACAGGAACGTAGTCACAGATTTGTATTATACACATGTTTGTGACCACAGTTAAATGAATTATGGCACTTGAAAAACTAACTTACATACACATGATAATTAGATACACATGTTAGAGGGTAGATTATACGTTTAATTACATCCAAACACACAAACAACCAGAAAAACAAACATATAAATTGCATACACTTTTATTAGATCAAAGGGAGATAACTCCGGGTCAGGGGACATAATAGACAACGAAACACTAACTTAACAGTGAAATATGACTTTACACGCGGAAGCGAGATAGGTAAAGCCTGTCGCTCACAGCTTGTGTAATGGTTGTTTAATATTATATGGGGGACATGAAGCAATTCATGTGTTGACCTTCAGAAAGTCAACTTTGTATGGGTAGTGAGTTAATTTACTATTTGAGGGCAGGTCTTATAAGACAACGGTCCGGTTCAGACATACCTCTAATTAATATAATATTGCGATTGAGAAGAGGGCTCACGCCAACCAGACAAGTTTGTGGCGATTGCCAGTAGCCAAGTAAAGTGATGCTACATTGTGACATTAGTCAGTAGGTCTATTGAGTAGCCCAAAGCCAGGTTATCTACAGTCTTTGACAAAAATTAGACACACTAATTTTTTTAGAAACCTCTTGCGTCACAACCAATGAGTCAAAGTTGATGACGCAACACAGGAGGGGAGGGTGTGTGTCAAAGACTGAAACAGGAGGCAGGAAGCCTGCCTCATGATAGAACACCACCGGGACGTGGGGTCAACCTCAGATAGATTAGAGGGAACAGAGTGCCCGGGATCAGGGCAGGATAGATGATAGAAAAGGGGGACTATTAACTAGTCCTCACACGGAGGCGTTGACCAGATAGTTAGCACTACTGGTCATGACAGAATCACGCCTGCGTGATAGCCACGATTAGCAATCAACCAAAGACAGCTAATAGAAGCATGCTAACTGACCTAGCACGCAAAGAGCCGAAGGACGCATGAAGGTCCTTCCGCGTGGCGTGTAGCGACGGGAGTGAAGGAAGTCAGACTGGGGACTGACTCTGTAGTGTTCACATCGTGTAGAATAGAGATAGTTTTCGTATAGCCTAGTAGATAGAGATTAGCTATAGGGTTTAGGAAAACTAGTGATAGAGAATATTGTGACTTTATGTGTGATTAGATAGCGACTGTTTTTGCAATTGTAAAGAGCCAACGGCAATAAAATGTACCATTTCGTTCCTCGCACACGACTTGCAAGTTTCTTGTATGGTGTGGGAGAAGTAATCCGATGATGCCTGAAACATGAGTTGTTGACACAGGCGGCAGGCAGGCAGACAGACAGACAGACAGATCTATCAACAGTTTGACCAATCAGTGTGTTTTACCAGCTAACATATCATCCCAACTTATAGTGATACTGACAGATGCAAAATCCGTAATAGAGGCGCTCCTGTCTGGGAAATTGCCAGTTCTGATGACACTACTTTCTGAACTTAGCAGTCAGCGTAAGATCACCATACAGTGGATACCATCCCACTGTGGAGTCCCTGGAAACGACAGAGCTGATCGATTGGCTAAGGAAGGAGCAACAGAAGAACAACCTGATGTGCCTATTACATACCACCAAAAGAAAAGAATGATCAAATCAATCAGAAAGCCACCAAACCTTACTCAAGACGACTACCACGTTATGGACAGACCAGAACAGGTCATTCTTCTGCGCCTCAGAACAGGACACAATAGATTATGCAACCACTTGTATACAAAATTTAAGATTGGTGACTCAGCCATGTGCACATGTGGTTTGGCGTCGCAGACAGCAGAGCACATACTCCAGGATTGCCCAAACTACAACATATCCAGGCGAACCTTCTGGCCTAGAGAGACAACAGTGGAAGATAAACTCTATGGACCGCTGAATGAACTAAAAAAGACTGTTAGATTCATACAAGAGATGACATTGCAGTTGTAGAAATGTTTCAGGCGAACGAAAGAAGAAAGAAGAAGAATCCCAACTTATAGATTTTCTTACCAGCTAACATATCATCCCAACCTATACATTTTCCCAACTAACATATCTCAACCAACCTATTTTCTAACTCAACATATCTTCTGAACCAACATATCTTTCCCAACCAATATATAATTTTAGCCAAAATATTTCCCCCTCACAGCATATCTTTCCAGCCAACATACAGTGGGCTGTATTTTTAATGAATGTGAGGTTTTTGAAAATATTGCCATTCCAAGTTTTGTATTTACCATTTGTGGAGTTCATGCATCATAAATAGTAAATACAAAACTTGGAACCGCAATATTTTCAAAACCCTACAGTCATTAAAGATACACCCTATAAAAATACACAGATAGAGGGGAACGTTTTGACTGAAGTCTTTATGAACGGAACAACAAAAATGAAACACTAAAAATATATAACAAACGAACAACAGAAAGGAATACTTTACTGACTAATACCCACCCCAGGAGACTTCACACTACAGAAACATATACATAAACATTTCTACATACCTTTTAATTGGATCAACAGCAACTGCCCTAGGCTGGCCTTGTGATTCTCTCAGAAGGACCTTCCGGTAGGCTCCATCAAGTCTCATCACCTCAATGAATACTTCCACATCAAAGGTGTTGGTGAAATAGACATTGCCTGTGCTCAACAAGAGATAAAATTGTCAGACACAAGACATATACAGTTTTTGTTCTATGCTCTAACTGTCAAAAGTCTAGAATGGCCACTAGACAGAGTGCATCTATAGTGTTAATTCTAGACTCTAAACTCTCAAAAAACTGGGATGTCCACCAGACAGAGAGCATCTATAGTGTTAATTCTAGATTCTAAACTCTCAAAAGTCTGGGATGTCCACCAGACACAATGCATCTATAGTGTTAATTCTAGACTCTACTCTCAAAAGTCTGGGATGTCCACCAGACACAATGCATCTATAGTGTTAATTCTAGACTTTAAACTCTCAAAAGTCTGGGATGTCCACCAGACACAGTGCATCTATAGTGTTAATTCTAGACTCTAAACTCTCAAAAGTTTGGGATGTTCTTCAGGCAGAAAAGAAAAAGGACATCCAAGAAACAACTACATCAAATTAGCCTCATGGAGATTGGTGTTCAATCTTATTTGTTTTTTCTCTGACTTTTCTTGAACATTATATACAACTATATGAAAAAGACAAGAGGTCAGCTTGACCGAATGAATAAGAGCACTCATTCTTAAACATCCGGTGTGCTGAAGCTGAGGTAGAGTGGTTCAACCCCTACATTGGTCAGTTGAACTAAAATGTTGACTTCTCGTCTTTGACTTTTGGATGTAAATTACAAGTACCTCTGAAGTCAGAGTAAGTTCGTCTGATGGCGAGGGACACCAGTAATAGTAATAGGGAAAGCTAAACCACATGCAAAATTCAGCCCAGTGCTACTACAAGTAGTGTGTATGGACTACGCTTGAATTCAAAGCAAACTGGAAGAAAAAGAGAGAAACAGCATCCTTGTTCATGTAGTGAGAAAAGAGGCACTGGAAAACATTGTCACGGCCATGTAGACCGTGTCCCTGAGACCATGTAAACAGGCTGTGGACAGGCATGATGACCAGTGCTACACAACATGGACTATATGATGAAGTTGTTTGTTATTGACTTATAGAGTTTTTATTGGCGTGATGCACAGATTCTGATTTTAGGAGGTTGACATGTGTGAGTGACATGTGTTACAAACCTGCAATCCAATCAACTGCAAGTCCTTGTATGTTGTGGGATCCTATCCCTGAAGTTACAATGTCTTGTAGACCAGTTCCATCTGGTTTGATCCTGTGAATACCACCTTCCAGCTTTGATCCTGAGCTGCCCTGCTTGGTGTCAACCCAGTAGATGTAGTTTGCTGCCATGTAGACATCCACAGCTACTTTAGCTTGTCCTAAAATAAATACATGATAAAAAAACAGAGGATGATATATTCCCCTCAGATCCTAGTTTAGTGAAAAAGATGCCTAACCCTCTGACAGTGTTTCTTAACAGTTTTTGGCCCATGCACCCCTTCACCATATGTTCAGAATGTCATTCCCCTTCTTTCGTATTTCCTCTCTATAACCCCCCCCCCTCCCCCCACCACCACCATCCACCTTTTACACAGTACACGTAAAAATGGTAGCAAAATTTAATAATACATACAAGAAAAAGTCTAGACATCTACAATCTACATAAAACATGATTTGCAGGTCTACAAGCATTATAAAATGAATTTCAGAAGGGCGAGAAGTACAGAATCCTAAAGTATCCCCAGGAAGGTTAACCCGGTCAACAAATGCCCGCAGAAGTTGGATGTGTTGGCCTAACGGAGCGAGAACGCAACTCTGCTGTAAACAGGCACAACGCAATCACGTCCGAAAAAAAACTCCGGATGAACGCAGAAGAAGAAGAAGAAGAACCCTAAAGTATAAAGGGAAAAACAATATCAAGTAATTGGTTCTTGTATTAACGCAATCTTGAAATAATTTTAATTTCTCCCACATCCTAAACCCTATAATTCCCCCCTGGGATGAATTCCCCTCCGGTTGAGAACCACTGCTCTAAGATAATGACACAAGTATAGGTCTTCGAGCGCAATCTGATTTAGAAAACTGAGGATGGGCGGCACAGGCATAAAATGCAGTCACTTACTGCGAGACCTGCCTCGTCTTACAGATGTGGAAACTGTGAAAGAGATTGTCACTCTCGCATTGGACTATACAATCACCAGCGGTGCTGTCAGGTGCCTCCCCAGCGGCACAACTCTATAGTCCTTCAGGAATGAAAGAGGCCTACTACTACTATTAGGTGCATTCATTTGAAACCCGTTCCAATGGCTTTAATACAAAATCATGAAAGAAACATTTACAGGTGTGGTAGAATTAAACAAAGCATTCATTTTGAATGAATTATGCATCATGGGTTGATCAGAAGAATTTGCCGCAGGCATTCAGGCAAGCATCCCATTGCTTAGGTAGGCAGCGAATGCCATCCGCAAAAAAAAGATTGTGGTTGCTCACTGAACCAAGTGTTTACCGCGTTCATTACGCCTGCATCTGTGTGAAATCGTTGCCACCTGAGAGCTTTTTTTAGAGGTCCGAACAAATGAAAATCACATGGTGACAAATCAGGACTATAGGCTGGATATTGCAGAATTTCCCACTTCTTCCTTGCTAATACTTCCTGCACAATCTATGCGGCATGCGGACGAGCATTATCGTGCAACAAAATCACTCTGCGAGAAAGCATGCCAGGTCATTTATTCTTGATGGCTTTTTGCAGCTTGTCTAGTGTTTGCAAGTAGTGGGTAGAGTTGACGTTGATACCAGGTTCTTTAAAGTCGGCCAAAAATAGTCCTTCATGGTAAAAAAATGCGCTCATCATAACCTTACCAGCAGAAACCTGTAACTGGAATTTTTTGGCTTTTGGTGATCCATCATGCTTCCATTGTATGCTCTCTCTTTTGCTGCTCGGCTCAAAGTGGTGACACCATGATTCATCGCCTGCCACTATACGGAAGAGAAATACATCACCCTCCACTCTGTAACGCAGCAAGTGGTTCAACCACCATCCCATGCGTGCCTCTTTTTGGTGGTCGGTCAACATCCGTGGTACCCACTGTGAACACACCTTCCGATATTGCAGTTTCTTACTAACGACCTTTTGAATTGTTCCTATTGACACATCAAATTCTTTCGCTAGCGAACGTATGCTTCGACAACGGTTCATATGTACTGTTGCATCAATTTTGGCGATGGTTGTTTCTGTTGCAACAATATGCACTTGACCCGGCCATCGAAGATCTGTCGTGAACTGACGTCCTTTCCGAAACATTCGTGCCCAGTCTGTCATTGTTGTCTTCGACACACATTTGTTACCGTATGCTGCCTGCATTCTTCGATGAATTTCCACTGGTCGACATCCCTCAAATGAAAGAAACTGAATCACCGCTCTTTGAGCTTCTTAGGACGGATTCTGGATCAACCCTGCCATTTTCTCAACGGTCAGAAACAGAATCTATGCATCATGGGATGATAAGCACTTGCTCTTTTATTCATTAGTCAGTACTTATCACATGACTTTAACATGATCATGTTCAGCGTACGCAATTATGCGTAGTGAAGCACGAACGGATTTCAAATGAACGCCCCTTATACAATAGGTCCTATGTCTGGGTTAAAGATCTCTTAACAGTTGAAAATCAAATGTAGATTGTGACCATGAGGTTTGACTCTAAATTTGACGCTTTGCCATTCAGATTGTCTGAGCTCTCAAAAAACTTTTATCTATCTAAGTGAAGTTGATGTAGTCTTATCTCCGGCCACCAAAGGACCATCCCCACAGTACTGTGATGCCAGAGCACTCATTCCCATCTCCAAGGCCAGAAATGAACAAAGTGTGCAAGACCAGTACAGGAAATTCATATCTGGTTAGAAGAGTATTAACTGATTCAGTGCCAGACAAAAACTTCAATTGGACCAAACAACAATGGATGGTGGAAAATGAAAGTAGGGGTGTGTCACAGTTTATGACTTAAAAGTTGTTAAGGTGATAGCAGACATGTTGTATTATATATCAAATTAAAGGGAGTTGCATTGAGAAAACTACTGTATTGACATTTTAACAATAGTTTGATTTATAAGCCCATGGCAGTTACGGCAAAATTTGAATAAGATGATTTATCATCCCATGGCACTTAATCAGTTAAAATGTAACCAGGTCATGATTCAGCACTGCACATACAAACTGGCATGGTCTAGACCTATTTTGGTCATGTTTCCTTCATAGGCTTTAGGTATTTCACTGTCAACAGACTCAAGCCCAATGCTCACAGGCAGATGGAAAAAAAGAGCAGGCTGTAATTTGCCACTGCTCTAAAAAAATTGCAAATTTTTAAGGAAAGGCTAATCATAATAGACTATTTATTGCATGTAAATTTTATGTTTATGCAGAACATAATGTCAAGCACCATCTTAATCCTCATGAATCAGTTTATGGCAGTCATAAAGATAAATTTATGGTGGCATAAAAAAAATTTAATATTAATCTCTAGATTGTCATGACTAAAATTAACAATTATAATTAAATTATTCTGTACAATTTATTCATGTAAACAATAATTACATTTAAGTTTTAAGTGTTGTTTCCATTAGCTCTTATTATAAGTCATTTATAGGGTGTATTTTTAATGAGTGTGCAGTGTTTGAAAATATTACCGGTCCAAGTTTTGTATTCACCCTCTGTACAGTTCATGCGACATAATAGGTAAATACAAAACTTGGACCAGCAATATTTTCAAACACTGCACAATCGTTAAAAATACACCCTATACAAGTTATTGTGGCAAAGGGGTTACTGATGCAGTTCGTAATCCCGCATACAGCGTTCGAAACACAGCTGCGGGCGATTTGGCATCAGACCGCCTAGAGTTGGATTTTTTATAAAATGGTATGCATGCCGGTCATTCAGAAAGCAATGGCAAACAACTTTCCAAGAGATCACAAGCAGCCAAAAAGGCTAGGGTTTACTGTGACGTCCTGTAAAGAATATGCAACTAACTTAACTTATGCAAGTTATATTACAAGTCATATGAAATAACAATTAGATGCCAAAATATGGATAAGGGAGATGTCAGAACACCTCTCTAATGACAAATTCTGAAGGAAACCCAAAAGTGTCATGCAGCAAATAAAACCATCAACCAGAAAAATGCAATAAATAACATGGAACAATAAAGTTAAAGCTAATCAAACAAGTAATATTGATGATAAATTGATCTCTAAAACGTTACTTATGAGATTAGGTGAACCACATAACCATGTTGATTAAAAATTTCCCACATCCAAATTTATGGCAGCAAGCTGACTACTGAACCATGTTGAATGAAATCTCCCACACTCAATTTATGGGAGAGAGATCAACCAAAGATCTATGCTAACCTAAATCTTCTGCACCTAATTTATAGGAATAAATTAACCACAGAACAATGCTGACTGAAATTTCTCACACCCAATTTATGAGTGCTAGTTCAACCATAGAAATATGCTCATTTTATAAAGCGGACATCGATATTGAACTCTGAAATACTGTGCTGGTTAAGTCAAGTGCTAATCACTACACTACTCAGATAATACATAATAAACATAAGACTAACAACTCACCAGTGCCTGCTACAGGTATCATAGTTTCATCAACATCTGTACGAGTAAATCCAAATCCTCGAATGACACTGTACATGGAAACCACCACAAAAGAACTCTTATCTGTTCAGAGATGGATGATAAAATTAGTCGCATAAATAAATCCTATAAATTTTAAAGCTAAAAATATGATTCTCAAGCTTTTTTTAGCACAGCCATACACCAGTAATGGTGTGTGATACACGGTCCATGGTCATGTTTGTTTCAAATACTGAATTTCAACAAAAATGAACACTATTTCAAGGCCTTTAACTCTTAACTGATTCACTTCCGTGCGCCACTTTATTGACAGAATGGAACTACACTGCCCTTCCGTGCACCATTTTATTGCCAGAATGTTGACAATTCATTATTTGTTTTATTTTGCGTATTGTCCACAATTTTAATGCTGGGTGAATGTAAATTTACACACAGGAAACATATGCCCTTATGGACAATATCAGAATTGACTCATGGTTTCATAGTTTTTTAGGACATAACGCTTGTTTCAGTTGTTTGTTTTTATTATTTTAGAATTGGCAACACCCTCTGGTATGAGACCACGTAGATTTTCATCAAATTAACCTTTTAAACAATTTTTGATTATAGTTATTCTGATTTAAAGGACTTTGTGAAAGATTCTAAAACTAATATCACATGCAGTATTCAGTTAAATTATTTAGCAGGGGTCATAATGGAAAACAAAACTAACAGTGAAAGTTCGTCATCATATGATGCACATGTTGAATTATTCTTGCTCTAATGGGCCACACTTGTGTCCCTAAGTTTGCTTTGCCTATCCTAAATAAGCTGAGGAGTATTTAAATAATTAAATTCAAAATAATAATTATAACTAAATAGAAAATAGTGTATATATTGTTTTTCAGTACAACTCTGCCTCATGTGTTTTTGACGTTTTCCATTTTGTGTGAAAATGATGTGCTTCAAAATATGTTTTAATTGTGTTTCATTGGAGTTATGGAGCTGTTCTTGTGATATTGGTGGAAAAAAGTGGTGTATTTTTCATAATTCAGTAAATTTCATTGGATTATCATCAGCGACAGAGAAGTAGTGCCTTGGTTAGTGGAAATTTTATATAATTGTCACCCCTTTCTTCAATTATTTGTACAACATCTGATAATATTATTATTATATTTCTAATTTATAGCAATAGTAACAATACCAACGTGTTCCATGTGCAATCTCCTTTAATTTGATATATAATACAATATAATTGCTACAGTTGTAACTATTTTTAGATCATTATTGTGACATACCCCTAATTCCCATTTTCTGCCATCAATTTGTGTTTGGTCCAAACCCACTTTTTTGTTTGGCAGTGAATCAGTTAAACACCAGGATTTTGGGGATTATATATTTCCAACAGTTCAAGTTAGATTAACTTCTACTATTTGTTTGTTTCGTTTCATCCTGATTAAGATGTTTTGAATACCATCTTTCTTCTACTTCTTCTGACTTTTATGTCACAATGAATATACTCAACCAATTTCAATTGATGCCAAGCCCTCCTATCATTTTATGTCTCCTACAGTTCCTTCTCACTCCTCCCCATGTTATTCATCTCTGTCTCTAATTCTCTTCTTTATTGTTTTTAGGTCATGCTACGCTTGAGGACAAACTTTATAGTGATGGCAACAACCTCAGTTTGACTGCTACTTTCATTAAATATATTCAGGTTGACATCTGTAGGTGTGTGAAGAAGTAGTAGTTTTGTTACTGTTTTATATTTAAGCTTAAAAACATAATAACTTTTGCTAATGAAGACACTAGCAAACAACTTATTAACTCATTAAAAGTGTCTGTCTGTCTGTTTCTCTCTACCTCTCTTTGTGTCTGTCTAATTCGGTCTGGTCTGTTTGTCTGGTCTGTCTGTCTTGTTGGTCTATCTGTCCGATCTGCTAGCAGCCCTTTCTACTGTCCCTTGTCATGCCTTTCAGCTTCAGGCTTAAAAAAGCCTTCTTGTCAAGGCCCTTCCATGGGCTGCATACAACATAATTCTATAATCCACATCTCATACTCACTTTTGCAGCTTCCATCATCTTTCTGCTCATACCCAATACTGCAAGCACAAGTATGGCCGGAACTCTTTGGCAAACACAGATGCTCACAGCCTCCATTGTTGGCAGAACAAGCATTTGTCCCACCAGCTGGGGAAGTAAATGTAAACAATTTGTTTCTTTTCTTTCATTATCTATTCATGTCACTTATAAGGTAATGGGATGTGAACCCCCTAAGCTTAGCAAGAGAAAAGACTTAATAGCTTACACCTCACCATCATCAAGCGCCCTGCCATCTGGCGTAGGCATTCATGGATCTCCACAGATCTCAGTCTGCTGATGATATTCCTCCATGTCAGTCTCAATCCATCCAGCATCATTTCTCTTGGTCTGCCTCTGCCTCTCTTCCCCTTGATCTTTCCAGTTGTCACAATGTTCTCCAATGCCTTTCTTCTCATCACATGACCAAAGGAAGCTGTTTGTCTCTTTCTTATTGTTGTATATAATGTTATAGTTTCATTGGCCTCTTTCAGGCAATCATTGTTAGTTACTACATCTACAATACTTACACCTACAATGCTTACACATAATATGCTTATACCCACAATGCTCACACCCACAATGCTTACACCTACAATGCTTACACCCACAATGCTTACACCCACAATGCTTACACCCACAATGCTTACACCCACAATGCTAACACCTACAATGCTTACACACACAATGCTCACACCCACAATGCTAACACCTACAATGCTTACCCCCCCCCCCCCCCCCTTCCCCCATGCTCACACCCACCATGCTCACACCGACAATGCTTACACCCACAATGCTCACACCTACAATGCTTACACCCACAATGCTTACTTACACCCACAATGCTTACACCCACAATGCTTACACCTACAATGCTAACACCCACAATGCTTACACCCACAATGCTAACATCTACAATGCTTACCCCCCCCCCCCTCCCCCATGCTCACACCCACCATGCTCACACCCACAATTCTCACACCTACAATGCTTGCATCCACAATGCTTACACTCACAATGCTTACACCCACAATGCTTACACCCACAATGCTTACACCTACAATGCTTACACCCACAATGCTCACACCCACAATGCTTACACCCACAATTCTCACACCCACAATGCTTACACCTACAATGCTTATACCCACAATTCTTACACCCACAATGCCCACACCTACAATGCTTACACCCACAATGCTTACACCTACAATGCTTACACCTACAATGCTTACACCCACAATGCTTACACCCACAATGCTTACACCTACAATGCTTACACCTACAATGTTTACACCCACAATGCTTACATCTACAATGCTTACACCCACAATTCTCACACCAACAATGCTTACACCCACAATGCTTACACCTACAATGCTTACACCCACAATGCTCACACCTACAATGCTTACACCTACAATGCTTACACCCACGATGCTTACACCCACAATGCTCACAGCTACAATGCTTACACCCGCAATGCTTACACCTACAATGCTTACACCCACAATGCTCACACCCACAATGCTTACACCCACAATGCTTACACCCACAATGTTCACAGCTACAATGCTAACACTTACAATGATTACCCCCCTCCCCCATGCTCACACCCACAATGCTCACACCCACAATTCTCACACCCACAATGCTCACACCTACAATGCTTACACCCACAATGCTTACACCCACAATGCTCACACCCACAATGCTCACACCCACAATGCTCACACCCACAATGCTCACACCCACAATGCTCACACCCACAATGCTCACACCCACAATGCTCACACCCACAATGCTCACACCCACAATGCTCACACCCACAATGCTTACACCCACAATGCTCACACCTACAATGCTTACACCTACAATGCTTACACCCACAATGCTTACACCCACAATGCTCACACCCACAATGCTCACACCCACAATGCTCACACCCACAATGCTCACACCCACAAATGCTCACACCCACAATGCTCACACCTACAATGCTCACACCCACAATGCTCACACCTACAATGCTTACACTTACTATGATTACACAAACAATTCTCACACCCACAATGCTTACACCCACAATGCTCACACCCACAATGCTTACACCCTCAATGCTCACACCCACAATTCTCACACCCACAATGCTCACACCCACAATCCTTACACCCACAATTCTCACACCCATAATGCTTACACCCACAATTCTCACACCTACAATGCTTACACCCACAATTCTCACAACCACAATTCTTACACCCACAATTCTCACACCCACAATGCTCACACCCACAATGCTTACACCCACAATTCTCACACCCACAATGCTTACACCCACAATTCTCACACCCACAATTCTCACACCCACAATGCTTACACCCACAATTCTCACAACCACAATTCTTACACCCACAATTCTCACACCTACAATGCTTACACCTACCATGCTTACACCTACCATGCTTACACCTATAATGTCTTAACATGACTACCAGGAAATGTAAAGGTAACTGGCATGATACTGACCACAGCACCCACCGCGAGCTGATTGGTCTATACAGATATGGGTGTAGCACCATATGCTTAATACACATAAGGTGTGTAAATGGGTTTTAACTACAATGTGTGTGTTCTATCCTCAGCATCTATTGGAAGAACTGAGTGTGTGTTCTTTCCTCAGCATCTATTGGAAGAACTGAGTGTGTGTTCTATCCTCAGCATCTATTGGAAGAACTGAGTGTGTGTTCTATCCTCAGCATCTATTGGAAGAACTGAGTGTGTGTTCTATCCTCAGCTTCTATAGAAAGATATGAGTGTGTGTTCTATCCCCAACCTCTACTGGAAGAAATTAGTGTGTGTTCTACCCCCAGCCTCTAATGGAAGAACTGAGTGTGTGTTCTATCCTCAGCCTTTATCGGAAGAGCCAAGTGTGTGTTCTATCCTCAGCCTCTATTGGAAGAACTGAGTGTGTGTTCTATCCCCAGCCTCTATTGGAAGAACTGAGTGTGTGTTCTATCCTCAGCTTCTATAGAAAGAACTGAGTGTGTGTTCTATCCTCAGCTTCTATAGAAGGAACTGAGTGTGTGTTCTATCCTCAGCATCTATTGAAAGAACTGAGTGTATGTTCTATCCTCAGCATCAAATGAAAGAACTGAGTGTGTGTCCTATCATCCTTTCTTAATTCTTGGTTTCCGAATCAATATCACTACGTTGGGATATTCCCACACATGCTCCATCCTCCTCAAAAGCCACATAAGTGTCTTCATGCTGATAATTCCAGTAGCAGTTAGATTAGAAGTCCACCTGACTTTTCCTCTACACATTGAGTATTGTCCAGACCACCTACTCACTCCTTTGTGAACCTGTTTTTCCAGTTATAGATACTCCCTTCAGTTGCACATGCTACCTGGTATTAAAGATTCTTCAACACATCACACTTGTCATAAATTAGCTCTCAACCTAGAGAGTCAGCAGCAGCCAGTCTATCCACCTTTTCATTGCCCCACATACCTGAATGCCCTGGGCATAGTAAACAATGTTTGACCATCATGGAAGATAGTAGAGACCTTACCACATAATTCTAAATATAGCAATGGAAATAAAACAAGAGATGACAGTATTATAAACAGTATTGTAAACATTTCTGTTTTCTAGTGTGTCCTCTATTATCTAATTGTTTTTACTGTCACAATGTGTGTCCTTCTATCTACTTCTTTTTGCTGTCATACTGTGTAGCTTTATATCTTCAGTTGTTCTGTTATATAATCTGCCCTCCTATCTACATTTTCTTAATTGTCACAATGTATGTCCTATATACTTCTTTCTGTTATCTCAAGGTGTGTCCTATCTACATCGTTCTGTTGTCTTAAAGAGTATCTTTTTGTCTGCTTCTTTCTGTTATAATGTGTACACTGCTATCTACTTACTTATGTTGTCTTGTATGTTCTCTCTTCCATATTTCTTTCTTATGTTTAGCATATCCTCTTCTATTTACATCTCTCAGCTCTCTAATGTGCCTTCTCTTACATATTTCGCTTTGTTGTACAGTGTGTCTTCTATCCATTTCTTGGTATTGTCATGTGTGCTCTTTCATCTACTTCTTTCTGTTATCTAGCGTAAATACCTTCATCTACTTTCCTTACATTTTCTATCTCCATCTGTGAGTGGCAATAAATACTTTCAACTATTCATATAAAGACAGCTATTACATTAACCACGTAGTTGCTACATTCAAAGCAATAACTGCCTAGGTCAGAAAGAGTTAAAATGTTAAGTGCATTGTAAGATACAACTTAACATGAACAACATGAACACTTACATTCATGCCTATCATAGTAAACTTTCAATGCCCCCACATCCTTGATGTTACTTCTCAGCACAGCCGCTGTCCTAATGAATGGATATGGGGCACGGTTGATGGTCTCATAGATGGCATCATAATAATAAAGTCTGTTGCCGTGGAAGACAACTCCTTGCGGTGACCCTGACGAGACTACTTGTGAGATGGACCCAGTCTTTATAAAGTATCGTTGGAGCTGTTGAGGAGGAAATTTGTCATCTGATCTACATGATCAAACAAGTACAGACTAATGCATGCTAACATTTTATTTAAAATAATTTTTTAATCTCTATAATGGTCACTATGTTAGAATGTAAAGAATATTGTGGAAAGAGCAGAAAAATGCTATTGTATTTTGAGCTGCAAGTGTCATTAGCTCTTTTATGAAAACTGTAAGGAAAAGGCGAATGATGTATAGGACATACCAACAGAAGAAGTGGGTTTATGTTGGAAAATACTAGATAAGAAAAACAGAGGAAGACAGAGAAATGTGTGTGAAAAGCTTAACAGCTGGCCTACCAAAACTAATGTAAACAACACAAACTTGATTAAACAACCAGATTGCAGAAAGAATGGAAGTCATGATCACCAGTTTCTGCTTCAGGTGCTTTAGATCAAGATAAAGAAGAATGAAACTTTTATTTTAACATCCCACCAGAGAAATAGAAAACTTATCACATGTTAGGCCAAATGTTAAATATTTGAGAAAAGCTGTTGGAGTTTCTAAAAGCGACAATGCGTAACTGTGACATCAGAAACATGACAGGCGTAACAACATGCATTAAATTAATTGAGAGATAAAATACAAAGTGGTTTGGACATCTTAAGAGAAGGAAACCTGAACAGCTACTGACAACATACAACCTTAAGAGATCTAATGACAAAAAAATATAAATAAAATGGTGTATATGCAACCTCAGTCGTACACTAACTAAACCCATATATGGCAAAAGAGGCAGCCTTGTTTTTTGGCCATGCTATGAGAAGACAAAAACTGGAACATGCTGTGACAACTGGAAAGATTTGCTGAAAAATAGATAGAGGAAGACAGCGTAAGAAGATTCTTGACCGTCTTGTATCATGGCACAGAGGGGAGTCAACACACGAACTGATCCATGACGTCAGAGATCGTAATTTGTGGAGAGGCATGATCTCCCACACCAGCAGGCAAGGCACTGGATGATGAAGACAAAACCAAGGCAACACATCTGGCTTTTGGATGCAAAGTTAGGCTATACCTGCACATAGGCTTAATGACAAGCATGGACTAGGGAAAAATAAATCACTACATGATGAACAGACAGACAAACAGACTGGCAAGCAGATAGAATGGTAAATAAGGTGTTGTGATGATGGTTAATGCCATTTTGCAATCACTAAAGAAGAAAATTTAGGCTTTTGAGCTTAAATGTTGCAGAAAAGCCCTAAGGATATCATGGAAGAAAAATACTGATATTCTATAAGGATATCATGGAAGAAAAATACTGATATTCTATAAGGATATCATGGAAGAAAAATACTGATATTCTTTGAGATCTGAACATCAAAGAAAACTGGATTATAAACAGCATCATGTCTCAGAAAATGAAATACTTTGGTTACATTAAACATCTCACTGGCTTGGAGAGCGCAGTAATGGAAGGCATGGCTCCTGGAAGAATAGGCTGGGGTTGGCCAGCATGAAGATAAACACAGGCCATTGCAGACACCTTGGGCATGACTGTGCAAAAAAACTGGCAAGTGAGTTATAAACTTTTTGGTGGACTCTGACGTTCTGCAAAGATGATGATGTTGATTAATACTCTGCTAACATAGTGGTTTGATGTTCAATCCTCTGCAATGATTGGATTTTATTTGTTATCCTGATAACTATAGACCTAGATTCAACCCCCTTCTTCATCTGCTCTATATACCTCCTTGGAACAAAGACAGTCAACCAACTCACACCAAACTGTCCTATCCTTTGCTGTCCCTTTCAGCTTCCTCCATGTCCTCCCCATATTGTTCATTTGTCTCAAATTCTCTTCTTCATGTGTTTTTGAGTCTCTTTCTATTTTGTTGGCCAGGGAGGATATAGATAAGTGAGTGCGTAATTTTACTATTATCAGGTTTTCTCAATGTGGGTCCTACCAGTGTCAGTGTATTTTCCACAGCTGGTGGTTCGCTGGCACTTGTTTAGATCTCTCCATGTGTTCTACATTGGTAATTCTGTCATATGCCTTTATTCCTATTCTGTGCAGGCATCAATTAATGAATGTTTATTAGTAATAGTTTGAGTTCTTAATTGATTTAATATTAGAGTTCAATTTCCTTGGCCTACACAAATTTCCTAGTGCCATGAAAGCTGACTTGTCTTTTGTATGCTTATTTTAATATCTCTATATGTTTTCCCATATTGTCTACATTGCTAGCTTCAACCTAGTTAATTAAAATCAGTCAGTCAGTCTGTGTATTTATCTGCCTCTGCCTGCCTACCTTTCTGTGAAAAGTATCAGTGAAGTATAGACTCTGAGACTGTGTATCTAGTGTCAAATATGCTGGGTTCCGGATGCCTACTGACAGCAGCACTCTAGGATTTGAGCCATCCATATCCATCACACCAATCTTGGCAGGAACTCCCGGCACTCCACCATCACCCCAGTACAACAACCTGGAAAGAAGATCAAACATTTCATGACTGAAAGAACAAATGGAAAAAAAAAACACTTTATTTTATTATCCATAAAAAGAAAACAGTTCTACACATTATGTACTCTCAGATCCACATAAAGACACAAACTCAACTAATAACTTATTCTAATATCCACAGAAAGAAACCATTTCTACCAAATATTTATTATATTATCCACATCAAGACAAAAATTCTACCAACAATCTTTTCTATTATCAACATAAAGATAACAATTGTACAAACAATTGTTTTATTATCCACATGAGTACAATTTTACAAACAAACACTTCTACTATCCACATAAAAACAATAATTCTATAAACAATTAATTTTATTATCCATATACAGAATACAGTTCTACAACCAATTTATTATCCACAAAAAGAATGTAATTCTTCAAACAATTTATTCTGTTATCCATCAACATATCAACAATGATTATTGGTACATGTTTTTGAAAGTAAAGATGATTTAACATTTTCAGTATAAAATCAAATGTGCCACCTGGATTACATTGAGTTTTGGTGTAGTTTACATTGATAAAATCTTTCTATATGTGGTAATAAGCAAAACTATTTTACATTGCTCATTGAATTACACTTGTTTTTCAGCTAAGTATTCTTTTCTTTGTTTGTTGTTGTTGTTGTTGTTGCTTTGTTTTTCTTCTTCATTAAAAACATTTGTTTGCCTGTATCTGTGTTTTTTCCTTTCATTGAACTTCCTAGCCATATTTTATGTTTAGTTAGTTAAATGACAGATGATCGTCATTGCACATCGAACCAATCAGTCCATAAGTGTTTGAATCCCCTCCTCAGTATATCTTACAGCGGGTAGCGGCTCACGACACTAGTTCTGTGTTGTTTTATTAACCTTCCCATCTTCCGGTCAAAATGGCGGTGGACGGTTGTGACTTTATGTTTATTCGGATTCCAGCAGTCACCTCCCCTCCCCCTTTTCGACGAAATTCTACTCCTTCATTGCCCACAAAACCCACATGCTATAGTACGAAGATACAAACTGTGGACCTCTCTCTGCAGGGTCTCAAATCTATGACTGCATGTACAACCTGCCTCAACTGTCAGGATCATATTCTATTAATCACTTATTTGCAACTTGTGACTCAAACCAAAGAAGTACTATTTTTACCAACAAAAATGTCCAATGTCATGCTGCTTGTGGTCATAATGAAGGCACGACAGCCTTTCTTAATTTATCTGCCAATAAAGCTGTTTCACTTACACTGCAATATCATGGCTAAAGAAAATGAATTATGAAGTGAATGAGTAAGCAAAGACGTAAATTATATAAATACAAAACCAACTGTCCAGTATTTTTCTGATCATAAAAATATCTTCCCACTCTATGGCGATGGCATTACGGATGCAGTTCGTAATTCCATTTAACCGCGTTCGAAACACAGTTGCAGATGATTTGGCAACAAACCGCCTTGCATTAGTTTTTTACGAAATGGTATTTGTGCCAGTCGTTCAGAAAGCAATGGCAAACTACTGAACTTAAACTTGCCAAGAGATCACAACAGCAAAAAATTCTGATGTTGACAGCGACTTCCTGTAAATAATATGCAACTGACTTTTAACTAAAAATATCTAGTAGCTATTTTATCAGATAAGCCAGTGTACTAACCATTACAAATCCTGAATGCTGAATACATGATAGAAAAACAGACATTATAACTCCAAGTACATGACAGGAAAACAAAAGTTACAATCTAATTCTGGAGAGTCAATTTGTGCAATAACAAGCAATCATATTTTATCCAAAATGAAGAATAATTCAGAATATTAATGTAAATTTAACTGCACATAAATACCAGAATACAATGTGGAAAACAAATAAATTCTAGTTTGGAAAAAAATTCCTTATAATCTGACAAATCATCAAAACAAAGACTGCCCTGTAAGAACCATCTGATGGGTTTTTCTGGTCTCTATGACCCAAACATCCATAATACATAAAATGGCATGTGCTATACAACAAGACCAAATGTATGGTCTGACAGAACTCTGCTTACCCTTTGCTGGGGTCCACACACAGTGACAGGGGGTTAGCAACATCTCTATTTCTGCCATTGTTACTGTGCAACACTCTACGGTAGTGGACAGGGCCATCCAGTCTCATCACCTGGGAGATGAAATGATGTTTGCAGTGGTATAATACATCCTATTACACAGTGCAACACATTTTGAAGTCAAAGATCATACCTCACTCAGAAATGGTGAGCATATACAAAACATATATATATCACAGGGATCATCATCATCATGTGCCACGCCACTAGATATGGGTGGTTATACTTTGCTGTCTCACACAGTCACCATAATCTTGGATCATATCTGTGTTCTTGCCTGATTATGCCATGTGGCCAAGTCATCCAGGCACTTGTCTCTGTCTTCACCTTGCTCTTTTCCCATCAAGATTGAAATTGTGTGAGTCATCAAACCTTGATATACTAGGCATCTGTAAAGAAGGTAGTCAGTAACTGCTTTCCTTCTTGGCAGTGACCATACTTGTTGGTTACCACAGCCATTTTTTTCTACAAAGAGATCCTCTGCCTATTGTTGCCAACTTGAGACTATAACCAACAACTATCTGTTGACTGTCCTCAAGCTCATTCCACCAACTACTCTCATAGCTTCAATTTACCCTGGTGGGGGGGGGTTTCATGGGTACTCCATCTTGCAAAATTGTGGCCTGTTTGTGAGAAGAGGGAATGAGGTGCTTTATTTCTCCTTTGATATTGAATACTCCTACCCCGTCATACTTCCGGTGTAATGGCGACGCGATGACTCGTTCTTAGGGGAGACGCTGTTCAGTGTTTTTCTGTGGATTTCCTATGGAAATTCCCGTGGAATTCGTGTGGATAGTGTTTTTCCTTTGGATTATGTGATGTTATTTCGTGTTCATTTATTGGAAGTGTTCAAAAGAAGCCACGGAAGGCAGGTGGTGGATGAAATTTTGAGGGCAGCCGACAGATATTTGTTGGTTATGGTCTCGAGTTTCGCGACGGCAAGCAGAGGATCTCTTTCGAGAGACAATGATTGCGGTCATCCGGCCAGTATGGTCACTGCCATAGAGGAAAGCAACGGCAAACTACCTCTTTGAAAGTGCCTAGTTTATTATGATTCGCTTAAAGACTGATCATCGCAAGACAAGGACAGAGACATTAAAATTAGGAACATGGAACGTTAGGACGTTAAACAACGACGGAAAATTAGAGAACATAACACAAGAAATTCAAAGAGAAAAAATTAATATATTAGGTATGTGCGAAACGAGATGGACAGGAGCAGGAATCAAGATACATAAAGATTTTAAGATTATTTATTCTGGAGGTGAAGATCGACATAGGGGAGTGGCAATAATTTTGGACCGGAAAACATCAACGTCTGTTCAGGGATATTGGGCCGTGTCGGACAGAGTTCTACTAGTTAAATTGAGTGGCAGACCTTTTAACATAAATGTTATTATTCAGGTATATGCCCCAACAGGAGAGTCCAGTGAAGATAGTGTAGAGGAATTTTATAATGACATAGAGTCTGCCTTAAAGAAATGTAAAAATTCAGAAATAAACATCATAATAGGGGACTTCAATGCAAAAGTAGGAAATCAAGGGGATAGATACACAGTAGGAAACTATGGTTTAGGAGAGAGAAATGAAAGAGGATACAGACTAGTAGAGTGGGCAAAAGAACAGGAAATGATTGTAGGAAACACCTGGTTCAAGCAACACCCTAGAAGATTATGGACCTGGAGGAGTCCTGATAGCAGGATTAGAAACCAGATTGACTACATTCTCATTAGCAGAAGATTTAGAAACGCGCTAACAGTAGCAAAAACAGTTCCCAGTGCTGATTGTTATAGTGACCACAGATTACTCACAGGAACATTGAGGATAAAGTTGAAGAAAGTCAAGTATATAACAGGAAACACTAAATATGACTTGTGTACATTGAGTAATGACAAGGAAATACAAAACAAATTCAACATAGAAGTACAGAACAGATTTGAAATATTGTCTGATCTAGAGATCCTATTCCAGGATGTGGATGATCAATGGGAAATGTTAAAGAATTCAATCAATGTGGCTGCAGAAACAACTATTCCAAAATTAAAGAAGGTGGGTCGTAAGAAATGGATGACTGAGGAAATTTTACACTTAATGGAAACAAGAAGACTCAACAAAAATAATCCTGCCAAATATGAAGAAATTCACAGACAAGTCAGAATATTATGTAGGAAGGCAAAAGAATCATGGCTTGAGGAAAAGTGCTTAGAAATTGAAAAACAACACAACAGTCAAAATACCAAATTAGTGCACAAAAGAATTCAGGAACTTACTAATAAAAGAACAAGTACATCAACAGGCTGTCTAAAAACTAAAGATGGCAAAATCATAATAGAAAAAGATCAGATTCTACATGTATGGACAGATTATGTGAAAGACCTGTATAATGATAACAGAGAGGAACAGTATGCTATTAGTAATTAGATTTAATAATGAAGGACCAGAAATTTTAAAGATGGAGGTTCAAAATGTTCTTAAGCATATGAAAGCTGGCAAGGCCCCCGGTGCAGATAACATCACAACAGAAATGATTAAAGCTTTAGAAGAATTTGGACTAGAGCAAGTCACTAGACTGCTGAACACGTTATATGATACTGGAGATATACCTTCTGAATTATGTAACTCTGTATTCCAAAGAATCCCAATCCCAATTCCTCTCAATCCCAAAGAAATCAGGAACCTTAGAATGTGATCAACATAGAACAATTAGTATAATGAGTCACATCACAAAGATTTTGTTACGAATTATCATGCAAAGAGTGAGGAAGAAAATACAACCTGAAATAGGGGAAGAACAATGTGGGTTTGTAGAAGGAAAGGGTACAGTAAATGCTGTGTATATGCTGCGAACAGTTATTGAACGTGCTTTAGAAGTAAACAAGGATATACATCTTTGCTTTATTGACTACACAAAGGCTTTTGATAGAGTTAGACATGTCAACATTGTGGATATGCTTGCAGATCTACAAATTGATGGGAAAGACATTAGACTTATAAAAAACATATATTGGAAACAACAAGCTGCCATAAGGATTGATAATGAAGTAGGACAATATCAACCTATTAAGAGAGGTGTTAGGCAGGGATGTGTAATGTCTCCAGATCTTTTTTCCCTATACAGTGAAAATATTTTCAGAAATGTAGAAGACCTAAATGGAATCAGCATTGGAGGACAAAACATAAATAACATTAGATATGCAGATGATACAGTATTGATTGCAGACAATGCACAGGATCTGCAACAATTAGTAGATGCTGTTGTTGTACACAGTGAGCAGCTGGGGTTGGAATTAAATTGTAGGAAGACACAGGTTAAGGTCGTCACTAGGAAGAACAAAGTACCACAATGTTCTTCTTCTTCTTTCGTTCGCTTGAAATATGTCTATAACTGCAGTGCTGTCTCTTGTATGAATTGAACTGTCTTTTTCAGTTCACACAGCGGTCCATAGAGTTTATCTTCCACTGTCGTCTCTCCAGGCCAGAAGGTTTGCCTAGATATGCTATATTTTGGGCAGTCTTGGAGTATGTGCTCTGCTGTCTGTGACGCCAATCCACATGTACACATGGCTGTTTCACCAATCTTGAATTTTGTATACATGTGGTTGCGTAATCTATTGTGCCCTGTTCTGAGGCGCAGAATAATGACTTGTTCTGGTCTATCCATAACGTGGTAGTCATCTTGAGCAGGTTTTGGTGGCTTTCTGACTGATTTGATTATTCTTTTCTTTTGGTGGTATGTTACAGGCACATCAGGCTGTTCTTCTTTGGCTCCTTCCTTAGCCAATTGATCAGCTCTGTCGTTCCCGGGTACTCCACAGTGGGATGGTATCCACTGTATGGTGACCTTATGCTGACTGCTAAGTTCAGAAAGTGGTGTCCTTAGTACTGGCAATTTCCCAGACAGGAGCGCCTCGAGTACTGATTTTGCATCTGTCAATAGCACCACAGGTTGTGCACCATTGCTGGTATTTAGTAATTTCTCTGTTGCTATCTTGATTGCCTCAATTTCAGCAGTACTTTCCTGTCGGTACTCTAGCTGTCTCCCTGGTATTATTTGGGTATTCTATGTACACTCCCGCTCCTCCATTTCGAACAGCATTTTGTGCTGACCCATCTGTGTAGACTCGGATCCAGAGGTCCTGTGGGTATTCTTCATCAAGGAAGCTGAGAGTGGCTGTTCTGCGTTGCACACTGTTCTGATCTTCCGTGTCAAATATTCCTCTCACTTTTGTCTGGATTTGTAATGATAGTCTATGCTCATCTTTCCATGGAGTTCGCTCTGGAATAGTTGTTAGGGGGATACCAACTGTGGGCAGATCAGTGGTTTCTCTGCAGAGTCGTTTGGCCTGGTGGATAAAACTACTTCTTTTCAACCGCCCCATAGCTAGGTTTTCAAATCTGTTCTTCATAGGGTGGCCTGGCAAGCTGAGGAACTTTTCTGCTTGTATTAGCGTTTTCGTATCTCTGCGCCCACTCAGTGCTTGTGTCCTCCCCATCTTCTCCATTTCCACTATAGGGGTTGATCTCATCCCTCCTGTGGTGGCTCTAAGTGCTTGATTTTGCACTTTGTCCAGCTCTTGTAGTGTGGTTTTTGCTGCCGAACACCATGCAGTTGACCCGTATTCCAGGTGTGGTCGTATGCTCTGTTGATAAACTTTGCTAAGTATTTTCCCACTGGCTCCCCATGTGGTTCCACTTAGCTTTCTCAGGATGGCTATTTTCCTTCTGGCTTTTGCTGCTGCTTTGTTGATGTGCTTTCTCCATGTCAGCCTGCCATCAAATGTTACTCCAAGGTATGTTGGTTCTTTATCTTCTCGTAGGGGTGTTCCATTTATCTGAATGGTCCCTGCCTTTTGTTTTGGAGAGAGGGTAAATAGGGTGGTGCTGCACTTGTCAGTGTTTAAGCTGACACACCATCTATTTGCCCATGCAACAAATGTATCTACAGCTCTTTGTAGTAATCTGGTGGCCACTGATGCATGTTCATTTGTGCTCCATAGAACCAGGTCATCGGCATACATTGCGGCTTTAATTCCATGCGGTAGATTAGCAACGAGATCATTGATGAAGATTAGAAAGAGTGTGGGGGACAATACTCCGCCCTGGGGAACTCCGTGACGCAGTAGCACTTTCTTGCTCTTTAGTCCGTCTATCTGTACTCGGGCTCTTCTGTTGTGCAAGTATGCTTTCACCCATTTGTACATTCTTCCATTGACTTTGCAGTTTCTCAGTTTATTCATCAGACCTTCTTTCCAGACTTTGTCAAAGGCTTTCTTCAAATCTATCCATGCCGCAAGCACCAGCTTCTTCTCTTGGAATGCATCCTCAATTTCTTGAGAGAGGTAGGTTGTCTGATCTTCCGTAGAGTAGCACTGCCTAAAGCCAGCCTGCTGTGGCACAAGGATGTTTTTACTTTCAATGTACCACTGCAGTCTGTGATTGATGATGCGCTCCAGTGTTTTGCAGAGACAGCTGGTGAGGCTAATTGGTCTGTAGCTAGAGGCAATGGAACTATCTTTCCCTGATTTTAGGAGGGGTATCATGATTGCTTCTCTCCAGGCTTGTGGAACACTGCCTAAGGTCCAACTGTTATTGAAGATCTGCAACAGCTTTGCTTTAGCCTCTGTTCCTAGGTTCCTGATCATTTCATTGGAGATACCATCAGCTCCTGGTGACTTTCTCATTTTCAGTTTTGATATGGCTAGCTCCAGTTCGCTGATTGTGATGGGTGCCTCCAGAACCTCATGTACTATTTCCTTCTGTCCTGTATGTTGCCGTTTCTCTCGAATCTCTTGTTGTTTCTCTGGACTAATTTTGATATTGTTATCTTGTGCGAATGAGTCCGCAAAATGGTCAGCTGCTTGCTTTCTTGTTAAGATGTTTCCATCTTTATGTAGTGCAATTTTTGAGTTTCTCCCTGTGCCCTCATCGTTAAGTTGTTTTATTAGCTTCCACAATTTCCTTGTATCTCTTTCAAAGTTCAGAGACTCTGTTTTTTCCTGCCAGCTTTTCCGTCTTGCCTGCAGCTTGGCCCTTTGAAATTTGGCTTTTGCATGCTGGAATTTATTGTGGTGCTCTTGGCTGGGTGTGGCCTCTGCTTGCTTTCTACATACTTCCACATCATTATGCAACTGTTCCAGTTCATTACTCCAGTAGGGTTTATATTGTTTACGGGCTCCTCTTGGTACTGTTTCTCGCGCTGCCTGTAGTATGCATTTCCCAAACTCTTCAACTACTTTATTTATGTCTTTCTCAGTGTTCAGGTTTCTAACCAGTATGCTGGTGCGATGCTTGTACACTGCCCAGTCTGCTTTCTTGTAGTTCCACCTCGAGAGGGTGCTGCTTTCACTTACAAGCTCATTTTCTACAGTTAGAAAGACTGGTCGATGGTCACTGCCACCTAGTTGTTTCCCAACAATTCATGTAATGTTCCACTCCAGGTCTGGTGAATGAAAAGCCAGGTCAGGTGTAGTTGTAGAGTGCCATGATCTCGAGTAGAAAGTATGTGGGTCGGACGGCTTGTTAACCAAGATGAATCTATTCTCATCCTGCCAGTCTTCCAGTCTCTCTCCTCTCTGGTCCATGTGATCATAGCCCCAACTCTGCGAGTGGCTGTTGAAATCGCCGCACACAATCATTTTTTCTGTTAATGGTAGTGTGTCCAGTGCCTGTGGACGGTCACTTGGACAGTAGTAATTGATCAGATGTAGGTCTGTATAGCCTGTTTTAAGTTTAAGTGTCTGATACTCAGCCCATTCCATATGGACTTTGATTTGGGAAGCAGTGATGTTATTTTTTACAAGGGTAAGTATCCCACCTTTTCGCCTGTCCTTTCGGTCAGATCGGTAACACTGGTAGCCTCTGATTTTGAAGGCTATATTTTCGTTGAGGTGAGTTTCTTGCAAGCAACATATGCTTACTTTTTCTTTGTCCAGGATGTTTTCTAATTCTACTTTTTTGTTGCTGACTCCCTCCGCATTCCAGTGCATTATTTTAAGTCTTAGTTTAAGTCGTAGTATGGCCAGCTGTTCTATTCTCATGTCCCCTGGCTCCACAGGACATCTGAGAAGGACCTCCAGTAGTTGGGGTTGGACCCTTTCAAGACATAGGGCCCGGCACTGCACCTGCCTGGGGGTCCAAAGCAGGGCGAGCACCATAACGTTTAGCAGCAGTCGACATATTCATTTTGCGTAATTGCGTGGCATCCTGATTTCTGTGGTGCACCTCCAGGCTGGTTGCCTCCGTCTTCAGCACCTTTCCTTTGCTTTCCACTCGAGTTTAGATGTGTACACACGCACACACGTGTCTGCACATGCATGTATGTGTATACACATCTAGAGCACACTGGTTATTTTCCGGCGCCAGATACTCGCCGTCGCCCCTTCTCCTGTTAGTTAAAACAGTTCCGCCACGTGAAGGCCAGGAGTTGGACTTTTGCTGCAGAGGTTATGTATTCACGAGCCATTGGGGTATTTAAGCAATGTTGGGCGCTCACCCCAACACTGCGCCCCGGCTACATACAGCAATTTGGAACCGTACCACAATGTAATATACAAGTAAATGGGAATATTCTTCAACAAGTGAATTGGTTCAATTATCTCGGAACAGTCATAACATCTGATGGCAGATGCCTTGAAGAGATTAGAACAAGAATCGCCATTGCGAAAATAGCCTTTAGCAAGATGAAAAACATTCTGACCAATAAAATGATGTCAATTGAAACGAGAAAAAGAGTGTTGAGGGGATACATAGAGCCTGTTCTTTTGTATGGATGTGAAACTTGGACAATGTGCAGTCAAGCTGAAAAACATCTGATGGCAGCAGAAATGTGGTTTCTGAGGAAAATGCAAAGAATACCATGGACAGATAGAAAAACCAATGACCAAGTACTACAAGAGACAAATGAAAATCGTAGATTGATTAGAGAAATTAGACGTAGACAGTCAAAATTTTTTGGACATGTTATGAGAAGAAATGGACTGGAGAACTTAGTGACAGCTGGCAAGATCGAAGGGAACAGACCAAGAGGAAGACCGAGAGGAAAATACCTGGATGGCTTGGCCACATGGCATGGACGAGACAGGAACACTGAGCTGATCCACGACTCTGGTGATCGAGTGAAATGGCGAATCATGACCGCCCACGTTTTCCGGCATGGCACATGATTGATTGATTGATCCCGTCACAGGGTTACCATCTTTGTAATTCAATCGTCTACTTCAGGTGTCTGGTCTTCAGCAGAAATTAGCAGTCATGACTTTCAACTCCTCTCTCCCAACTGATACCTTAAATATGTGATATTTCTACTGTTTTTTTTTTGTTTTTTGTGTTGCTCTCCAGCTGTTTGAGTTTTCCCACATAAATCTTTCTATCTTCATTTGCTCCTCGTGCCTAGAATTTTCCCTGCATAAAGCTAATTTCTCTTTCTACCTTATCTGTTGATATACAACAAACATTAAATTTTGTGGGTCTTTTCATTTCGATTTTGAAGACACCAACACAGCTGTGTTTCAAGCATGGGTATGCGGAATTATGAACTGCATCCTTAACCCCTTTGCCACGGAGCTGGCTTGCCTCCTGTAAAGTCCACTTTAAAAAGTAAATAAACCCTCTTTGGTATCACATTCTTAGCAGCATTTCTTGTGTCAGCTTATGATAATCTTGCCATGACAGGTGTCACTGGAGATGTCAAAATACAAAGAAGATTTTGTAAGAGTAGCATGGACATAAAAGAAAATTCAAGCAAATGTCAAAAGGAAAAGGTATATATTTTGGGCATGTTATAAAAACAGGAAAACTAGAATAAATTGTAAGAATTAGCAAGACTAATTGAAGAGGAGACAGAAAATGTCAGATCAAATAGAAAGTAGACATTGTATCAATATGTGGCAAAAGTAATGAACCCTAACATGTGCTGAACATACAGTGACACACTCTCCAAAATCAACTGGCATCACTCTTAACTGATTCAGTAACAAACAAAGAGTAGGTTTAGACCAAACATGGCACATACTCAAATTAACAAATATTATAATGTAAATTTCCATTTCTGACCATTGAAATTGTGGAAGATACCAAGAAACAAAACACATTTATTCCAGTTTGGCGATATATCATCCTACTGTTAAAATGGGAGGCGACATTTGGCGATATATTATCTTTCGGCTCTGAATCAGTTAAAGAGAAGAAGGAAGACAACTAAACACCATTTTCGCTAGGCTACAACACACTAACACTTCAGTAACAAATATGTTGACTTTTGTTTGCTGGTGTTGTGCAATAGGTTCTTTGTGTTGTTTAACTTCTGCATTTCCATGGCTAGGTCCTCTCCTGACTTCCTCTGAACAGTCCCTGTTTTTCTTAATTATGAAGCCAGGTCTTCATTGTTGATTGTATTTGTTGTCATTTCGCTATCAAAAACTGCATTAACGGCTGTCTCCATTCAACTCTCTAGGTTGCCACATATTTTACTTTTTTTATACACATGCAGTCAATCTTGATGTGCAGGAGTAAATCATAGACAATTAACAGGCTAGTGAGGAATTACGCGGAAGCTGCAGAGATGTGGTTTTACAGAAGAATAATGAGAACAAAGACTCCCTTCTTGTAAGAAGTTAACTCACAAAGAGAACTGGTTACTCGCATCAGAAAAAGACATTCTTTGGGCATGTCATGAGAAAAGGACAGCTGGAGTATGTTGTCACAATGAGAAAGTTGGAGGAGAGGAGAGGCAGGGGAAACCAAGAGAGAAGATGCTGGGCAGACTAACATCATGGCATGGAGAAACATAAGTATTAAAAATAACTGATAGCACAAGAAAACGAAGGCTGTGAACAGATATGATCACCAATGGCACATGGCATGTTTAGTTAGTTAGTTGCATATTCTTTACAGGACGTCACAGTCAAACCCAGCATTTTTTGTCTGTTTGTGACTAGAAGAACAATACACATTCTGTGAAACATTTCTTTAATCATGCTACCTAATCCCACAATAACAACGATCCCCATTCACTGATACCTCCAACAAACTGGCGGCAGCATTGGCCCAGTACAAGTTCCTGGACATCCAGTCAATTGCGATTGCATTTGGGCTGCCAATGACTGCTGTAGGTACAAACTCAGAGGTGTTACGTCCATTGACTTGTATCCTCTTCAGGCTACCCTGAAAACATATAATTGAAATTAAATCTACACGCATGAAAGGAACCATAGTAGAAGAGTGGCTAGTATACTTACATGTCAACACAGTGGTTCTTGGTTCATTTTCCATTAATGTCTTTTTCAGTCTGCATTAGACTGGACAGAGAATGCAAATAAAACCCAAATGGTTGATGAGACAGATGTACAGGCACTGATTTTTGAAAATCATTCCCAGGGTATTATAATCATCTGGAACACTAAAGGTTTTGACGAGAGGCCTAACACCTACATTTCCCAATACCTCAGAGTTAGTGATTTTCTCTGTCCACCAGCAATGATCCGAATTTGTGTATATCCAAATTTCACATGCTAAAAATATTCTTTTTATTTTTTGAGATGGAGTTTACATTTAAGCTAGTTGCATATCCTTTTACAGGATATCGCAATCCACCCGAGTATTTTTTGGCTTTTGCTATTTTCTAAACAATTTAATGTTCAGTAGTTGTGTCATAGCTTCCTGATTCTGAATGGTAGATGCTCATACTATTGTGAAAATCAACACAAAGTGGTCCGCTTCCTAATCGCCTGTGTGTGATTTCGAAACCAGTATGTCAGGTTTGTAAAACTGCATTCACTACGTTAAGCCATCAATGCTGGTATGCAATGTGTGTATGGGGGAAAGGAGTGGGGTGGGGGACATTTCTTATGTGTACACAGATCCTCCTAATTTTGTACCTTCATCCAATAAGGCTTGATTTCAAACTCACTACCCCATTATCCCAGCAACGGGGGTACAAACCCATGCCCTCTGCACCATGAATCATACCAGTTCAACTCTAAGCCATTCCAACCTTTCATTAAGAAATACGCCAGTTTAAACATTTGATTTTCTTCACGTATGTTTTTGTTGGGTTCATCATCATCATGTGCCATACCAATAAGTTTGGGTGGTCATATTTTAACAACTCACATGATCACCAGAGTCGTGGATCAGCTCTGTTTTTGCCTTGATTATGCCAAGTGGCCATTAACCTCTCTACCTTCCCCCTGTTCTTTACCTCTCAATCTTTCCAGTTGTTACCAAATTCTTCAGTTTATTTCTTCTCATAACCTGCCCAAAAAATTCTTGACTGTCTAATTTCTCATATCAATTTTAATCACTTTTTATTTGTTTCTTGTAGGACTTGCACATTCGTTTTTCAGCCTGGTCATCGTATGATTTGCGTTTTCCTCTGAATCCACACTTTTTATTGAGTTACCCAGTTACATTATTTGTTTGAGTTTCATTGAACCTTCTGAGTCCTTATAATTTAGTTTTTGTTCCATTGTCTACTGTGTTCTATAATATCTATTTCTTTTTCGTTCTATAAGCATGTATCAATATGATTAATTTATGTATTTCTAACTTTATTTTTACAATCTCAAGGATTT
The DNA here is from genome assembly GCA_963921405.1 of Cepaea hortensis. Classification (NCBI taxonomy): domain Eukaryota; kingdom Metazoa; phylum Mollusca; class Gastropoda; order Stylommatophora; family Helicidae; genus Cepaea; species Cepaea hortensis. The sequence continues at coordinate 34,820,307 of OY992879.1, read as the reverse complement.
TGCCCCTCATTCTTAATTTCCTCAAACAAAGACTTTGCTTAATCTGTATGCTACCAAACTGAAAGAATTAATATCTTATTTTATTACATTGTGATTAAACAGGCCAGATTTCCTATACATTTACCAACAGGCAGGTAAGTTGGAAGATCATCATCATGTGCCTGCCAACTGGTGTGGGCATTCATCTCACTACACAGAGCTCAGTCTTTGGTGTTCTGGATCAATACTGATGATGATATTCCTCCATGTCACCATCTGAGCCCAACCTGGGTTGTGGGAGATCGGCAGGGGTTCTGGTAGAATCTCAAAACTGAGAGGGAAGGTCAGGAGAACTTTCAATCAGATAGCGGTAGGAACGATTAGTAGTGTGACTCTTCAGGGGCTGTTGAATGAAGGGACGGAGCACGTATGGGAATGTCCTGAGTGCAGTGACGTCAGTGCTTAACTCAACTCAACAACTCAGCTGAGCCCATCCAGCATTATTTCTCTAGGTCTGCCTGTCTCTTTTCCCACTGATCTTTCCAGTTGTCACGATGTTGTCCAATGCCTCTCTTCTCATCACACGACCAAAGACATCTGTTTATCTCTTTCTTATTGTTGTATATCAAGTTCTAGTTTCATTATCCTTTCCCAGGCAATTGTTAAAGTTACTCAGGCAATCCAAGGTATTTGCAACATTCATTGCAGGAACCACCTCACTGTTGCTTCTAAGTTCTTCCAGATATGTTCATTCATGTTCCAAGTTGAAAGATACTTACATTAATTTTCTCTACATAGTAAATGAAGCCTTCTCTGCTGTCAAAATCAAAGTCCTGGCCATTGCTGATGGAACTGACAGGGATAATGCCAGTCACATTTGTGCTGCCTAATTTGATTCCAGCAATGAAGCGTGACTGCATGAACAGCAAAATCTCTGATGAATCTGTAAAGATTTAAAAGTAATCTTTATGAGTGACATGGCTAAATATCTGGAGGCATGTGTGACGAGGTAGCACCTAGATTGCTATGAGAACATCACGCTAACTAAAGTAGCACTGACGTAAAAACTAATTCTGATCTAAATATACGGTCTTAATTCCAAATAATGACATTATGCGATGCCACTGTTCATATCTGTGGTAAAAATATGTAGCAGTTTTAGTGACATTTATTATCATGTCATAATTGAAATTGACGTCATATTTTTCTCTTCCACATTAATCCATTAGAATGGGGATACCCCCGGGAAGGTTAACCCGGTCAACAAATGCCAGCAGAAGTCGGATGTGTCGGCCTAACGGCGCAAGAACGCAGCTCTGCTGTAAACAGGCACAATGCCGTCACATCCGGAAAAAAAATCCGGATGAACGCAGAAGAAGAAGAAGAATGGGGATATTGTTTAAAACTAATTACTTGGTTCTGGGGTAATATGTGATACACAATTATTACTGCAGTACCAAAGTCGCAGGTAACAACTTTCACCTGGGCTAGTCTACATAAAACTATTGTCAGAGACAGTCGTATACAAGAAATTCCAGTCAATATAATCAGGTCAAATCTTGCTTAATGACTCTTTAAACCAGTGGAATTGTAATACAAGAGTGAAGGAGCCTCGTTGCTGCTACACTGTCTTCATGTATGAACCTGTTGGAGGTTACAGAGTAGCTGATTCACCATCTGGTGGGAGAGTGAATGTTGAATCCTAAGAAGCATTGGGTACCTGTTCGTACCTCGACTCACAGACTGAAACAGCAGGATGCAGTTCACCTCTGCCCATAGATGGCATCGCAACACCCCAGGTGATTCAGTATTGTCTCATCATCCATGAAGTTTGTCAAATCTGTGTGTGTGTTAGTGATGAGCAGAGGCTTATTTATTTTTGTTTCACGCTTCACCAATTTTATTGCTTGCAGAATTTGTATCAATGGATAAATTTGTTGGCTCTAGTTCATTGTCTGAAATAAAAACTTTTTGTAAATCTGTTTTTTTTTTCATTAAAAGAAGATAATTTTGTTTTTGTTATGCCACCCATATACTTCTTTGAACGCAAGGTATGTGAGTAAGTCGATGCAAGTGTTTACATAACAACTATAGAGGACTAATATTTCTGACAAAAGCACCTGGCCAGATAAACAAGACATTCGTGTTTGATCTTCATACATACACAAGTGCTCTTTACCTTCTGTCTTTTGTCTCATAAGTGAATCCCAGTCTCTTCTAATGGGACCATCCCTTTAGACATTTTTCTTGTTATGAGCCAAAATTTATAGAGACTATTGGCTAACTCTTGGGTAGGGTTTTCTGCCTATTATATTTAGACATACCCTAATGGCCAGTGACAGCATGCAATGTATAGTCTAAAGTTAATATATACCTCTATACAACCTTTAATATGAAAGTTATAGAAAATATACGTCTGTACATACTTTTAATATGAAAGTTATACAATATCTACTAGTGTACACATCTTTAATATGAAAGTTATACAATACATACATGCTAACATATCTTTAATATGAAAGATGAAAGTTACAAAATAAATACTTCTCTTTCCATACCTATCATATGAATGTTATACAACATAGACTGCTTCTTTACATATCTATAATATGACATTTAATCAATATATATTATTTTCTCTCTCTCTCTCTCTCTTTCTCTCTCTCTCTCCATATCTTTAAACTGAAATTTATACAATACATACTTTTTTTAAAATAACATCTAATACAAAAGTTATACAGTACATTCTTCTATGCATACCTTTAACACAGTTGTGAGCTGTACCATCCAAGGTCATCCCAATAGGACACGCACAACTGTAGCCAGTTGGTCTTGGAGAAAGCAGACACAGATGACTGCACTGGGCATCCTGACAGGGGTTTGTACCTTCAGGTTACAAGGAAAAGACCTTCAGTTATTTATGTCAGAATGTAATACAGAAAAATATAATAAAGTGTGCTACAATATAATTAAAATGATAATAGAACACTGTTTCCATTCCAGCTTGGCATATTGTTGTAATCATTTGAGACCTGGTCAATAAAAAGATCAGAAACATCTGATGGATGCAGAAATGTGGCTTCTGAGGAAAATGAAAAGAATTCCATGGACTGACAGAAATACAAATTAGGAAGTTCATTCAGTTTTTGCCAATCAAGGAGAGGACAAACATTCTTAAGAGCTCTATTGTGCCAATCCTGATGTATGGAAGTGAATAATGGACAATACAGTCAAGTGAGGAATTTTGTGGCAGCTATGGAGATGTGGTTTTAAAGAAGAACGATGAGAACACCGTGGACAAATAGGAAGAGCAATGAAGATATCTTGAAAGAAGTTAACTCACAAAGAGAACTAGTTACTCACATCAGAAGAAGACAGTCCACATTCTTTGGGCATGTCTTGAGAAAGGGAATCTGGAGTATGTTGTTATAATTGGAAAGTTGGAGGAGAAAAGAGGCAGGGAGAGATCAAGTTAGAAGATGCTGGATAGAGTGATATCATGACAGTTTGACGCCATGATGAATATGAGTATTAATAATGATTGGTAGTATATGAGACAGAAGACTGGACAGCCACAATCATCAATGTCACACACATGGACTGTAAGAAGAAGTGCTTCAAGAAAAAAGATGAAAACCACACATTAATAAATTAGAATCAAATGCAATGCAAAATGACTATTACCTGTTGGCTGTTTGATGATATTGTAAACAGCAATTCCCAGAGGTCTGGCAATGCTTGAAGCAAGGACTGACCGGTCGGTACAGTTGAACTTGTTGCACATAGACACTCTGCTGGCTGCTCTGTCTGTCCAATATAACCAGTCCTCATAGATGGTCAGAGAGTGGGGATGTCGCAGGAACTGTGTAACAGAAGAATAGCAAGTAATTGATCAGCTCCATCAACTAAAAGAAGAAAACACATGAATAGTAATTTTACTTCTCCCTTTATTCCCCATTGGAGCATAGGTTCACAACCAACTTTCTAACTTTTGCTATCTTCTGCCGCTCACTCTTTGTCCTCCCATTTTATTCATCTTATAATTTTCTTTTCCATTTGTTGTTAGGTCTGTCTCTATTTCATTTTCCCTGTGGGTTTCAGTGAAGGAAATGTATAAAAATTACTTGACGTCAATATTGTTTTTATCAATACAGTGACATGCAACCTTCTGAACTTCAGTCCAGTGTGAGTGATATATGCAAATGTCCATCAACCTTTGTGTCCACATATATTGTTCCTTTTATCTGGCTTTGGTGTAAGTCACAATTTACTTATATCTATAAGAGTTGTCTCGTAATAATTTGTACAAACCTGACTTACCGAAGCCAGCTGTGGTTGGACTCTATTCTGGTGCCAGAGAAATATTCCAATTATTTTGCAAAAGGAAAACTAATTACAAAGTAACAAACGGAAACTCAAGTTATTTGTCTGTTATAAATGAATGAATCGATACTATCTTGGAATACAATTACTGATTTTCAAAAACAAATAAAATGATACTATTAGAAGGAAACAGGAATTAAAAATTAATGACAAAGGAAGCAATCAGACACACCAGTAGATCATTGTTGTTCTACCACACAGTAAGTAAGGGACATTTTTGAAAGACACATTAAGTTACTATTTTTCTTTACTCATCCAATTATGTTAAAACTATATCATTATGTAGCAGGTTCTTTAAAGAATATCACTCTCATTGCAGCTATATTCAAATATATTACTTTTAAATCATGAATACAATTAAATATATATATCGCTTATATATCGCCAAAATGGTGTCATTGCAAAATGTTGTCTCAATTAAAATATCAATACAGTAGTTTTTCCTAAGCAGCCTCCTTTAATTTGATATATAATACAATATGTCTACCTTTAGGTCATAACTGTGACACACCCATACTTCAAATTTTCCACCATCCATTTTTCTTCTTTCGGTCCAAACCTATGTCCCATTTTCCACCTTCCATTTTTTTGGGGGTCCAAACCTACTTTTTGTTTGGCTGTTAAATAACCAACCCATGATGAAATCTATGCTGACATGGGCCTAATCTCAGTTGGTATATCCTGTACAGAAAAATGTCCTGGCACATTCTAATATGTCTCTCCACAGATATGAAATTACGTTACCAATCTTGCACACACCTCTAGTTTCTGAGCTTGGAGAGGGAAGGAAAGCTCCACACCAGTACCAAGGTAGATAATAATTCTGTACTGTGTTGTGAGGAAAGTCTATATCAACTTCACTCTGAAGATGCAAGCCCATTTCAGTGCTCAAATGTCTTGGAAATCAAAGCACCAGACTTAACAGATTAAGTGCCAAACAAAAGGTAGGTTTGGACAAAACAAAAATGGATGTTGGACAATGGGAAGTAGGGGTGTGTCATAGTTATGACTTACAAGTTGTTAATATGGTATGATAAATGTTGTATTAGAATGCAATGACAACATTGCAGCAATATATAAGCCCATGGAAGATATGGGAAGTCAATCAGTTCAGAATTAACACTCAGGTCTTCTAGAAGATTCTGCAATAAACCAACCAATCAACACTTGACAGGAAGCATTATGAGACACATATTTCTTCTGTAACAAACCACATACATGATCATTAGCAAACACTTGATGTCTCCCAGACCCATCATAGTTACAGAACTCAATGAAGTCCATCCGTGCATCTGCAAAGTACAGTCTCTTGTTGGGATAGTCAATGGTCAGGGCATTGGGCCAAAACAGTTTCTCAGTAACCAGAGTGATACGATTGGTGCCATCCAAACCCGAACGTTCAATGCGTGGATTTTGACCCCAGTCAGACCAGAACAGGTATCTTACCCTGAGAACAAACAATATTTTAAAACAAAACATTTTCAATGCATGACAATGGCCAGGTATGCAGAGAACAGATCATCAGAAAACCAGTTAAAATAATACATTTTCCTCTTATTTTTCCATGTTGCATAAGTCTTCAGTTATCTCTATTATTTTACTACCTCTTTAGATTTTTTCCTGTGTATTTCCATCTCTAATTCTAATTTCTGCATTTCCTGTTTTACCTATGATACAGTCATATATTACATTGACGACAGCTCAGATGCGACAGAACAAGACAGACAGGAGACAAGGACAAAGACAGAGTAACGACAATTCATGACAGGTGACCAGGGGTTTATGTGAACACGATTCGGAAGATTTTTTCCACTCACATGGCCAGCGGGTCAGTCGGACTGGGAATGGGGACAGAGAAGCTAGTCAGATGTTAGATGGGATAGAGAAAGGATTTAGATTGTAACGAGTGATAGGAATAGATTTGTTAGCACAAGGTTAGATTGTAAAATGGGTTAGTCAACGACTAGGGGTGTCGTAAATGATATTGTGATAGAATTATGTTAAGTTAGGAAGTAAGGATTTGAGTTAACAAATTGTGCATGATATAAAAATGTGTGAGTTGTTGCAACTACAGTACGAATGCCGATCGACTGGAAAGAATATGTGCTAGTGATTTCTGGATGTTCATGGTTAAACTCGTGAGATGGGTTTTGTGGGAGTAATATTTTATTGTGAATAAACCGCTATTTTATCTGGTGACATCAAAGGTTGTTTGAAGAGCTGTCGCCCTATGAATAAGTCAGTAAAAAAGTATACAACCTTATAACACGCCTTAAAGTGCACTGAACATACAGTGCTAGACCCATAATTGTACAGACCAATCAGCACCGGGTGGGTGATGTGGTCAGTTAGTTAGTTAGTTAGTCGAGATTCCAACTTCACGGCAACGGGTCGTCCCCATTATTCTCCATTCCTGTGCCAGTGAATGTCACACAAAATGCTCCCCACTGTCCAATGTGAAAAGTGGAATAGATGGGAGTCTCGGCAATCCAACAGCCCGCACAGGTACACTGTGCATAATGCCGCCGCCAGAATGCCAACACGAAATTCATCCACAAAAACCACAGTTCATCGTCAATGGACTTGGCAGTCACCAGAAAGACCTCATTGACCCGGGTTTTCTCACATGGCTCGGTCTTTTACTGCAGGGAGACCCGCTGAAAGTGTCGCATAAAGCACGAACTCCGCAGCTTCAGTGCAGACTCCCAGGAGATTCCTGAAAAATGCACTCGTGAACCGAAAAGGCAAATCAGTCAATTCAGCAACAGCCGGTAGCCATTGTTCCGAACATGCAGGTCAATGTACAGGACAGATGTAAAAGCATTCCACGCGAATTCCACCCATTCACTAAGTAGCAAGGCAACGGAACCATGTATTACTAGTCCAACACAAGGAAAATGCAATTGCAAACCGTAGCTACAAGCATAAACACGCCACAGGCCTTAACAGTTCAACGCATAACCGCTATGTTGGTGACCGGAAGCCCGGGTGATGTGGTCAGTATCGCACTGGCTGCCTTTACTTCCCAAGACATTTCTTGATACTTATTTTAGGCTGGGTTGAATTGAGTGCCCAGATCAGTTGTAAAACATCCTCATCCACAATCTCAAGAATACGCAAACACAGATAACTGAGTCAGTCATAGAAATGAAAATATGAAATGTGAGAATGAGAAAGTGGTGTTGAAAAAATTAAAGTGTGAAATGTGAGAATGAAAAAGTAGTGTTGAAAAATGAAAATATGAAATTTGAGAATGAGAAATTGGCATTGAAAAATGAAAATATGAAATGTGAGAATGAGAAAGTGGTGTTGAAAAATGAAAAAACAAAAACAAAACCAAAGTAACAAAAAATGTATAATGGAGATCAGATTCATGTGCATATCGCAAACACATGTGCACAGTTGCTTACATATGCACACATGCACAAGCACGTTAAATGCAAGGATTGACTTACCCATCACGAGGATCAACCTCTATAGCCCTAGGGTTTGTAATGTTCTCACTAAATAAAACCATGCGATTCTCCCCGGACAAGTTGACCACTTCAATGGTCTCCATGCCATAGTCAGTCCAGTAGAGGTTCTGACCAATCCAATCCACAGCAATGTCCTCGACCACATCAATGCCAGTGGCTACAATCTGAGAATCAGTTATTCCAAGAGATAATTATAGGTCTACCATGTCTAACAATGGTCACAGGTCACTACCTCAAAAGATCAAAATCTCTCGTACGGTCAGATGCCTTTCACAAGGTCATACATCTCTAACATGGTCAGATATTTCACAGGGATCAGACATCTCTCACAAGGTCAAACATCTCTCACAAGGTCAGACATCTCTCACAAGGTTATACATCTCTAACATGGTCAGATATCTCACAGGGATCGGACATCTCTCACAAGGTCAAACATCTCTCACAAGGTCAGACATCTCTCACAAGGTCAAACATCTCTCACAAGGTCAGACATCTCTCACAAGGTCATACATCTCTAACATGGTCAGATATCTCACAGGGATCAGATATCTCACAGGGATCAGACATCTCTCACAAGGTCAGACATCTCACAGGAATCAGACATCTCTCACAAAGTCAAACATCACTGACAAGGTCATACATATCTCACAAGGTCAAACATCACTCACAAGGTCAAACATCTCTCACAAAGTCAAATATCTCACACATGAGAGAGCAAGTAATAGTGCCCACAAGCCAGTCATACATCTCTCACAAGGTCAGTCGTCTTTTCTGCACAGCTTCCTCCCCCCCCCCCCCCCCCTGATAATACTGACACACGGCAAACAAAAGCAATCAAACCAAACATAAGAACACAAACTAGTAATTATATTGAGCCACAGTGCTTCACTCGTTATTTACAGGTAACTTATGCAATGTTCATGCTCATTACTCCACAACCCCTGATCTCTAAAGTTTATATTATTATTATTGGCCCCTCGTGCCTCTACTTTTGTCTTTGGGCCCAATGCCATTTCACGTAGCATGGTACATGCAAGTGTTCATTTTCTGTCATGTTGTTCCATATAAGTTGTTCATTTTATCTGGCTCAGGTGAAAGTAACAAGTTCCTGATTATCTTAAAAGCTGAATATTCAAAGACAGTTTTTTGAGTTGAGTTGAGTCAAGAACCGACACCACACCACTTGGGACATTCCCATATGTGCTCAGTCTGTATCTGCAACAGCCAGTGAAGAGTCCCAATACTAATGGTAGACAGTTTTTTTAAACAATATTTACAAAGGAGACATTCTGGAATGAGTTTAATTTATAAACTCTATTATTCATTACTATCTTACGAGTACTTTAACAATGGCAGACTACCTTCTGTATAGGTGCCTACTAAACTCTAACAGTCAAATCAGTTCACTGAATATCTAAGCTCACGGCTGATGGACAATGGAAATATAATGACAGAAATAAGAACAAACATGGTTCTGTAAAAACTAAAGTAGTCAAAGCCTTTATAGACTGGAACAAATTGAATAATAAAACGCAGAGTATTAACATGCATATTTCCTGTGGTAACATATGGGTGTGAAAATTCAATAATTAGAAATAAGCTGAATCATCATAATCACGTGCCTTACCAGCTGGTGTGGACAATAATTCTTCCCCAAAAATTGCGATCTCCAACGACATGGATCTCTTCATCTGTTAAACCCTTCTGTGCCATGACACAAGACTGACAAGAAACGTGGACACTAGGAGGTCAGCATGGCAGAAAGGATAAACTTTTGGTGTTCTTAAACTTGAGCTCTTAAACTTATGGTGTGTTGATGCCAAGTTAGCAGGTTCAACTCCTATAGTGGTCCCATTTGATTCGTGCTCCGAAGGTCGTGGGTTCAATTTCAGGCTATGCCTTTTAGTTCATGAGTGCATTTTTCTCAGAGACTCCTGGGGGTCAACGCTGGGGCTACAGAGTTCACGCTTTATGCGACGCTTTTGGCAGGCTGCTCTGCAGAAAGAGGCTGAGCCATATGGGATAAAACCCAGCACAATGAAGTCGATCCTCTCGACTTTTAAGATCTTTTTAAAGACTGGTTAGTTCCAATAAAATTTTGACTTCTCGTCCGTGACTTTGGGACATAAATTATAAGTACCTTAGAAGTTGGAGTGGGTTCACCTGATGGCAAGGGACACTAAGTAGAGAACGCTAATCCACATGCAAAAACCAGCCCAATGCGCTAGAAGTAGAAGTACAAGTATGGACTACGCTTGAGTTCAAAGCGAGCGAATGAAAATAAAATAAAAAACATGGATACAAAATGGGTTTAGATTAAACAACAGGCAGATAGCATCTGCCATCAGATGTCATTGAGGCAACCAGATTTGTGAAATGTTTGGACTTATCCCAATTAACATAATTAAAAATGTCAACTTGGATCCTAAAACCCACCTCTGTTAGGTTGGTTCCATTGATGTCTGTTCTAAATATTTTCTTCAGAACAGTGTCTGAGAAGTAAACATGGGATTTGTTGACATCTATATCTATCGCAGTCAGTGAACGGAATGGAGGCAGTGGCAGGGTGTCATACATCCACACTTCAAGGTTGGACTTCACCACTGATGTTCTGCTGGCAATAAGCAGATGTAAAGCTGTGTCATCTGAAATAGTATGAAACAGTAGTTAGTTAGTTAGTTAGTCAAATTATTCTCATCGCACATCAAAAAATTCAAATAGTGGTTTAAACAATGTGCATAAAAGAAGTTTTAAGTGTTTAACAGTTTAACAAATAAAAGTTTAAAAGTGTTCAGAAAACTACAGTTTTAAGTGTTAATAATGTACACAAAACTAATTTTAAGTCTTAGCAATACACAAGAAATGGTAGTTTCCTGTGTCTAGCGGTGTACAGAAAGTAATACTTTTCATAGTTTAACAGTGTGCAGGAAAGATTAGTTTTTTTTAGTTCTAGCAGTGTACAGAAAACTATATATGGCATTGTTAGGGGCATGGCAGAAAAAGCTAAAGGTCTTTGCACAACAATTCAAATGAGCTCTGAAAGAAAAATTTAAGACCCAAGATGAGGCCTTTCAAAGAACGGCTACTCTAAGAAAATAACAAAACTTACAGAGCGTAGAAATATGGGTCATATAAGTCACATAGTTAAATACATACACTTTACAGTGAGTATATGACAGACAACCAAGATGAATATGTTACAATAACAACATCTAACTACTAGTGAACAGTACAGTTACAGTTACAAAGAAAGTAAATAAACTAGCACCTAGAAGATCTAAAGAACTGTGCCAAAGGCGTTGCTTACTTTGTTCCACTGTAAGCTCAACACAATACTCAATTTAAGAATTGATGTAACTGAACTCGGGACATTCCCGCACATGAGCCACACCCCTCATCAAACGCTATCACAAAGTTCATGTGCTGATTATTCCAGTAGTAGATTAAAAGTCCCCCTGGCTTTTCCTCTCCGATTTGAGTATTGTCCAGTCCGTCTACTCACTGCCCTCTGAGCCAGTCTTCCCAGATACAGATACTCCATCTGTTCATCTATACCCTTTACCCAACCCCAGAGGGCATTCATGACATCACCTTTATTTTCTTATCACAGAGGTATTAAAAAAATCAAAAAAATACAAACAAGTGACACAGTTAATCAATGCTTTTTACATGCACCAGTTTATGTAAAACAAAATTCTGAAAGACTGTTACTGTACAGAGAGACAAATCTCTGCAAGAGAAACATAAGAGACATGTTATAAATAAAGAGATTGGATTAGTTCAATGAGGATTCACAAAGTGTTCAAATAGGTGGTGTTTGTAACAAACCTTTTCATGACAACATTTTTCACGAACCATTGGAAGTGTTTAAGCTGAAGAAAACATGGCAACTGATCAAAATATAATGAACTTTATTCTCAAAGGGTCACACATTAGGCACACAGTCAAGTCTTACATTTGGCCCTTCAAGGCAATCATATTTCACACAATAATTATTTGTTCCGTATAATGCATATTAAATTTATGTAGTAGGTAACAATAATATGAATGCTGAGCACACACACAATATGGACTAAATACAGTATGAGACATACAATCATTTAGATACATACAAATCCCACTAGCCCACCCACCCCACCAGTCACCATCCACATGCATGCAGGTTAGCTACTGTTGTGGCATGTTCGTAATGCGAAATAGGATTTTATAAACTAATTACAACTTTGTCTGGCAGAGCGGCTAAGAACCATGGGTTCTCCTTCGGGAGACCCGGGCTCGAGTCTCGATAAGGTGTGGATTTTTTCTGTTGGGGGTAAAAAGAAAATCCTAACCTGCAGTTCACGGTGACTGCACTAGCCAGGTGGCTTTAATTCTTCAGGCTCAAGACACCCAACCCCTCCCCACCCCTACACTGCAAGGTACTATACACAGTAGATGACAGTTTACAGTTTTTTGACAGTTACAAATAAAAAGGGTCACAAAGTAGGAAATGCTTTACATGGCCATATAATTCATAACAATGTGTGTATATAAATATAACTTAGTATAAAACAGAAATAGAAACTTTCTCAAAAGTCTGCAAGAATTTTATTTTAATTTCACTGTAACTGAATAGGCTAAACTTCTCCAATACACATATAATAGAGCTTTTGCAATCAATGTAGACTTACTTCTGACAACTTGGCAAGTCCTCTTGTCTGACAGGAGTGTGTAACCCTCTACACACCTACACTTGTATGAGCCCTTTGTGTTGATGCAAGTCTGACTACACAATCCTGGTGGGTCACATTCATTGGCATCTGTTTAAACAAAAATGTGAACACTATTAAGTTGTGAATAGAATGAAAATGGGGTGAGGGGGGGGAGAGAGAGAGAGAGAGAGAGAGAGAGAGAGAGAGAGAGAGAGAGAGAGAGAGAGAGAGAGAGAGAGAGAGAGAGAGAGAGAGAGAGAGAGAGAGAGAGAGAGAGAGAGAGAGAGAGAGAGAGAGAGAGAGAGAGAGAGAGAGAGAGAGAGAGAGAGAGAGAGAGAGAGAGAGAGAGGGTTAATGCTGTTGAGCTGACACTGAAAACAAATAAACACTAACTGTAACTTGGCAGCGTGACAGAAATGAAGACAATACTGATGGGAACAAATGTTTCAATTAAAATCTTTGCCAATAAACTAAAAAAAAACATGATTAGAAAACTTAAATATTACAAATACAAATAAGTAATTAGTTAGTCGCAATATGTCTTGAATTGGCTAAATACATTTGTTTTGGTTTGTTAATGAATAACTTTTATCTTGCAGGATATCTCCAAGAGTGCTCTAGTCTCTACTTCTGTCTTCTACCTGTATGAGCACCAAACAATACATGTGTGTTAATCTGTTAGTGAATAACTTTTATCACACATGGATATTTCCATGAGTGTTCCAGTCTCTCATAGATCACACATGAATATTTCCATAAGTGTTCCAGTCTCCCATAGATCACACATGGATATTTCCACAAGTGTTCCAGTCTCCCATAGATCACACATGGATATTTCCACAAGTGTTCCAGTCTCCCATAGAATCACACATGGATATTTCCATAAGTGTTCCAGTCTCCCATAGATCACACATGGATATCTCCATAAGTGTTCCAGTCTCCCATAGATCACACATGGATATCTCCATAAGTGTTCCAGTCTCCCATAGATCACACATGGATATCTCCATAAATGTTCCAGTCTCCCATAGATCACACATGGAAATTTCCATAAGTGTTCCAGTCTCCCATAGATCACACATGGATATCTCCATAAGTGTTCCAGTCTCCCATAGATCACACATAGATATTTCCATAAGTGTTCCAGTCTCCCATAGATCACACATGGATATCTCCATAAGTGTTCCAGTCTCCCATAGATCACACATGGATATTTCCATAAGTGTTCCAGTCTCCCATAGATCACACAAGAATTTTTTCACAGTGCATGAGCTTAGTAGCATTGACGAGTGTGTCAAACGTGTGTCAGAAACACACAAACTTTACACGTTTTGTGGATACATTTTCTAATTAGAAATTTTGCCCAAGCAGCAGCCTATTCATTTGCTCTTTTCAATGTCCAATTGCCAAGGGATTTTTAATGTGTGCAACGTGTGCACTCTTGAGTTTTTCATGCTTGACAGAAGGCTCGATGTTCGATCCACTACCCCAGGAAGGAGTTTAAATGGTTTTAAAAGCAAGAGGACTGACTTAATTGCACTGAGTTTTATTCCATATGGCTCTGTCTCTCTCCACTGTCTCTCTCCACAAGTACCAACAGGCCAGAAGAGAGCAGACCACTCATAACCACGGCACCTGATATCCAAGCCAGACGAACATTTCCACCACACCAAATCCGTACAATACGCCCTCTTTCACACAGGAGAGTGATAATTATAAAGATACGTTCCCTCTTCTCCACAGCAAGGATCAATCCAGTAGTAACAACAACGTGCCACCACAGCCTCCTGTTAGCCACGAATCAGAGCCTGTAGTTGGAAGTCGTTACACACCCGTGAGAAATCAACAGTATCCATTCCATTGTAACCCAGAGTTGTTATACCTCACACGGTTTAGCCCAGCTTCACTTCGGCAGGCATTTATGATGTCGCTGTACCAAGGACCAACACAGCCTGATATTTACTAGCAATTCAGCACAAAGCAACACCGGATCGCGGTACAAGAAAGAGCCTCTCCTAGAAAGTTTATGCGCATACTTGGTTATTGATTTATATAGCAACGTACTAGATTGTACATGGCTGTAAACATTGACTCGTATTGAAGTCACAGAGATTGACACTTAGATATCTTTTATAATACTTTTTATCGCGTTAATACTCTGAGGGGGTCTTCACTCCCTGCTTTAAACAGAAACATTGACTTGTATAGTCATTTATTGATTCTTTTGGATAACAGTTGGTACTAAGCTTGTGAAGTAGTTTTTTCAGGTTAATTATTTGTTGTATGTTCTTTAATTCGTTTTGTTCCTTGTTTGCATTATATTCGTTTGTCTAATTAGTTATATCATTATAATATTGTCATTTACTTATCGATTTGTATTACTGATATTTTGTAAGTTAATGTAATTGGGATTTTTTTATGATCTTGTATTTTTGCTTAACTTTGACTAATTTACAATTTCTTCATGGATGAAATGTCTGAGAAGTGGCAACACTGGCTCAATAAGTCAGGAATACGCCTTGGACACTTAAACATTTGCAGCTTATTTAACAAGCTACCAGAGTTATCTTCTATTCTTAATCAAAATTTTCATTTATTCGGCCTTAGTGAAAGTAGGCTTAACGATAAAATTTCAGATGAGGACATCTCTATTAAAGGGTACAAAGTTTTTAGAAGGGATCCCTGTAGGAAACAAGAGACAGGCATAGTAACCTATGTTTCTAATTTACTAAATGCTCACCGTAGGCTAGACTTTGAAACATGCGAAATAGAATGTATTTGGTTAGAGCTAAAACTTCAAAACCGCACACCCCTGATAATTGGCTACCTCTATCGAAATCCCAGTGCTGGACACGTCTGGTACGAAAACTTCACTACCATGATGGATGTGGTTTTCGCTTCTGGGAAGGAAATTATACTACTCTGAGACTTTAACATTGACACCAACAAATCCAACATAATATGGGGAAATATAATTGCATCATACAATTTCCAACAAATAGTACAACAAGCTACTAGAGTAACAAAGTTATCTTCAACAGTCATAGATCACATTTATGTAACTTGCTCAGACAACATCATAGAATGCACCGTACCCAATTGGGCAATGAGCGATCACTACCCAATATGCTGCACGTGGTCTAAAAAAGGAATTAAAACTCCTAAACATAAACACATAAGTGTAAAATATAGAAATTACAAAAATTTCAACCAAAACGCATTTTTACAGGACTTGCTCAGTTCACCTCTAGACAATGTTTATCAGCTTCCTGACCCAGATGATGCTCTGGAATTCTGGATGAAAACCTTTATTGATGTTTTTGATAGACATGTGCCAGTCAAGGAAGTTCGAGTAAAACACCACGTCAAGCCACCTTGGATCACCCAGGAAATACTTCAAATTATGAGAGACAGAGATAAAGCACATAAAAAGCGGGATCTCAGTGCATACCGTACTCTTAGAAACAAAGTTCAATATAACATACGACAGGAAAAGAAAAATTACTTTAAGAACTTAGTAATGGATAAAACAAATAGTAAGGATATATGGAAGGCAATTAACACCTTGACAAACAAGTATAACTTCCGAAATTCTTTACCATCAAATTATATTACATGCGACCAATTCAGTAATTTTTTTCAAACTGACATAGACCAGTTGAAGGCTTCAATACCTAATTCTCCTTGCAATTTATCTTTATTGTCATCGTTTTGCGAGAATAGATGCTCCCGCGATATTCTTTCCGACATACCGCTAATGACAATCACTGAAGTATTCACTTACCTCAGTAACCTAAAAAACACAACCTCATCTGGGTTAGATGGTATCAGCAACCGGATTCTCCGTTGTGCTGCGCCAGTGATCTGTACATCACTAACCTATGTATATAATCAGTGTCTCACCAAAGGCCACTTTCCATCAGCTCTCAAAATCGCTAAAGTGTACCCTCTTCTTACATCTGGTTCATTGGACAATGGTCTCCCAAACAATTACATACCTATTTCCTTACTATCATCACTATCTAAGCCAATAGAAAAACACATCCATAAAGTAACATTACAGTATTTAGTTCGCAACAAGCTTATTGTTGACAGCCAATCAGGATTTCTACCAAAATATTCTTGCCATACGGCCCTAACAAACATGTTAGAAAATTGGCACCAGAATATAAACAACAACAGTCTATGTGGAACTGTGTTTATTGATTTCAAGAAAGCATTTGATATGATAGACCAATGTCAGCAACTCACTTGCGACAGGCGTACAAGGATTCTCTTCTTTTACACTACACGAAGTGACAACTCGTATCATTTGCAAAAGGATACATGTTTATTCGGAGCTGATCAACAATAGCTCCATGAGCGGAATACCATAAAGGTATTGAACATAGAATGTGATAACGATAAGATGGAATGAGGAGATGATGTACACATTATAACTATTGAAGCTAAGCTAGACTATTATAACTATAATACTGTCCTTTAATAACCACAAAGTATCCCTAGCGGATACACGTCTGATCTCTACACCGTCTGATGTCCGTCTGAGCTCGCTGAGCGTGGTGTGTTCAGCCACCAGCAATTAGCTCAGCATGCGTTCGTTGGTTTACGTGCTGGGCCCTGGGTTGTGCTGACCAGAGTTACTCGGTCCTTCCTCGTGCACCCGGTTTCCCAGTCGCTTGGTAAGTGCGCTCATCTGCACTGGTTGCCCTTCTTGTTGACACAAGGGTGTCCCGTTACCGCTATTTATAGCGATAGTGTCTCTCCTGTCTGGTCTCCTATCCTATTACGTCACTTGCCCTATTCCTATGCTCTATTTCAGCTCTTCTTAGTTTAGAGCTATCTCCTAAGTCTTTGACAACCATGTTATTTTAATTAAAAAACTTGAGACAATGAAAATTGGCCCTAATGTAGTCACTCTAATATCATCTTTTCTATCAAACAGAAAGCAAGTAGTATCACATAATAAATCTCTGTCTCAAACCACTACCTTCAATATTGGAGTACCGCAAGGCTCTATTCTTGGCCCTCTATTATTTGATTATGTGGTTGTTTCGGGATTTGAAATTTAAATATTGAGCACAACCCACTACTGGCAACGCCGATCGCATTCTGATATGAACCTAAGGCCTATCCACGTCAATATGGAAGCACTATACTCGAGTTTCGCCCTCATTTGAGCTCGTCAGTAGTGCATATCCCTGACCGGATCCGGAAACAGTCCCGGATCACGCGTGTGAAGCGGGTGTGTAACCACGCGGCACACACTGGACACACCAAATTATCACAACAGAAATTCTGTTGTGATAATTTGGTGTTTCCAGCGTGTGCCGCGTGGTTACACACCCTCTATTATTTGCCATATATATTAACGATCTACCTTTGCATCTTTCGTCGTCCTGCGATCTATTTGCAGATGACTGTACAGTGTACACAAACGCTGAAAACTGTACTTTATTGGAGTCGTCTTTACAACAAGAATTAAATAATGTAGTTAGGTGGAGCTATTCAAACCGTATGCAAATTAACATCACTAAAACAAAAGCAATGTTATTAACAACCAGACAAAGACTTCAAACTCTAAGCTCACACACATCACTTCAACTTCACATCGATAACATGCCAGTAGAAAGTGTAATTGAGCACAAAACATTAGGCCTAATCATTGATAGAAACCTAACCTTTAATTCCCACGTTCAAGCGCACATTAAACAAACAGCGAAAAAAGTCTACCAACTCGCCAAAATTAAAAACTTCCTTGATGAGGACACAAGGAAACTATTCTATACTTCTCATATACAGACACACTTTGACTACTGCTCCACAATCTGGGACTGTTGTTCTAATTCAAACACCAAGCGACTTTACTCACTCCAGAAATGGGCCATGAGTCTAATTTATAGCAAACATTTATCTGACAATCCTAGCCTGTATAAACGCCTTCAGTTACTACCATTCCGCAATCGCCTGCTTTTCAATAAAGCTAAACTAATTCACAAAATCCTGCATCAGAATGCCCCAAATTACCTTTGGCCATTGTTTAAGGCAATGCTAACCTTAAAAAATTTAATTCCATAATACTTAATTTCTATGTTCTTTTATGGGATAGGGTTTGATATTAAAGACTGCTGATTGATAAAATATTGTCAAATTGACTTTGCACTTAACGATTGCTATGGAAACCAAGATAAACAGCGGCCATCTTGAATTTCTTAATGTACCTCTAAAACATTTATTTTTTAATGTACAGGCTAAATTCTTTGTTTTATGTGTAAATAAATAGACCCTTTACAAGTTGAGTAGAAAATTTTAATGATATCTCTTTGCAGTTTTTTTTTTCAAAATGTGAAAATGGTAATGACATTTTTCATGACATTTTTTTTTTTTTTTAGTGTAGCGCAAAAACTAAAATGTAATTTTCAAGATTAATCTACTCACAATGTAAATGATATAATAAAGAATATTTCTGCAAAGTTTGAGTGATATCTAACGAATAGTTTTTAAAACAATTGTACTTATGTATAAAAAACTGGCGAAATGAGAAAACGGGGAAAAACTAATTATTTTTTTGTTATTTATTACTAATGCACTCTTTTACGGAGAAAAAAAGTGTAAAACTGAACCTTGAGTGTTAAAATTGTCCTGCTGAATATGCAGGACCTCCCTCCAGAGCATGCAGCTCACCTTGTCTCTTCAGTTTGGCCGCTCGTACAGTGTCGTGTCTTTTAGTTTGTTTGTCCTTCTTGTACTTCAGACTATTTCTTACTTGCTTCTGCATCCTAAATGTTCCTAGTCTCTGCATATGCAGGTCTGTAGAAGGTCCATAAAACTGGGCAGTGTCTTGGGCAGCAGCAGCTCCAAAGTTGAACTCTCTTGCTGCAGTTACAACTGCAAACTGAACGCGCTTGCGTGAGGCAAAGTTGTCTTTAGTGCATCGAGCCCATATCAAGCTGTGTAAACACTCATTTCAATTCTGAGTTTGTCCTGACACACATCTACTAAGTAGTTTAGTTTAGTTTGCGCAGTGCTGTTCCAAGGCGTTTACTGACATGGTTGATACACTCCTCTTTGTCTATCTGAATGTCATCCCCATATGGTTTGATCTTGGTAAGTTCCGCAAATGTTTTGATGTCACCATCAGAAAGTATTGACGTGTAGCGAAGTTTATGACGGGCCACAGACCGTCGCCACAGCACCCTTGCAGCCTTCACCTCCATCATTCCAGCAGATCCTTTTAAATTGTTGTCACAGTTTAGAAGATGTTCTGCCTTCCATGCTGCAAATTCATCTGGTTTGTCCCTGGAAAGTGTCTTCCCAGTGGTTTCACACACCTGGCAATATGTGGACATAACATGGGCATCTATGCAAACTCCTGTAAGAACATCCACTGCACAGCCAACTCCAATGTGGGATGTGTGGCCTCTAGTCAGCCAAGTGCCATCAAAGCTGACACTAATATCTAGCACATCATTGTCATGTAGAGTTATGCCTGACTGTTGTGCATGAGCCTGTCGAACATACTTTACGGTTTGAGAAAAAACAGTGTCCTCCAGATCTTCTATCTTTGAATATAGTTTATTCGCTTTGCTGTGAAATGTTTTGTGATGAATACCTTGCAGGTTCATATTTTCACAAAAATTATTAAATGATTGATTGATTGATTTAGGAACCAACATCACAAAATTATTAAATGTTGTTGCACCCATCCCACAAACTAATGCTGAATATACTGACTGGCTGTTGACAGCAAAAGATCCATTATTTTTTTCAGATAGGTATCTTCCACACACTACTTCTTCACAACAAGAGCAGTAAACCTCTGCATACACAGCTAATCCCTTGGCTTTCTTGCTGTCAGTTTTCAAAATAAGACTATCATTTTTACAAACTGGACAACATAACAATTTGATTATTGCCTCAATTTCTGAACAATCAACTCTGATTACTCTGTGTTCCCGTTTTTGATATCCATTGTCGTCACCAGAATCATACTTGCTGCTAGTGGATGTTGTGTATTTATACGTATCTCTTTTAAATTGGCTTCGGGTAATAAAAGAATCACTTCCACAACTTTGAGAAGAACACGATAGATTAGCACTGATTCATTCAGATTCACTGTCAAAACACTTGGATTTGGAAGAAGTGGCATGGGTCGCTTACTTTCAGTAGTTTCAGAATTATCTGTATCGTTTACGACGTTCTGATAGGCTTTTCGCTGCTTACGAGCATTTGCGAGGTGTAGTCTGAGAGATTACTTACGTTGACTAGATGACTGGATGTTAAATTTCTTAGAACGAGGCATATTTCAATGCGTGTCAGTCTGTCGTCAACAATGAACTTTCAGCACGTCGCCAGGTGTAAACAACACAAAGCCGCCATTTTGGAAACCCACGTGATCAATTTCAGCCATCGGCGAACGCGGATTGCTTACGATGTTCCATATATGGAAGTTTCCGGAAGATGACAGACACGAATAAACCCGATGTACACAGAAGAGCTTCCGATTAGACGAAAACGGAGTATCATGAACAGTTACGGAAGTTCACGACCTTTCCAGGGATACCTTACACGCGCGTGTCGTGTTTTCCTGAGATATCATTGCTAGGATTTGAAAACCGTCAATTTTGCAACAATTGTCAATAATTAGACAATTTGACACAGAGGGTGGGTTCAGTAAATTATGAATATTGCATAAAAATAACAGTTTTTAAACAAAAACAAGTACAGAATCTGATAGAAGACATGATAAGGTGACTAAAAATGAACTATTCCAAAAATAGCCAAGTTGACCAAAAATCGATGTTTTTACTGCCGCACATCGCCTTAAATATAATGCTAGACACAGTAAACGTTTAAATATACTACACATTCCGAAGCCTAGGATTGACTTGTACAAAACAAGCTTAACGTACTCTGCAGCTCAGCTGTGGAACAATCTTCCACAAGAAATCAAAGACATCACCAATCCCTATTCATATAATCGCAAATTATTCGAACACTATCTCAATACGGATTACCTTCCCCCTTAATAATAGAGATAATAATAATAATAACAAAACCCTAGTATAACAGCCAGTCCCCTTTTTGTAGGCCAGTATATTCCACATGGCTAATAATAAGTGTCAGACCATTATCTAATATTACTGTGTCGTGTAGTTTTGATGTTCGCATTTTGCCCATGCCTTTGTAATGCATATCTTTTATATTGTTGCTGTTCTTTGTTAGCCTTGAATGATGTGTG
Source organism: Cepaea hortensis (assembly GCA_963921405.1). Taxonomy (NCBI): domain Eukaryota; kingdom Metazoa; phylum Mollusca; class Gastropoda; order Stylommatophora; family Helicidae; genus Cepaea; species Cepaea hortensis. The sequence continues at coordinate 34,798,537 of OY992879.1, read as the reverse complement.
AATGAAATAATGTGTGAAAGAGAGTGATAGAAGGGCAGAATGTTAGACGGGCCTGCGTGCCCAATTCTTAACCCTTTGAAAATAAAGTTTGTTTGTTCGTTCGTTCGTTCCACAGGACAGCCTGCCGAAAGCGTCGCACAAATTCTGTAGCTCCAGTGATGACCCCCAGTAAGGAGTATGCCATCATTTCACTTATTTTGTGAAAATTAAAAGTCAACACAATGAGACGAACCTGATCTGATTAAGCCAGAGGTGGATGTCATAACCTCTGACCTACTCTGCCCCTCTTGATTAAATACAACTTACCGCAGAACACATCCTGAACTTCTACGCATATTTTCTTAAACTCTGGACATCCATGACATTAAACAAGTGAGCTACTGCTGTACCATGGAGATACCTCACATTGTACTTACCAACACAAGTCTTAGTTCCATTCAGCTCTTGCCCTCTAGGACACTTGCACTCAGCACCTCTTGGAGTCTGTATACAGACATGACTGCAGCCACCATTCTCTTGCTGGCAACTATCAGAATCTAATAAACAATTTATCTGTCAATAGATGCTCCTTGAAATGTTCATATTCGACTAAAACTATCAATAACCACTTAATGATGTTCTTAAATGGAAGCCTTAATTCTTATCTCAACTTATCTTGTTCCTCTTGTACCTTGCGGTGTTGAGGTGAAGCATAAACAGCTGGAGAGTGACTGTTTATGGGCTTCATGTATTGAGATTCCCATGGACTCTGCTATTCCTTCTGCCCATTATTTACATGGTCGGCCTCTTCATTATGAAGGTTAAAACAATTTAACGTTATTTCTAATTGATATTTCAATGGTTAATTTTCCAGTCTTTAATTGATTGGTATAAGAATCAATATCACAGCACACTGTGAAGCCCATGGATGCTCCTTCCCTCTAGCAAAGTATTGATGCTGATCATTCCAGTAGCATGCTGGTTGTAAACACACTGTATTCATTCTCTCATGTGTCCCTTCTTGCCAGACCCACACTTTAAATCTAAACTCACACATTCATAAATATATTGTTCCATATGTCACTGCATCTTTAACTACTGTTTGTTTCCAGTCATACTTTTACATGTGCCTTCACTTTGCTTGATCAATTAGATTCAAGAAATAAATTCCCTGCACTGCTGCACTGTCCATTAGTGCTTCCTCTCCTCAGACTATGAAGATGTTAATACTGCCGGCCCCCAAACACACACACATGTACATCCATGCATGAATGCACCCATGTGCGCACATATACAAAATGAAGGAATACTGAATGTTGATGTCTGTATAGATAAGAACATCTAAACAATGGATGAAGCAATTTTCCAAAGTTAGATGGATGAGATTTTTACTGCAGCAGTATGTTATGTTAGTGACAGAAATGTCCATTTCAACTAGATTGTCAGTGCAGTTTTAATGAAGGGTTATAGTTTTTGGGGGATTCATCCTGGTTGTCCATAAAATATTCACAGATACGATCTGCTGGTTTCACCAGTATATGTCATATTGCATCTTTTACAGATGCTGGCATAGATCTGGTAGCAGGATTTGAATGTACATGCTTTCCATATTTGAAAAACAATTTTCATGAAGTTAACCAAAGGTGTCTGAACAACAAATGGACACATTTTGCATCTAGTAGGGAAAAATTGGGAATCTGCTTCTGACAAATATGCTGATCAGGTTTTGATCCCACCTTTAAATCATTCTAGGATTCTTGTTAAAGATCCGCTGTGTCTATAGATCAGAGCAGAATATGCTGAGGAGAATTTTGCAGGATTTTTGGAAATACCTCTACTTGGATGAAGCATAGTCCTTTTCTTAAAATTTCTATGAGAATCGGTTTAAAGTAAAGATGAGCATGGAAGGAGTCCAGGAGCTCGTAGGCCTTGCTTGAAAAATTAAAGATGTCACAGCCTATTCTGCACAGATGAAGAAGTTTGGAGAAAGATGTAGCACTGTTGCAGGAGTGGCAGGACATACTGTGAGAATCTGTAGGCTTTATAGTAGGTCCATGAATGGTTCGATGTGCAATGAGGATGATCTGTCGACTAACTAACTAACTATAGTAGGTCGTGGTGGTTAGCACATGAAGCTAGTGTAATATAACAGTCGAAGCTAATGGTATACAGTAAATGTCCTCATATTTTTATAGAGCAATTGGCGCATGATTGTGATGTTATCAATATCATGATGGCCACCTTTGCTTACTATCACACTTCCTGTTACCCATTTAAGGAATACTGGTATCTAATTTTGAATAATAGGAAATATTGACCTCAAATATTGACTTCCTGTCTCATTATTTCAGAGTTTTCTTTCTGAATTCCATAATAAAAAAGTTACAAAATATAACATCTTTCACTTTAAAGAATGTAAATATTTTAGCACATTCTTATCACATTTACAAAAAATAATACCCCAAAAAATCAGTCACTTACTGCACACTGGACTTTCATCATGTCCTTCTGGGCAGTCTGGGCTTCCATTGCAGACTAGCCGCTCGTCAATACATACCTGGCTGCCACCTGGACACTCCCATTTGCCTCTTGGACAGGAGAATGGCGGCGGAGCTTTGGAGTAAAACAATGTTTCAGTAAATGTTAATATCATGCAACTCTTTAAACACAGATCATTTTTCTAGTGCAGAAGGAAGTCATAACGATGGAATCTTTAATTAACCTTCACACTTTGAGCATTAGGAGATTTATGTGGACTAAATAGATGAAACATCATGAAAGTTTGGAGAGAACAATCATGGAGGGGTATATGCCAGGGAAGAGAGGAAGAGGAAGGCCAAAGATAAGATGGGTGCAGGATGTGGCAGATGATCTCCAGATGGGTGTATCGGACGCTGGATATCTTGCTTATGATGAAGATTTCTGGATGGTTGTTATGGCAGCAAGGTTCTGTAAGAGACATGCTACTGAATGAATGATTGAATTAATGAAATAGATGAAGATCACTCAAATAAAACAAATCTGGTAAAGCACATATTGTTATGCTTGAGTTGTATTGGGTATATGGTGCTAGCCTCATATTTGTATAGACCAGTTGACACTATACGGGTGATGTGGTCAATATATGCTGGATGTCAATACTTTCTAGAACACTTTCTTATATCCATTTTAGGCTGCGTCGACCTGGGAGTTCAATGGAAAAAATAATCCCTGCCTTAATGGGGATCTGAAAATTTGACCATCAGGTGAGCAGGCAAGACTGCTGCTACACCCCCCCCCCTCCCCCTCCTAAAATAACCCATAGCTAAGTTGGGACAAAGTTCAGAAGTCTGCGTTATTAAGTGTGAACAATAACCACTATTCTCCCAGAAAGAGTACAAAACTAAATATACCAACAAAATAATACTAAACTTACCACAAGTAAGAGCTGAATCTTCATCAGAGTTATCTCCACAGTCATCATCTCCATCACAAACCCAACCTTGAAATATACAGCGACCATTGGTACAACGGAACCGGTTGGCAAAGCAAGTCACTGGAGCTGTTGAATAAGACAAATAAAGGGAGGTCACAATGGCTACAGGATAAAAGCATTTATTCTTAAACATGTGGTGTGCTGATGCTGAGGTAGAGGTTCAACCCTTACACTGATCAGTTGGACTAAAATGTTGGACTTCTTGTCCTTTACTTGGTGGCATAAATTACAAGTACCTCTAAAGTCAGAGTGGATTCGCCTGATGGCGAGGAGCACTGTTAATAGGGAAAGCTAATCCACACACAAAATTCAGTCCAGTGCTACTAGAAGTAGTGTGTATAGACTACGCTTGAGTTGAAAGCCAGCGCCAAAATAAAAATAAAATAAAATAAAAGACAAATAAAGTAAAATTTAAATATTGAGCACAACCCACGACTGGCAACGCCGATCGCATTCTGGTATGAACCTAAGGCCTATCCACGTCAATATGGAAGCACTATACTCGAGTTTCGCCCTCGTTTGAGCTCGTCAGTAGTGCATATCCCTGACCGGATCCGGAAACAGTCCCGGATCACATGTGTGAAGCGGGTGTATAACCACACGGCACACACTGGACACACCAAATTATCACAACAGAACATCACAACGCTACCCATCGTAGGCTATGCTCAAGATTTCCCAATCGCCGCGACCGACGTCCGTCAATCGATGGGACCCGAACGATCAGGACTTCTCACTGGCAAGGAACACCAGGCCTCCTAAATCCAGTGAGCAATAATCAATTGATTATGTGGTTGTTTCGGGATTTGAAATTTAAATATTGAGCACAACCCACTACTGGCAACGCTGATCGCATTCTGGTATGAACCTAAGGCCCTTCCACGTCAATATGGAAAAGTAAAAGGTATTTGAAATTATTGCCATTTATGAAAATTAACTTGTCAGTTTATAAGTTTTCTATAACCATGTACTTGGAGTAAATCAAGGAAATGTAACTTAATAAGAAAGGAAGTGAAAGATATTGTGTAGTGAAAATCTGACATTATATACGCAAGCTAAATGGCCCTTTTAATGCCTTTAAGTTTATTGGGTTTATGATGCTAGCCCCATATTTTGAAAGACAAATCTAATTTGGTGGGTGATGTGGTCAATAGCACACTGGCTGCCTTTACTTTCAAGGACATTTTCTGGTAGCCATTTTAGGCTGAGTCAGCCTGGAAGCCTTAAAATCTGCCTCGGTTGGGAATTGAAAAACATGATCACCAGGCTGGCAGGCGCTATCATGGCTCCCTCAGAGTAGAAATAACATTAGGAAGGTCACCTTTACTTGTGTTAGTTTCAATGTAGCATAATTATATCCAGTATAAGAATGGAGATAGAGGCAGTCACAGCAGTTCTTCATTGGTTATGTAAGATGCAAATAAGGGTTACCACTGCTTCTGAAATCAAGTCTATGCTTAAGAAAGTCTATCATGGGTGGATATGGTATGAACATTACTGGTATATCACCTGTTGGCTATCTATTGACCAGGTCATGTAAGGTTCTGAGGTAATGAGAAAGTTGACATGCAGGCCTCAAGAACACACACTGTGAGGTACAAAATGAGATGGTGATAATGCAGGAAGATGGAGAAAAAACTAATAATGTGTATCACTTGTGACAGGCTGCTACTGACTGATACAAAGATTGTCATTTGCTTAATTTATTCTCATTAACTTTGTCTTCCCCTTATGCATTTTTAGACTTAACTGCTGTGATCTCTCATCAAATGTGTTTAGATTATCTTACTTCTGGTTTCATGATTAGGACACAAGACACTGTGATAGTTAATGAGGTCACCAAGTTTGTAATCCCATATACCCACTTTCGAAACACAGCTGTGCGCGATTTGGCAGCAGACCTCATTCCCTTTTGCATTGGTATCGGAGCTGGTCGTTCAGAAAGCAAGGGCAAACTACTGAACTTACAGGAGATCACAGCAGCAGAAATGCTGGTGTTGACTGCAATGCTTGTAAAAAGGATATGCAATGCTTGTAAAAAGGATATGCAAAACAAAATGTTTCAGTGTTTGAGAAAAAACTGTGTAATAAATTGGTACAGTATTGTGAGGTGGGGTGGCAACAGTCAAACACAGGTCCATTGTGACTTTTATTCTGTCAGTCCCAAGCAATGCATGATGCATCTTTTTAATTTGTACAGTTGGTCTGCACATACATAAGAAATCTGCCTAACACATTAGAATTTTAATTTTTTTAAATATCCTACAACACATGTAGTAGACTTTTTTCCATTTAATTATTTTTTCAAGTTTGTTATTTTGGATTTCAATTCTAAGGGACTGGAGTGGAATTATTTCTAAGTGGAATATTTGTTCTCTAAGTGGAATTTTTGCTCACAGAGTAGAATTTTGCTCACAAAGTGGAATTTTAGCTCTCAAAGTGGACTCCTCAGCTTAGAGGGAGAACTTGTAAATCCTAGTTCATAAAAAAAAAAAGTCCTGTAGTAGGAACCTCTTGTGGGAATGTGAAATGTTGGACCCCATGTTTTTCAAGCCTGAGTGCATGGAGGACTAGATGGCCAGCCTTTCTCTCCTGTAGCGAATGGCGATACCAGGAATTGAACCGTTGTCCAATCGTGCCCCTGCTATTGTCAGCGCAAGTTCCTAAATGTGCTTGATGTAAAAAAAAACAATCCAATCCTGCTACTATTTGTGATATGAACTATGAACCACCATATTGGTAAGCGGGTGCCCTAATCACTACTTTTCTTCTGCCTTTTATCTCTGAATGGAGCATTAGCCTTCAACTGTTTCACTCCCAAGTCATCATACCCTTTGGCATTTCTGGTAGTGCCTTTCAACTATGCATTACACTACTACGATTACATCATGCAATTTGCAGGACAAGTTCACATATCTTTCAACTATGCACTACACTACTACGATTACCATCATGCAATTTGCAGGACAAGTTCACCATACAGATCACAATGACTTACGACATAATGCTCCTTCATCTGATTCGTCATCACAGTCTACCTGACCATCACACTTCCAAGACTCCGGGATACATCCCCCATCAGTACATCTTGACTGGTCTCTGCGGCAGCTGTCTGGCGTTGTTTTAGCTGCAATGAACATTGTAAAAATAATTCATTTTAAATGAGAAGTGATTATGCTCTGCCACATTTATTATTATTTTCCATTTACACTTCAACAGGAGCCTTCTGGACAGAGGGAATAATGGAATCCATGGAAATCACGATACATGAAGCCCATAAATGGCACTCTCCGGCTGTTTATGCTTCTTCTTTACATCGCAAGGTACAAGAGGAACAAGATGAGATGAGATGAGATTTACACTTCATCAAGAGCATTCTGTCATTACTGCAGTTTCTTAACCTGTTACTTTTTAACAATTTTCTTTCGCTTGCTTTGTACTCAAGCATAGTCCACACATGTGCTACTCATGGTTGAAGAATGACTTGCACAAAGAATGACTTGCACAAAGAATGACTTGCGCGATGAATTGAATTAAAGTGAGGAAGAGTTGCGCAATTCATCGACCAACCACACTCTCTCATCTGAGTCCATCTGAATACAGTGGCAAGACAAGTCAAGACGACAGGAGACAAATAAGGGTAGAGTGGATGACCAGGGCACTGTACGTGCCTTGCTATGTTCATTACGTTCCACAACGCTTTGCAGGGAAATGCCATCTTGTCAATGGAATCATCAATGATTTCTTCCACGCAGGCTTCCAAATCCTGTCTTCACATGCAGGGTACCCTAGTTCACTGATGGGTTTGATGCAGAATCGGTTACCACCTAGTTTAGCCAGCCTGTCACAGCCGTTGTCCGGGGAGTGGCCACTGTTAGACGCTGACAACTACTAGGAGCCACAGGTGTGAGATGGATGCCAGGCTTGGACCAGTGGGAAATGGGCCCTGAAAAGAGCATGACATCCATCCTTACAAAAGGTACTACCAATGCCTGTCATCCCAGACCCCCCACATGTGCTACTAGCTAGTAGTAAGTGCAATGGACTAAATCTTTGGTGAGGTTAGCTTTGCCATCAGGTGAACTTTCTTCAATTTCTGAAGTACTTGTAATTTACATGCCCAAGTCAAGGATACGAAGTCAACATTCAAGTCCAACAGACCAAAGTGCGAAAAACACCCACTAATCTGTGATTGGTAGAGAAAGTGTTAGTGGCAAACTCCTAACCTGTTGCTGAAATACAAATCATCAGCTGACAGTGTTCTCTTTAATCTCATTTATCTCAGTTAGTTGTTACAGAACATACTATCAGTTTTATGAAAGTCACATTATGAAAGTCAAATAAACTTTAAAACATAGTGACAACTGGCAGAATTTATGGGAAAAGAGCGAAAAGAAGCAAAGAGATAAATTAAGAGCAACGTATTCCTTTAGTGAATGTAAACACAGACACCATAAATAAAGTATTGCATGATTTCTTGCCTGGCATATTTCATCATACATCATATTTCAGCAATTCATTTTATATGAATATGATATATACCTTTGCCGCATGCACCTGGCGAGATGCAAAAATAAAATACCAGGAAAGAAATCAATGTGTGAGAAGTTCATGGGTCTTTACGGCTCAAGCTTGAGGGAAGATTCTGGTGCTTGTGCCTTGACCACAAGTAGTATGACTATGGAGGTCATGGCAGTAAGTAAAGCAATTACATGGCTCGAGACACAGACCTTCTCTCTGGCATGTTTCCTTAGTGACTCAATGAGTATGCTCAGGAAGATAGCGATGGGGTGGGCCCGAAGACAGTTGATGTTGTCTCTGGAGCGGGTGTCCAAGGAAATGGCTGACAGGCTTGTGGTTAAGGCTAGTGTGGAGGGCGGACGAGCCATGGACCAGGTTGATATACTGAAAGCTCTACGTGAAGTAAGTCATTTACGAAAACCAAGTGAAGACTGTGAATCTATAACCATTGTGAGACTGTGAGAAAAGCAAGTTAAAAGAGGTGTGGCCAAACAAGAACACTACGCAGGAAGCCAAAGAAGACTAATAAACCAACACAGAACTGGTATCGTGAGTTACTACATGCTGCGGGATTGACTGAGCAGGGGATCTGAGCACTTATGGACTGAATGGTTCAATATGCAATGAAGATGATCTGTCGACTAACTGACTATTTATGGTGTCTGTGCTTTCAAAATAAATAAATACCTGAATGGGCTGGCCATATAGCATAACTGGGACAAAAAGAGACCTGATCCAAGACTGGGGAGATAGCAAACCATGACCACCCAGGCTTATCTGCGTGGCACATGATGATGATGAGGGTACAGAGAGTGCTGCAGACTTATTATGGTTGACCTTTAAAATGCAATGTCATTTGATGCATTTGAGTTGATACATTAACTAATTCAACCATTATTATTTTAACTTGTCATATCCCAACAAACTGTTATGTTAACCCATATTTCCCGTTAAATTTCATTAACCAATTCCACCTCAGTGTCAGCATCCCCAATAAGGAGTTAGAGAGTTAATATTAGTCTAGTAGGGAGACACCAGACAGGAGAGACACCAGCGCTATAAATAGCCTCACAAGGAGACACATTTGTGTCAGACCAGGGGCCAACGCGTACAAGTGAGCAAGGGCTTTCCCCAAGCCATTGGGAAGCATTGGCCTTGCGAGTAACCGTGAAGTGTCCGGTTACTCAAGCTCACAAGCCAGCGTGCTTGAGACTCTATGCACGCCAGACCCGCTACTGCACGAAGAGGACAGCCTCCGTGCTTGACCACGCAATGTGTAGCGTGCGAACAGACCCGACTGGAGACGGTAGAGAGTAGACGTGTCCTGTACAAATGCTATAGTTTCTAGGCAATAGTCAAACATTAGGCTGTACATTTAGATTGTGATTATTAGCATCATTTCTCACCACTTCATTGCATTCGTGTTGTATAATGATGATGAAGTATAACGCTCGCAGAGCCATTGAATTATCAGCTCCAATAAATTGCATTCCTTTTGCAAATGTCACGAGTTATTATTTCGTGCAGTGCGAAAGTAGGGGTGTCCTGAGAACTCTGTAGCGAACAAGTCGCTGACACTCAGACAGTTTTTAGCTTACCTATTGAGAGACAATTGTTATTTAGAAGATATAATTACCTGGTACATAAAGAGTTAAAGTCAATGCTAAAGCACTTCAAATGCTCATATAGTGACAGTTTCTTTAACCAATTGTTTTCCATCATTCATTATTATTCACAGAAAATCTTTAGAATTAGAAACAGATATGTCAAAGAGAAATGAGAAGTAAGGCCTGTGTTTTGGTTTTTTAGTTGTGCTGAATCTAACACATTTGTAACCAGTCATATTTAAAAGGCATTTTTTATACAAAAATCAGAGGCAGAACTCAAGAAAGGATGTCATGGGTGTGCACATGACCATAATTTACTGGAATGTCATTACAATAAAGAGAGTTACATTGTACAGTTTTGATAAACCTGTGGCTCAGTACATTCAAATGTAACAAGAATTTTTTCAGGTTTGCTTTCCCTAGCATTGACTGTCTCTAGTGCACCTAGAAGGCACAGTTTTGTGTCACATTTCAGGTTTGTGTCACATTTCATCTAGTACCTATCTCTGGACCTGTCCGACATGGGAGACCCTACCTATAGTTATGCTACAGTCAGCATAGTTCTTGGGATCACTGGAATATGCAAGCTTTTCTACCAATTCAAGTTGGAGTCACAACAGAGAGGGTTTTATAGGAGCAATACCCTTTGATATCTGGTGTAGAGGTGAAGGAACTTAAAGGTATAAACTCTGCCTTTAACTTGAGATGTACCAGATATGAGTCCAACTGTGGAAGATTATTTAACACAAAAAGGAACTTTCATTACTGCCTATGGTACACTGCGGTATAGGAATTAAAGTCGCGTGGCTAGTGCAGTCACCATGAACTGTGCAGTTAGGGTTTTATTGTATCCCCCGGCAGAAAAATATCCATTCACCTTACCGAGGATTCACACCCAGGCCTCCCAATGGGAGCCCAGCATTCTAGTTACTCAGCCAGATGATACTCAATAAGGAACATGAGGATGTTACACTCTCCTTTAGTGGATTAAATGTATGGCACATGGGAGATCATGTGTGTATGGTGCACATTTTAAACCTCTTAGCAGCTGTAAATGTAAAGAGTAGCCTGAATAAGCTAAATACCAGATTAGAAAACTATCTACAACAGAATATTGAGATCCCAGGATCATCACTAGTGTTTTGTCATTTTCTCACTGTGTTGAGAACCACCTTGTATGATCTATGAAAGGAACCTGGAGCAATGATGGAGGTATTCAGTGTGCATTATGTGGTCTTTGAGAAAGCCTGAAACCAATTCTGCTGAGTGAGTCTGAGTACTTATGGGTTTCCAAGAGTGCAACAATATGGGCTCTGTTAACAAACAAAGTTTTAGAAATAGCATCTTCCATAGCATGCATATGTGAAGCTCATAAATGGGCACTCTCTCGCTTTTTATGCTTCAACTCAACACCGCAAGGTACAAGAGGAACAAGATGAGATGAGATGAGATAGCACACCATATATTAGACTCTGGGCACATGACTGTTAAAGAGAAGGCTTTCCATGTACTGCTTGCCACACATAACCAACGGTTGTTGACATTTTCTGAGACAGCTGCAATAAACATGTGTAAACTGCAACTTCGCTGAAATGTTATAGAAAGTGGGCAAAACAGATGACCTCTAGAAAGTGACAAATGAAAACAAATAACTTACATGCAAGATAAGCCACTGACAAACACATAAACACATATAAATACGCTAATGAAATGACTTACGACATTCCTTTTCATCAGACCCATCGTCACAGTCTGCCACACCGTCACAGTAATGTTTCAGTAAAATACACTGTCGCACATTTTTGCACGTCCATCTGGAACCTGTGCAGTTTAAGGGAGGGCAATCTCGTTCATCAGTACCATCATAGCAGTCGTTGCCGCCATCACAAACTCTCATTTCTGGGATACATCGTCGATCATCACACTGGAAATAGTGTCTCTGGCACGTGTGCTGACCTAAATTGTGTACATTTGTCAGTTATTAATTGCATGGTAAGAAGAAAATGTGAGGAGGCAATAAATGCATTCAGTATTATAGTGTATTTCCATTAAGATTATACATTCAGTATTAAAATATAATTTCATGTTATATTTTTTTTAAACAACGCTAATATTGAGAAAATATATATAACATAAGTATCTTACGATTACTTTATGACATGAATATGAAATATTTATATCCAGTATAACATAATCATATTCTATTCTTTTATGGACAGAATATCAAATGGGATAATATATATAACAGTAATTTAAATTTTAACTTTTATTACAATAATATGGGGTGAAATACTTGTATACAGTATAAATATGTTATTTAAGATCTTACTTTATAACAAGAATATGATGCAGGGAAATTATATTTTCAATATAAAAGTGTTATTTAAGTTCAGACATTGTTATAAGCAGAGATAATTAAGAGAAATATGTATATCCAATATCTATGTGCATTTTAAGTTCTTAGTGTATGTTAGTTAAAAAAAAGATTTTTAGAACAACAATGGAGGGGTATATGCCTGGGAAGAGAGGAAGGCCAAAGAGAAGATGGGTGCAGGATGTGGCGGCTGATCTCTAGATAGGTGTATCAGACACGGGGCATCTTGCTTGTGATTGAGAAGTTTTCCGGAAGGTTGTTATGGGAGCGAGGTTCTGCAAAGGACATGCTACTGAATGAATGAATGAAACTATCACTGACATTTACTACACTGTACAAGAGTTTGTTTCAAAGTTACAATGTATATAGGGTATATTTTATTTGTGAGAATAAAGATAAGATTATACTTTAGAGCTGTGAGTTGAAGCAACACTATTACAGTCCACACTGAAGCACTCAAACATAAGATTATACATAAGAACTGTGAGTTGAAGCAACACTATTACAGTCCACACTAAAGCACTCAAACATAAGATTATACATAAGAACTGTGAGTTGAAGCAACACTATTCAAGTCCACACTAAAGCACTCAAACATAAGATTATACATAAGAACTGTGAGTTGAAGCAACACTATTCAAGTCCACACTAAAGCACTCAAGCATAAGATTATACATAAGAGCTGTGAGTTGAAGCAACACTATTACAGTCCACACTAAAGCACTCAAACATAAGATTATACGTAAGAACTGTGAGTTGAAGCAACACTATTCAAGTCCACACTAAAGCACTCAAACATAAGATTATACATAAGAACTGTTAGTTGAAGCAACACTATTCAAGTCCACACTGAAGTACTCAAACATAAGATTATACACAAGAACTGTGAGTTGAAGCAACACTATTCAAGTCCACACTAAAGCACTTGAACATATTATTTGTAAGAGCTTTCAGTTAAAGTAACACTATCAAATTCAACGTTGGAGCACTCTGAACATATGGCTGCATCAAAAGACATGTTAAGAATATCTTCACTTACCACAAAACTCTCCTTCATCAGAGCCATCTCCACAGTCATTATCTGTGTCACACTTGAGTGACTGGCTGATGCACAGAGTGTTGTTGCAGCGAAATTCTCTTGGGCTGCAAGTTTTGGCAGCTGCAGAAGGTTTATAAATCTTGTATTACTGAATATAAATAAATGTTTACACATGCAGATAACTAAAGATTCATGCAAGCCAGTAGCAACCTAACTCATGTAAGCAAATATGAGGCTCATATTTTCTTCTTTTGCTCTTTATCCCACATTTAGACATAGCTCCTCAACCAATTCACTCCAAGTAGTTCTATCTTTTTGCTATCTCATGCAGCTCTATTCATGCCCTCTAATATAATTAATTTATGTCTCTAATTCTCTTCTCAATGCACTTTTAGGTCTACCTCTATTTCTCTTGCCCTGTGGATTCTAGATAAAATACTTTCTAGTTAAACAGTTCTCAGATGTTCTCATGGTATGCCCTATGCAGCGTCATCATCTTTTCCTTACCTCTTGATTTAGTGGTATTTGTTTAACTATCCCTATTGGTGATTCTGTCATACTATATTAGTCTTCATATTCTAAGCAGGCACTGATTACTGAATGTTTATAATTTATTAGTAATCATTTTAGTCTTTATCTGTACTTATGATCCATACAGCTGTACTGATTTATAAATAACTAATCATTCATGCAAGCCAGTAATAACATTAATTTTTTAAGCAAAAGTATTTCTCATGTAAGCCCGCAAAATTCTTATTGTGTAGGCCTCTAATAATCATATCCACATCAACAATAAGAGCACATAGAAATAATAATATAGACAGCTAGTCACATACCTGAGATTGCAATAAAACAAATTGTATAATATAGGACAGTATACAGTTATAACTTAGGCTAGCCAGCAGAACAAAACAACAAGAAGACAAAAAGGCAAACAAGTAGTACAAAACAACAAACAGTAGAACAAAAACATAAAAGGGCAAAATTAAAACAGCAGGGAACAACTTCAAACATGGTAGTATGCGGGACAAAACATCAAACAGCAGGATAAAATATCAAATGGCAGGTCACAATATCAAACAGCAGGATAAACATAAAACAGCAGGGCAAAACATCAAACAGCAGGACAAAACATCAAACAATAGGAAAAAATATCAAACATTATAAATACATCAAAATGCAGGGCACAATATCGACCAGGGGAGAACACAACATCACACAGCAGAACAACCATCAAACATGACAGGACAAAATATTAAACAGTACAAAACATCAAACATGACAGGACAAAACATCAAACATGGTAGGACAAAACATCAAACAGCAGGATATAACATCAAACAACAGAATACAACATCAAACAGCAGGACACAACATCAAACTTACGGCAGTTATTTTCATCAGACATATCTCCACAATCATTGTCCCCATCACACACCCAGATCTGGCTGATACACTGGCCATTACTACACCGAAACCTGTTGGGTGGACATGATGTATCTGAAACATAACAACGTATTTGAGATCTCCTGTAAAAAAATAAGCATAATCACTAAAAAGAAGGGTGTGAATTATTATTGAAATTAGTGGGCGCTTTAGAGTAATCATTAGAATCATGATAATGTAATGAACACAGTCGGATGAGGGCTTGATACCTGCGTTAATCATTCACTAAAGTGAGTGAAATACCTATTCCTATGTATTTGAGATCTCCTGTTAAAATAACAAACATAATCACTGAAAAGTGTGTAAAGAAAAGGGAACTAAGTGTGTAAAGAAAGGGGAAATTATTGTGTAAAGAAAGGGGAACTAAGTGTGCAACGAAAGGGGAACTAAGTGTGTAAAGAAACATTTTGAGCATTTACCTTTGGGACAGTCCACCTCATCTGACTTATCCAGGCAATCATTGTCTCGGTCACAGCGATAAGAGCTAGGAATGCATCTGCCATTTTTGCACTGAAACAGGCCAGGCCGACACGTTGTTACTCGAACCTCATCAGGATTGGGCTCACAGGTGCGCTGGTCTCTACCAAGTTTCATCCCATAAGGACATCCGCAATGTCTGCCAATCTGACTCAAGCCACCCACAGTGGGCACCACGAAACAGAAATTGGAGCACTCACCATTTCTGAGATGACATGGATTTTGTTCTGTAAAACAAATTATACAATAACAATTATCTATTTTGCCACTGCATGTTCATAATTATACTAATGTTAAACCATGGCCAACTGACAAAAATACAAGGGATTAGTCATAAATCTTAATCTTATCTATGAAGGAATTGTCTAACAGAACTGACATTGTTATAGTGAGTTCCTTTTCAATATAGCCAGCACTTGAATTGACACACTTATACCATCTCTGCTTGATCTCTTAAAGATCTTGGAATAGAATACCATTTCTTAAAACTAAACTAGTTATCAAATGCTGGAAATTTCCTTTTAGCTGTTTAAGATTCTGGAAAAGATAAACGTCTGATGGAGCCAAATCCAGAGAATAGGGATTTAGAGTATTTGAATATTTAAATCCTTGGGGCTGCTAGCTGCACAAGCTGTGCTTTGTGATAAGGCACACTGTCTTGAAGTAAAGGAAGATTTTGAGTGTGTGCCTTTGCTTGTTTTCTGTGCTCACTTGCTATGAACTCAAGCATAGTCCATACAAGTGCTACTACTTCTAATGCACTGTACTGATTTGTGCATGTGGATTAGCTTTTCCTATTACCAGTGTCCTTTGCTATCATGCAAAGCCACTCTGTCTTCAGAGGTGCTTGTAATTTATGTCCCAAAGTCTAAGATGAAAGTCAACATTTTACTTCCACTGACCACTGAAGGGGTTGAACCCACTACCTCGGCATCAGCACACTGAAAGTTTAAGAATGAGCACTTTTATCCATTCAGCCATGCTGACCTCCACAGCCTCCTTTAATCTGGTAAGTCAGTACATTCACCATCTTGTCATGAGACATAATCTTTCAATAGTTCATTTTGGTAACTCTACTGATGGCATCTTACTAGATTGTTGAGTAATTTATCTTTGCCATCTTCCATATAATCTTTCATTAGTCTTGCCAGTTTCTCTGTTGATTTCATGTTTATCTCTTCTTATGACATGCCCAAAGAATCTGAAAACTTCCTTTTGATATATGTAGTCTGCCTGCTTTCTTAAGTTCAATTAATGGAACATCAATCATGACAGAAAATGTATATTAATAGACTGACATAAAGTATAATGAAGACACAAACAATATAATGCACAATTTATAAACTGGTATATTTCACTGTACTTCATCACGTGCATGCTACACAATAATTCAATATAGATATTAAAGCAACACAATTAATCCTTTCAGTTTAAATAAACAAAACATACTGTCATATGTTTTATTGTCACCATAGTAGATTTAAAGAGACTACCATGACTTTTTGTTTACATAACTGCAGTTTACCCACCTTCAGTGAGGCCTTCAGTGTGCTGTTCATTACATATAACCAAAAGTTGCTAACATTTGCAGAGGTGTCTGCTGTACACAGAGATAAACCAGTTATCTTAAATATGCCATACAATAAATTCTGCAATATATTGTTTGTGTCTTCATAATTCAAATTAACAATCAAAAAACATTTTCAATGTGAAATTTAAACATATATCAGGAACAAAACAAGCTGACCAGATACTGGTTGAAGAACAGGATCATATACACGGATGCCCATAACTCTGCCTATCCCAGATCTTATTTTGGTTTCCTGTCCACCTCTTTTGTTGATACGAACAATGGCCTGAAGTCGCCAGTCAGTGTAATAGATGAAATCTGCAATTTTAGCAAATCTGGCCATTAGATATGACAGTGTGATGGTAGTAACAATAATGAATTATGGTAAAAATGGAATAAAAAAATAATGAGAGAAGTATAACAGGATAGATGAAAATATGAATAAATAAGAAAGGATTGAGATAAAGTATCATCATCATCATCACATGCCGTGTCTGACAATGCAGGTGATAATGTTCCTCCACAACAATCAGTTTTCTGTGTTCGTGATTAAGTATGACTGCTGGTTTGATTGCCTTCTATGCCACTCTGGCAAGAAATGTCCTGAGAAGTAAAGACAGTTGATGCTGTATTGACTACATCACCCATCAAGTGCAGATTGGTCTATAAAAGTATATAGCACCATATAGCCAATATGACTGAAAGCATGGAAAAAAAAGTACTTTGTTGTTGTTGGTGCTTTGGCGACATGACATGCAGAAGAGAAGTGGAGACAAACATTGAAAGTATGGATTGATTGATTGATTGATTTAGGAACCAACATCACAGCATTCGGGGCATTCCCATAAGTGCTCCGCCCCCATCCTCAGCAGCCAGCGAAGAGTTCAAACACCAATAGTACCAGTAGCAGTCTGATTATATGTCCGTCTTGCCTTCCCTCTGAGCGTCGAGCGTTGGCCAGATCCCCTCGTCACTCCCCGCTGTCTCATTCTTGCCAGACCATGGTGATCCATTTGCTCCTCCGAGGTGTACACATGCTCCCACAAGGCCGCAACCACGTCTGCCTTGTCATGCATCAATACTCCGCCAAGTTTTGAACAGCCAGCCAATCTGTCCGCCTGTTCATTCCCCAGCACACTGGCATGCCCCGGAGAAAAGATCCAGGCGATGCTTGCTACCTGTGACCTCCGAAGCGAAGCAAGCCACTCTGCACAAAGCTTGCCTGTTCTCACCTTCCTCAGCATGCTTTCTGAGTCAGTTACAATCACGATGTGTGTGTGTATCGTATTCTCCATCCAGCGGAAAGCTGCACTGACTGCCTCCACCTCCATTCTTAAGCTAGATGTTGTGGTGTCATATGCCAGGCTCTCTTGCACCAAACGTCGACCATTAGCTTTTGCTAAGAACCGCCAGGCACTTCTCCTACCTCTCAACACCGAACCATCCGTGTAGATAATCACATCACCCAAGCGAGCATTATCCTGAATTAGTTGCTGGATTTCCACTTCTGTGGCCCCTGCTGGCCACTCCCTGCACTCCCGGCTCAATGTGATTATAACTCTGCACAAGTCTGACTGCTCGGCTGGCACTCTGACCCACTCCTCTCCTCGCCTAATGTTCTCCAAGATGCACACCTGTCTGATCGTATCCTCTGCCTGAGCCATCCATGATTTCCCTCTTATCAGCCTCTGACCCTTAACTTTGTCCAGCACCTCATGCCACGGGTGATCTGTGTCAGCAACTACTCTGAGGTATGCCTTCGCCTGCATCACCTTGAGCCTACCAGCAACAGTCAACAAACCAAGGATGTAATGCATACACACTACTGGGGTGTCTCTGGTGCATCTCAGAATGACCCGCATAGCTTCGTTCTGTATGCGTTCTAATTTCACCAGCTGTAAGACAGTGAGCAGTCCTAGTCCATAATCAATCACTGAGAGGATCAAGTGCTGGTATAGTGTGAAAAGCATTCCCTGCTCTGTGTCCATTGTAGCCATAGTTTTAAGTGCACTGAGTCTCTTTTGAGATCTTGTCACAACCATCTCCACATGGTCCTTGAAGGACAGGCTCCTGTCAAATGTGATTCCCAGGTACTTCAGTTTGTTCTCTCTGTTGACGCTTCTACCATCTATCACGAGGCTTGGGACATCAGCTCTCACAATCCTGTTGTCCAGAGAGCACCACAAAACAGCTGCCTTTTCTGGGTGGATGACAGCACTCATTTCAGTGCACCAGTCAATCACTTTGTCTACTGTCGCCTGTAGCTCCTGGGCTGTCTGCTCCCTATGTATGGAGAGAACATGGAGAAAGTATGGAGAGAACATGTAGTGAGTAACAGATAGAAGGGCTTGGCTTGAACTGGGTGAGGGCAGCTGAAGAAGAACTGGCCACTGTCACTGTGCACTTGGCCTCTCTAAATACTGGACTCATGATTTTTGCGTAATGGTTATCTCCCCCTCTCCCTAATCTGATGTGCTAGATATTCTGCGACGGAAAGCTTTTTCTGTACTTACACTGTCTATATGTTGATGGTGAAATGAATGAGAGATGTGGCATCTGTCTTTAGCTTGAACAACATAAGAAATAAATTCACAAGAATTGAATGTAACAAACAGAAGTAAAGGAAAGTAGTTAAAGGACATAGTAGCTTATGTAAACATTGAAAGCTACAGACACACTGGAATATGAGGCTGCTTTGTTATTCTAATGACACCATCTTGATAGCCACAAGTCAGAATTAACTACAGAAAATAACAGATACAGTTATTGTAGAGTGGAACAATGGTCTTCAGCTTGAATAATACGAAGATAGAGTAATGGTAATGTGAAAGATACAAATCATGTCTAAATGTACAATTAAACTCAATTATATTAATTTGGAGTACAGAAACTGTACTTTTCTTCTTCTTCTTCTACCCATCATCCCTGATTGAGGTATAGATTCTCAACCAACCCAAACCAAGCCATCCTATCTTTAGCTATCTCTTGCAGCTGCCTCCATGTCCTTTCAATATTATTCATCTCTGTTTTATTTATCTTTTTCATGTGTTTTTAGGTCTCCCACTATTTCGTTCACCTAGAGGTTTCCATAAAGAGAGTGTTTAGTTATATTGTCCTCAGGCTTTTTTTTTCAATGTTTGTTCAATTCAGCATCAGGATTGTTTCTTCACCTCTTGATTCACTGGAATTTGTTTAGTTCCCTCTATGAGCTTCACATTGGTGATTATGCCGTACCACTTTAGTCCCACGATTCTGTGCAGGCACCAATTAGTGAATGTTTATAGTTTATTAGTACCTCTTTCAGTCGTTCTCCATGTCCCCATGGTTATGATCCATACACTTGTACTGATTTAACATTGGAGTTAATAATTATAAGTTTGGTATTAAGATTAACTTCCTTTGACCTCGAAACATTTCCTAGTGTTATGAAAGCTCCTCTTGCCGTTTGTATTCATATTTTAATATCTCTGCCTGTTCTCCCATAGTTGTCCACATTGTTTCCCAAACAGGTGGATGATTCCACTTCTTGAAGTGAGATTTCAACAGGGGAGATCGTGTTGTTATTTGCTTGGTTTATTCTCATTATCTTTGAACTTCTAGTCTCCAACATAGTGGATAGGCATTGATTGATCGATTGATTGATTGATTTAGGAACCAACATCACAGAATTCGGGGCATTCCCATAAGCGCTCAGTCCCCATCCTCAGAAGCCAGCGAAGAGTTCCAACCCCAATAGTACCAGTAGCAATCTGATTATATGTGCATCTCGCCTTTCCTCTAAGCGTCGAGCATCGGCCAGATCCCCTTGTCACTCCACGCTGTCGCATTCTTGCCAGACCATGGTGATCCATTTGCTCCTCCGAGGTGTACATGTGCTCCCACAAGGCCGCAACCACGTCTGCCTCATCATGCATCAATACTCCACCAAGTTTTGCAGAGCAAGCCAATCTGTTTGCCTGTTCATTCCCCAGCACACCAGCATGCCCCAGAGAAGATATCCAGATGATGCTTGCCATCCGTGACTTCCGAAGTGAAGCAAGCCACTCGGCACGAAGCTTGCTTGTCCTCACCCTACTCAGCATGCTTTCTGAGTCAGTTACAATCACGATGTGTGTGTGTATCGTATTCTCCATCCAGCGGAAAGCTGCACTGACTGCCTCCACCTCCATTCTTAAGCTAGATGTTGTGGTATCATATGCCAGGCTCTCCTGCCTCAAACGTCGACCATTAGCCTTTGCCAAGAAACCCCATGCACTTCTACTACCTCTCAACACTGAACCATCCGTGTAGATAATCACATCACCCGGGCGAGCATTATCCTGAATTTAGTGGTGGATAGGCATTTAAACTGTTAAGCTCTGAAGTATTTATGCTTCTAGCTATGGTTTGCAGTCGCATTTTCTTCATGTTGGACTGGTAGTGCATAGTTGCATCGCCCTGCTACTGAGTTGAGTGCGTGGCTTGACACTGTGAGCTGTGAATTTCATTTGGAATGTTTTTACATCTGTCCGCGGTTGTTGTAGTGTGAACTGCATGTTTGGAATGATGGCGGTCAGCCTGTCACTTGGATTGACTGGATTGCCTTTTTGGTTCACAAGTGCATTTTTCTCAGAGACTCCTGGGGGTCGTCGCTGGAGCCACACTGTTTGTGCTTTGTGCGATGTTTTCAGCGGAGCGCCCTATCGAAATGGACTGAGTCATATGGGATAAATCCCGGAGCAATGAAGTCGATACTTTCGACTTTTAATGCAGTAATATGTGGCTGCTGATTTTCTAGTGACTGTCGCTTCCATCGACGATGAACTGTATTTTCCATGGAAGACTTCTGTGTTGGCATTCTGACGGTGGCATTATGCACAGTGTACCTGTGTGGGATGTTGGTGTGTCGAGACTCCTGTCTGTTCCACTTTTCATACAGGGCAGTGAGGAGTATTTTGTGTGATATTCACTGGCACAGGAATGGAGCATAATGGGGACGACCCGTTGCTGCGAGATTGGAACCACATCTAACTAACTAACTTTTCTCAGTATTTTTGTCTTGCCTTTATGCATTTTTAAACCTAATTGTTGTAACCTCTCATTAAGTGTGATTAGTTTATCCTGCATTTTATTACATGTGTGTGACAGGAGTGCAATGTTGCCAGTGAAGTCCAAATCAAATTCCTTTTTCCTTTACTTCAACTTACAAAAATTCAGTTGTCTAGACACATGAATGAAATGGAAGATGTATCATAGAGATAAAGAATAAGCAAACAGGAACTTTATCAAATAAACAACGTCTCAGGTAGTAAATCCCCATCATTGGAAGTTAGAAAAAATAATTCTTTCCTATTAAATACAATTAATGACCTTGAATCCTGGACAATTTAATGTACAAGAAAGAAAACCTTTTGAAGCCTCAGAGATGTGGTTTTGCAGATGAATACTGAAAATTACTTGGACAGCCAAAAATAATAATCCAAGTTGCTAAGACACACACCAAAAACAAAACATATCTTAAACACGAGAAGGAGGCAGTCATAATTTGTTCAGCTATATATTATTAGAAGAGAAGAACTGGAACATTTTATGACAATTGGAAAGATTTGTTCAATCAGAGATAAAGAAAGAAGGAGATTTTTGACAGCTTTTTGTAATGGCACAAAAAGATGCCAGCACATGATATGATACATGCTGTTGGAGATCGAAGTTGTGGAAAAGCATGATTGCAAAGTACTTGATAATGATTACGAAGAGGATGATATTGTCTGCTGTGTCAACTGATCTCTACTTCTTTCCTTTACTGCAGAAGCACCCATCAATAACAGAGAGAATATTTCTCATGTTATTTCAGAGACCTCAAGAGTTCTCCAGCAATTGTTATTTCTGTAATTGGCATGGCCAGACACAAGAGGTACATCGGGAAAATGAGGGGCTTCGTCAACCAACACAGAACTGGCACTATTAGCCACCGGACGCTGATGCATATGCTGGGGGAGGATCTGAGCACCTATGGACCTGTCCGGAGTGCAATGACGATACCCCAACTGATAACTGATTACTGTTATTTATGTTTATTACCTCTTAACATGCCGGATCTGTGGCGAAGGGGTTATGGGCGCAGTTTATAATCTTGCATACCGCATTCGAAACTTGCTGCAGGCAATTTGGCAGCAGACTGACTTGCGTTGTTTTTTTTATGAAATGATATGGGTGGCGGTCGTTCAGAAAGCAATGGCAAACTACTGAAAGTAAACTTGCCAAGAGATCACAAACAGCAGAAAAATGCTGGGGTTGACTGTGACGTCTTGTAAAGGATATGCAACTAACTTTTAACCTCTTAACCCTTTAACGGGCATATCGCCTGATAGCGTTCGATGCGTTAAACGGGCATAACGCCTAATCGCGTCTTTGATGACTAGTCATTTTAAAAATGCGATCTCGCAAATTTCCGAGACTTCCTGTTCCTTTCTACCAGTCTTGCTGATAGAGTGAAAGCGTGGGTAACGTTTGCAAGTGTTTTCGTTAAATTTGATCAGATAGTTCATTAGTTTTCGGGGTTTTTGTGCGTTGTTATTCAAAATGGAATTCCTCAATTCTTCAAGCGATAGCTGCGATTTTGATGGGTTCAATTTAAGTGACATTGAAACGCACGAAAATGACGACGAATCGGAACTGGATCTCAGTGATATTAGCGTGTGCAGCGTGCACACTTCAGATCTTTCGGACTTTGAAGAAAGTGAATCTGAATCAGAAAATGTCGCTGAAATAAGTCGGGCGGGGCCGTCTCGCGACGCAAACGGTTGGAGCAACACAACAACAACATTGAATATCGGAGAATTTCGTGAAGAAACTGGCGTCAACTTAACAACTGACGATCATTCTCAGCGTGCATTCTTTCTTCAACTCTTTGAGGAGCAAACGTTTCAAATGATTGCCGATCAAACAAATGTGTATGCTAGGCAAAAGATCGAACAAATAGATGATCGAGGCTGGGTTCCAACAAACGCAACCGAAATGCAGGCCTATTTTGGTCTGCTCATATTATTGGGGATCCACAATCTTCCTCGTTTGGAATTGTATTGGTCTACAGATGATATGTTGGGAGTGCCAGGTGTGAAGAATGTGATGCCGCTGAAGAGATTCAAGAAGCTGGAGCAATATTTACATGTGGCTGACAACAATACAGCTGACGGCAGTGACCGCCTCCGCAAAATTCGGCCTCTCATTGACATGGCTAATAGGACGTTCTTACAACGTTACAGCCCTAAGAAGGAAATTTCCATTGATGAGGCAATGGTGCCATTCAAAGGCAGGAATGCACTAAAACAATATCTACCATCCAAGCCAACAAAATGGGGAATGAAAGTGTGGTGTGCTTGCGAGTCAGCAACTGGCTACCTCCTCCAGTTTTCTGTTTACCGTGGCAAGACAGATGGTGGCATTCAGCATGGACTGGGCCTGATGTAGTGATGCAGCTTGCCGCCCCCTTTTTGGGAAAGTATCATCATCTCTATTTTGATAACTTTTTTTCGTCAGTTGGGCTTTTTACTAACCTTCTCCAAGAGAAAACGTATGCGGCAGCAACTGTAAGAAAGAACCGGAAAGATCTGCCTCTGGCATTCAGAGAAAAGAGAAAAATGAAGCAAGGGGACCATCAAGTCTTCCAGAAAGAGGATCTGCTTGCAACTGTGTGGCATGATAAAAGAGATGTCTTCATGCTCTCCAACAATACCTCACACACATTGGACACTGTTGAGCGATGGGACCGGCACACTCGCACCAGAAAGCCTGTGTCCTGCCCTGCTGTCATCAAACTCTACAACCAATGCATGGGAGGGGTGGACAAGGCAGATCAAATGAGGGGGTATTACTCTACACTGAAGAAGTGCAGAAAATACTGGCGCTACCTCCTCAGTTTTGTCTTCGATTCATGCATAAACAATGCATTCATCCTGTTCGAGCAGTCCGCAGCAAAGCCCAGCAAACGCTACGCCCTTCTGGACTTCCGTGTGGATTTATCTAAGCAACTAATCGCAGGATTCTCCAGCAGGAAGAAGGCTGCATCAAAGAGGAAAGGCCAAGCAGTAGTAGCCCCAGAAAGTGTCCACAACCACAAGCTCGTGAGGTTTGAGGGCAGGAAGAAAGCCTGCTCAGCGTGCAGACACGCCAAACGTCGTACCCCTGCAGGACGAACCATTGAAAGTTCATATGGCTGTGATGTGTGCCAAGTGAACTACTGTAGGGACACTTGTTTTCCCCAGCATCTTGGAGCCCAGTGAGCAGTTGGCAGTGTTTGTACATAGTGTATATATGACTGACACTCACAAATAATGTGTAATATTTTGTAAATATTTGTGTTCATATGTGGATTATACCAACAAGACTGGATTATTCATATGACATGTGAGTACAATTATTAATCTGCATGCATTTCTTTTCATTTTGCTCTTTATTTCACTAAAATCCATTCACTAACAACTTAGTTATGATCTTTTTACTAACATCACCTAAAATCTGACTAAAACCCTCAAAAATCTTGCCCGTTTAGAGTTAGAAATTGGAAAAACCTGTGCCCTGTAAAGGGTTAACATAAAAAGTGCTGGGTCTTGCATCCAACTGTGGAAGATTTACCCAAACTGGAAACCTGAGAGAAATATCCCCACCCTCCCCACTTTAATTCTGGCATCATGGATCAGTAGCCTAGTCTTCACAGATAAAGACAAAGACAGGAAGCCTCAAGCGCATGCTGTGTATGTTAAAGATATCTCAGGAGTTGAAAATCACAATGAGCAGGCTGTAACAGGCTGATGTACTGGCAAAGGCTCAACAAATAGAAAAGCTAAACATTTTTACATCTTGTAAATCTCTAACGTTGGCATGAAAGGTAAAAGGATACCACTAACATTTTCAAAGAGGAAGTTTTTGGCAGTTATAAATCTAAATCTTTGGTGAAGTGACATGTAAAAATAAACAAACTACAAACTAGTTTTAAACAGAAAAACCTGGCAACCCATGTATCATTATCAACATGGACTTCCCATATATAATGTGTCACTAACCTTCATAAACTGCTATTCCAAATGGGTGAACTACTGTATGTCCTGTCAATGTCTGAAGGTCATCACCATCCAGCTGGGAGTGTTGAATTCTGGGAGAAAAAAAACACCAATCATGAGGTTTATAATGGGTATAACTGTCATTAAACAAGTTAACCTTTTTGAAATAGAAAATAATAAAAGGTAAAAAATTGACCCATTTGTAATGGAGGGGGAAAGGGGAGGGGATAGTTCACTAACTCACACAATCACCAGAGTATCAGATCAGGTTTGTGTTCTTTTCCCAATTATACCGCATGACCAAGCCATCCAGGTTGTTATCTCTTTGTCTTCCCTAACTCTTTTTCCATTCAGGTTTGCCAATTGTCAATAAATTTTCAAATTTATTTCTCATAATATGCCCCCAAAAGTCTTGATTATCAACGTCTACTTTCTCCAATAAATGTATAGCTGTCACCTGTTTCTTGAAGAACTATCTTATTTGTTTTTCTGTACAACCAATATATTCTTTGCATATACCTCAGAAACCAGATTTCCACTACCATTAGATGTTTCTCAGCATGTCTGCTTATTGTCCATGTTATACATTCATACCACAGTACAGGATCCATATAGCACTTCAACAATATTTCTCATGGCTTTTGACAGTTTTTTTTAAATTGATGAATATGCTTTCTAACCTAGCTGAAAAAAGATATTATGGCTTTCTCCACATTATGTAATACTTTTCTGAGAAGAGCTTCCTTCATCGTGGTTGGCTGAGTTATGTTTCTTTTCTTTTCATTAGACTTATTTATCCTTATTTATCATTGGTTGAATTTTGCAGCTACATTTTTGTATTGGATGGAGCACCCATAAGAATAGAAAAATAGTGCAAAGAATTGAAGAATAGTGCACAGAATAGAAGAACAGAAGGATTAAATGATATGACAGAATCACTAATGTGAAACTTATGCAGAGAACTAAACAAATTTCAGCGAATCATGAAGTAAAGAAAGACACTAATGCTGATCAGGACATACATTGAGAACATCTTTTAGTAGTGTAACTTGAAAGTTCCTTCTCTGGGTAAGAGAAACAGAAGGAGATCTAAAAACACAAGAAGAAGAGAATTAGAGAGATTAATAATATAGGGAGAACATGGAGAGAGATGGCAAAAGATAGGAAGGCTTGGCATGTGTTGGTTGAGGACTTATGCTTGAATGGGAGGACAAATGTAAGAAAAGAAAAAAGAAAAATTATTCCGATGAAGACATGCATACTAGACATTAATGACAATGTATCCCCTTACAAGCCACTTTCCTTGCTGGTGGCAGCATGCAGAACTTCTGTGGTTACAATGGGGAGGTATGGCACCCATTCTTGTTCACTTAGTTCCAACTGTTGGTAGTGAACATAGGTTTAATCTCTAGTAAAATGTTCCTGTTTAGAAACCACCAACATCTGCTTTACAACCATAGAAACAATTCTTGACAGGCAACAACATGTAGCTTTTTTTCAATTATACAGTAAGCGGCCATGGACAGCCTTGCTGTCCGTAATAACAATCCTCTCACCTTAAGTAAGTGATAATGACATGGTGTTTTGCAATTTCTATTGCAAAAATTAACATTTACATTAATCCCCTTTATATTTCTTAACTGACTGCAATATATGAGAGAGTTAATGCAATATAACGAAGTTCACCTATCAAAGTAGGCATCAGCCCAGTACAGTCGGTCATTGGTGAAGTCAATGGTCAGTCCATTGGGCCAGCCCAACTGGTTCTTCCTTATTTGTGTGATGTTGGTGCCATCTGTGAAACAGCGGGCAATGTAGGCACTCTGTCGAGAATCCCTCAACCAATCAGAGTAGAACAAATACCTGTGTGTGGAGTGTGGCAAACAGAGCAGTTCAGCATGTGCAAAATACCAAATTCCAATATATGTGTTGCATGCTAAACATTTCTTCATATTAAACCTTTTTAGCCAAATTGCTCAATGAATGGAGTGGCTGGCCGAGTGGTTAAAATGATAAGCTCCCCTTCGGGAGACCCGGGTTAGAATCCTTGGTAAGGTGTGGATTGTTTCTGACAAAAAGAAAACCCTAACCTGTACAGTTTGCGGCAACTGCACTAAGCCAGGCGGCCTTAATTCCTCAGGCTCAAGGGCATGCATCTATTGGAGTGAGTTTGGTGTAGAGACTTTTCTCTTGACCAAATACTAAAGTACCATCAATATGGGAACTGTCTTACAGAGCTCACCTTCCCCTTTCCAAGCCCAGAAACCAGTGGGGGTACAAGATCGGCACTCACCTGCCAAAAGGCATCCTTGGATGTAACCAAGTCATGATCCAGCACAGCACAAAAGGGCTGATTGAGATTAAGCCTGGGAGTGGGCGTTTCCTTCACAGTTTTAAGTCAGTGACAAAAACTCCGCTGGGGAGCAACCACAACAGGAGGTTTCTGATCATCAGAAGTGGTCCCCACTCACCAAATGTTTCAGCCCCTTTACCTTCATTGTCAACAGACTTCAACCCAATGCCAGGAGCTGATCATCAGAAATGGTCCCCACTCACCAAATGTTTCAGCCCCTTTACCTCCATTGTCAGCAGACTTCAGCCCAATGCCAGGAGGAAGATGATGTTTTTTTTTTTTTGTTTGGTAGAATTCTATAGACATTAACCCTACCAGACCGTTGAACCGATTTTTCGATAATTTCCTAATCTGCCGCTATACCGCTGTACCCAATTTTCGGTATTTTGCCTAGTACGTGAAAAAAATGCGTCACAAACTAAAAATAACCAACCAATCGTTGTCAAACCTCATGGTTAGCCATTGCAAATGACTGCCCCCAGAGGTTTGAACTGACTTTGTGTGGTTTAACGTGAAAAGTTTTGAAAATTCCCAATGAAACGAGCGGCTAATGAACCAAGCACTTCAACAAGAAAGCGAAGTAGGTCTAGGCTTTTCACAGTCCAACAGGTGATTGATACTTTGGTTTATTCAGACTGGATTGGCACACAAAGGTGGGATATTGGATTATTGGCGCTAGATGAAAGGTAGACCTATTTTCTACAATGTCTCCAAGTTACATCTTTTTCTAACAACTTGTTTGCATGTAACTAACATTTTTCTATATAATGTTGGTTTTTTCCTCTTTAATGCTCAGGAGCCCAGGTAATAGGAACAGTTAGGTTCAGGGCCTCAGGTCTGGTAGGATTAAGAAAGGTGGGCAAAGAAGGAAAATGACCACCCCATATCATTATACCATAACCTAGAATATGTAAATGCCTAATACTTCACACATCAATGGCAGTATATCCCATTTAAGCACAGAAGCCACAAATAATTTGTTGCATGATTTCTTGCCTGGCATAATTTGCTGCATCTTGTCAGATTCATACTGCAGAGATATATATCATATAAAGTTAATAAATTAATAATACTTTCGCTGAAATACCCAATACAGTCAATGATATCTTTAATTTGCTTTTCAACAACATGCACTGATCATCTCACCCTTTAAGTGGATGCACCACTATGGACCTGGCGTTACCCAAATTGTTAATCAGGTCACGTCTGTCAGTTGGGTGATTAACACGGATTACAGAAACTGTGCTGTGTCGGAAGTCAGTGAAGAACAAATTCTTGGATATCCAGTCATATGTGATTCCTTCAACTGATCCTATATCTGTCACCAGCTGTGGTATTGGATCTGAAATAAAGTAATGACGTCATAAACTGATGATCAGAATAGTAGATGATAAGCAATCTAAAACTATCTAGATGATATAAAGTATGGACATGCAGTCTTTGCTAAAAGCAAAGAAAAACCAACTTGTCTGAAGACTATATCTACTAGTTGTTTCTTGACGTTTGCCATAATTGATATAAAGAAATGAGTTAAAGGTCAGAAAGCTATTAGCTTGAGGCAGAAGTTTCCAAGCACTCATGACAGGAAGCTTGTTTTCATATTTAGCAACCTTTGGCAAGTTTTTTTTTTTTGGTTTTATTATTATTTGCAGGTTGTGATTTGTAAAGATTCTTTATTTTCTACTTATAACTTTGTATAAAATCAAAATAGTTTTGAAATAACTTATTAATAAATTATCTCTGTATAGTTTATGTAAACACAAACAGAATGAAAAAAAGCTTCTCAAGAAAACCCTCATGTTTTTAAGAATTAATACTGTTAACATTTGGAATCAAACATGGCACTGAGTGGAAAGAGAATGTGCCTGGATAGTCTGCATATGGACAGAGCTACCCCTGGTCCCCGTAAAATGGTTATACAACATTTACAAGATATATTCACTCACTGATGTACCCCTGTCTCACTTCCGCTTGTTGATAGTGATCGTATGTAATATACCCTTTAAGAACTACTTGTGTCCCTTGTACGGTACTACCTGGTTTCTGTTAGCGCCGAACGTTGGGCGGCGCTTACCAAACCCGACACCCCACATTGTGCCAACGGCTTCGGGCGGAAGAGCGCAATTGGGAGGGTACAAGCCTTACCCTGGTGCGAGGAAATGCAAGCTAAAGACAAAATTGTCATGGCAGGGCAGACCAGGCCCTAAGCCTTGGTTGGCGACTGGTCTAGGATCGAAGCTCCGACAGGCGGACAGTTAGAGCATTGCTTTGCTGATCCGGCA
The DNA here is from genome assembly GCA_963921405.1 of Cepaea hortensis. Taxonomy (NCBI): domain Eukaryota; kingdom Metazoa; phylum Mollusca; class Gastropoda; order Stylommatophora; family Helicidae; genus Cepaea; species Cepaea hortensis. The sequence goes on along the minus strand of OY992879.1, from coordinate 34,768,376 downwards.
GCTTCTGCAGCTTGTCTTGTTCCAGATGTAGGGGTGTTACCTTTCCTCTGGAGTGAACTAGGCATGCCGAGAGAGGGATCATGCTGCATGGGCAACACATGATCTCTATATTTTAGCCCAGGCTTTGTGCTATGGAGAGGCAATAACTCCATCCCTGGTCTTAACTGGTCTCGGAATCAAAGCGAGAGGCAACTGTTACGGGTTATAAGTCCTTGTCAGTTGGCGTAGACATGGGGCGCCACGCGTTGCCTCTGACGGTGGGAGACACCTATAGGTGTCACTGATCAGCTACCGCCCGCCTCAAGCTGGGCAGCCCCCAGCCAATTGGGTGCTGATCCGCCACAGCCTGCCTGCTTCAATGGGTGCTTGGGGCTAGGACAAAATCTGAATCGTAGGCTGTAAAACCAATGCACCAGGTACAAACAAAAATAAAAATAGAAACCTCAAGCTACGGCTTGCAACCTGGAACGTGAGAACCATGTGTCCAGGATTTTCCACTGACTTGACCAATATTGACGATGTGAGAAAAACGGCTGTGATTGATGCCGAACTCAATCGTCTTAACATTGATATTGCTGGCCTGCAGGAGACTCGCCTCGCTGAGGAAGGGTCACTCAGGGAAAACAACTACACCTTTTTCTGGAAGGGTAGAGGGCAGGCAGAAAAAAGGCAACACGGTGTGGGCTTTGCAGTGAAGAATTCGCTACTGAGAATGATTGAAATTCCAGCAGGAGGAAATGAAAGACTATTGTCCCTGCGCTTGGCAACCTCTTGTGGGTTTGCCACCATTATTACTGCATATGCACCGACACTCGATTCCTCTGATGATGTGAAGGATTTGTTCTATGAGGAGTTAGACTCCGTGATCAAGGCAGTTCCAAAATCTGACTACATTTATATGCTCGGTGATTTCAATGCTCGTGTGGGCAAGGACTCGAGTTCATGGCCAGTGTGCCTTGGAAAATACAACATCGGTCGCATGAATGAAAATGGGCAAAGGCTGCTGGAGCATTGCACCAGTAATGACCTATGTATTACAAACTCTTTTTTTAAAACAAAAGAGATGCATAAGGTCACATGGAAACATCCAAGATCCGGCCATTGGCACCAGCTGGACTTCATCATCACACGGAGACAACATCTGAACCATATATCATTGACTCGTAGTTACCACAGTGCTGACTGTGATACGGATCATTCTTTGGTTGTTGCAAGGGTTAGACTGAGACCAAAGAGAATCTACACAGCTAAACACAAATCTAGCCCCAGGATTAATATTATTAACACTCATGATCCTGAAAAGTGCTTTCAGTTTCAACAGCAACTTGAAGACGCTTTCACTGGTATACCAGAAAATTGTACAGTAAATGAAAAGTGGGGTCAAATTAAGGAAACTCTTTATAAAACTGCCGTAGGGGTTTACGGCACTGTGGATCATAAGATGCAGGACTGGTTTGCGGCCAACAGCGAGACTCTGCAGCCCTTGATTGATAAGAAGAAGAAAGCTCTCTTAAGAAACAAGGAAAGACCAACGCGTAACACTCTGAGTGAGCTAAGGCAAGCTAGGAAGGATGTGCAAAAGGCTGCCAGGCAGTGTGCAAATGATTATTGGATCAAGTTATGTGAGTCCATTCAAATCGCAAGTGATAAGGGAGACATAAGAAGCATGTATGAAGGAATAAAGAAAGCCTGTGGTCCAGTGATCAAAAGAAGTGCACCATTGAAAACCTTGACTGGAGAAATCATCACTGACAAGAAACGGCAGATGGACAGATGGGTAGAGCACTATTTGGAGCTTTACTCAAGTGAGACCAAACTAGCGGATGATGCCCTCAACGCCATAGAGGCTCTACCAACTCTTGACCACCTGGACACACTTCCCACCATAACAGAAGTTAAGTGTGCTATAAATGAACTTGCATCTTGCAAGGCTCCAGGTAAGGATGGGATTCCAATAGAGGTTATCAGGAGTGGGCAAGACACACTCACTATACAGATCCACCAGCTAATAGAGCTATGCTGGCGTGAAGGACAAGTCCCACAGGATTTCAAAGATTCAAGCATCATAACACTGTACAAGAACAAGGGCGATCGGAACGACTGCAGCAACTATAGAGGTATCTCACTTCTGTGTATTGTTGGAAAAGTATTTGCCAGAATTGTTCTGCGCAGACTTCAAGTCCTAGGAGATCAAGTCTACCCCGAATCACAGTGTGGCTTTCGACAGAACCGATCTACCACTGATATGATATTCTCATTGCGACAAATGCAAGAAAAATGCCGGGAACAGAATCAACCACTGTTTATTGCCTTCATCGACCTCACAAAGGCATTTGATTTGGTCAGTCGTGAGGGTCTGTTCAAGGCACTAAAGAAGATTGGCTGCCCACCAACTCTTCTGTCCATTGTGGAATCATTCCACACAGGCATGAAGGGTATAATCAAGTTTGATGGTGCAACATCTGAAGAATTTGAAATCAAGAGTGGAGTTAAGCAAGGTTGTGTACTAGCTCCCACCCTCTTTGGAATATACTTTTCACTTCTACTGAAATATGCATTTCGTGATCAGGATGGTGGTATATACATTCACTCACGCTCAGATGGCGGCCTCTACAATGCTCAGAGATTGAAGGCTAAGACCAAAATTAGGAGGGTACTGATCAGAGAGTTGCTTTTTGCAGATGATGCTGCAGTTACGACCCACTCTGAGGAAGAATTGCAATGTCTACTATCTGCATTCTCCAATGCTTGTTCTGAATTTGGTTTAACAATTAGCAAAAAGAAGACACATATTATGTCACAAGGTGCACATGGGGTACCATCAATCTTTATTGACGACGCCGAACTAGAGATAGTAGACCATTTTACATATCTAGGATCAGTAGTAAATAGCAAATTATCCCTAGATCAGGAAATCAACATCCGGATTGGTAAGGCAGCAACAACAATGAACAGGTTAAGAAAAAGAGTCTGGGAGAACAGGAAGCTTACTGCCAAAACAAAAGTCCTTGTCTATCAAGCCTGTGTCCTTAGTACTCTTCTCTATGGCAGTGAAACCTGGACAACTTACTCACACCAAGAGAACAATTTAAACAGCTTTCATATGCGGTGTCTGCGAAGAATTCTTGGTATTAAGTGGCAAGACAAAATCACAAATACTGAAGTATTGGAAAGATCAGGTTGTGTGACAGTTTATTCCATGCTCAGTCTTCGTAGACTTAGATGGATAGGACATCTTAGGAGGATGGATGATGGTAGAATACCAAAGGATATCTTATTTGGTGAATTACAGATGGGTAAGAGATCTCAGGGTCGGCCTCTACTACGATACAAAGATGTGTGTAAGCGGGACATGATTGATACAGGCATTGATAATGCACATTGGGAGCAAGTCGCCGCTGAACGTGTTGCATGGAGGGCAAATATCAGAAATGGAATAAAGTCAAAGGAGAAAATTATTGCAGAAAAGTCAGACACCAAGCGTTTGAGACGTAAGATGGTGCATGATGGTGGAAATGACCACGTGTTCAGATGCACCCACTGTGAACGGACATTTACAGCGCAAATTGGCCTTATCAGTCACACTCGCTACCGCCATAGTTAAAAGTTATTATGCCTTTTTAAAGCACAAACTATCGTCTGTCAAGACGGCAAGGTGCCAATGTGTGTGTGTGGACAGAGCAAAAGTGGGAGTTTCTGTCACTAAGTGCTCAAGCAGCCTGCATCATGATAAGAAGGTTATGAGTTTGTTTCCCGACTCCATCCTTTAGTTCTTCTTCTTCTGCGTTCGTCTGGAATAATGTTTTAGACGTAATTGCGTTGTGCCTGTTTACAGCAGACTGCGATATTTGCACATTTCGGCCGACACATCCAACTTCTTCAGGCATTTGTTGGCTGGGTTACCTTCCCGGGTGTTTCGTAGGACGTTTGACTCTCACTGTTGTGGTGTTATCCCTATCCCAGATGGCCCATTTAGAACAGCTGAAGACATCCCGGTCAGCCCTCAAGGAAAGGCAGGGACAAACCATGGGCATTCCCCATCATCCAAGGAGGCTTCCATGCAGAGCTGACACACAGCGGGCTCTAGTACTGGGCTCACACAAGGAATCGTCCTGCGCATGGCTACTTCATTTCCTCACTTCCGTATATTTAGCCTTCCGTTCACCACAGGCTGTTCCTCCGGAAGCCAGAAGAATGCAGCCTACAGATGACATCCACACAGTGAGCTATCCTTTAGTTCACAAGTGCAGTTTTCTCTCAAACCCTAGGGGTTGTCAATGGAGCTACAGTGTTCTTGCTTTGTGCAACTCTTTTGGCAGACCGCTCTGCAGATAGAAGACCAAGCCATATGGATAAATCCCGGTGCAATGAAGTTGATCTGCTTGTCTTTAACTCTTTAATAGCCAAAGTGCTACAGAGAAAAGTATGAATAGTCTGATATATGCTCAGGAAAACTTTATTGATAAGATTTTTCAATGTGCAATGATGTAATATTTTAATTGCCTTTAACCCTTTAATAACCACAGTGCTACAGAGATAACAAGGCTCAGGAAAACTTTATTGATAAGATTTTTCAATGTGCAATGATGTAATATTTTAATTGCCTTTAACCCTTTAATAGCCACAGTGCTACAGAGATAATAAGGCTCAGGAAAACTTTATTTAAAAGATTTTTCAATGTGCAAATGATGTAATATTTTAATTGCCTTTAACCCTTTAATAGCCACAGAACTACAGATATAATAAAAATGAATAGTCTGATATATGCTAAGGAAGACTGTTCATTGATCAGATTTTTCCAAGTGCAATGATGTAATATTTAAAAAAAAATAAATAGTCATTAAATTTAAATCAAGTGACAACACACAGTTCCAACACAAATCTACAAACCTGAGCTTCCAATTTTTCCTCTGTAAATGACACGATTTCTGACATCGGAAAAGAACACTGTTTCGTTTTCTGCATCATAATCTAAGGCCACATAATTGACACCCAGTCGACCCCAGCGCTGACCAACAATAGGTGGAATAGCATCCGTGCCGTACTGACCCGGCTCACCCAGGGATACCCCCCGAATGCATCGAGGGGAAGCAAATAGAATAAACTTGTCAATCTCTGAAATAAAGACCAAGAATATTTAAAACTCAGTAAAAATCAGTTCTAAGATTCTTCTGTGCTTTATCCCCTACTGCATAGCATAGGCCCTCAGCCAGTGCACTCCAAGGCGTCCTATTTTCTGCTATCTCCTGCAGCTCGCTCCATGTCCTCCCCATATTATTCATCTCTGTCTCCAGGCCTCCCTCTGCTTCAGTTGCCTTGTGGGTTCCAGTGAAGAGAAAGTTTTCTCAATGAGTGTCCTGTACAGCAGCAGCATCTTTCCCTCACCTCTTGATTTGCTGGAGTCTGTTTAGTTGACATAATTCAAAACAATGACAAGAAAGATGGCCGTGTCACAAACACCAGAATTCAGTTATACAGGTCACAAAAACCAGAATTCAGTTAAACTGATCACAAAAACCAGAATTCAGTTATACTGCTCACACACCCCCCCAAAAGAATGTATCCTAGTGACAAAACAACTAGAGTTCAATTTCCCAGCTTCAAACAGGATTTTTCATAGTCAACTATCATTGGAAAATGGTTAATGGAAGCAATGCCATGACCTTGGGCCATCTGTATCTATAAACAATCCAATTCTCATAGCAGATTTCCCAGAACATGGATGCTCACTCATCATCATCTAATAGTTCCTTTGCTGAATGTTGCTCTCATCATGGCCATCAAAAAAATCTCGAACCTTAGTTAGATACCAGGGGTCAAGCGTTTTCATGCACAATGTGCCTTCAATATCCTGTGTCCATCTTTGTGCTGGTCAACCGGATTTATTTTCCTTCTGTTGTCTTTCTTATCCCAATGGAGTTTAGGCCTACAATCAACTCATCCCAAGGTCTTCTAAACTTGTTCATGATTGGTTGGATTTTGCAGCTGAAGTTTTCTATAGGATATTACCAGTTTCACACCAAACCTCCTTAGTTGCCCCCTATGCCCCATGTGTGGAAAGTTGCCCCCTATGCCCCATGTGTGGAAAGTTGCCCCCTATGCCCCATGTGTGAAAAGTTGCCCCCTATGCCCCATGTGTGGAAAGTTGCCCCCTATGCCCCATGTGTGGAAAGTTGCCCCCTATGCCCCATGTGTGGAAAGTTGCCCCCTATGCCCCATGTGTGGAAAGTTGCCCCCTATGCCCCATGTGTGGAAAGTTGCCCCCTATGCCCCATGTGTGGAAAGTTGCCCCCTATGCCCCATGTGTGGAAAGTTGCCCCCTATGCCCCATGTGTGGAAAGTTGCCCCCTATGCCCCATGTGTGGAAAGTTGCCCCCTATGCCCCATATGTGGAAAGTTGCCCCCTATGCCCCATGTGTGGAAAGTTAAAGTGATACTGTTCTTTGCTTCCCATTTGGAAGGACTCATGTGTACACTGCATACATTCACAATCCACCAGCTCTTGGAAATAAGTGTTTAACTGATTAAGTGCCATGGGATGATTAATCATCCTAAGTGCCATGGACCGATATGAGAGATACAGCGGGAAACGGACAGAGTAAGAACAGGGTTACAAGAGAAGTCGGCGGAGCAACAGATGATGATGAAGAAAGGGAAGTGACTCCAATGAGTTGCGTATCACGTGACATTAGTTGTGTGGCACACGAGACAGACGGCAAGACCGGGTCAGTCTTGCCAGGGTCTTTGGACACGACGGTTGTGAAAAGCGAGTGCAGAAGTAAAGCGACATCGATTCAGCACACGCCGATGTCAAGCCAAGGTCGAGCCAAGCCGTAAGTTGGTAGTGAACGTTAGATAGAGTGTTTTAGAATCATCGCATGTCAGCCCACACCTGTTGGTAATAAGTGTATAACGGCAGCGATGACTTTCGAGAATAAACACTGACTACAATGGCGAGGACATTGATTTGTTTGATATTCTCCATTGTGACCTGTTCCTGCTTACAACTGTCCTTGTGGCTGAATAGACGAGCCGGTAATCAGCTACTTGGTAAGTGGGAGGCTCGAAAATAATAAAGCAGGAGCACCGAAAATAAGAGTTACCTTCAAGAAAATTCGGTAACATTCAGACAAAGAACAAGGAAGGTCACCTTGAACGCCATTTGCAATTTTGAATGAAGGTGTCAACAAACAAGTTCAGCTATCAAAGCGTGGTGTGAATATTGCTTTATAATACAAACATTTAAGCCACAACGCTGAACACAACAAATGAAATATTAATTTTCATAAATATTGACCCTGGCTGAGAAAACGTTAGAGTTGTAAACTCCGAATAAACTCTTAAATACATTCACGAGTGTCAAGAACTAAGTGTCAATAAGCCTAGAAAGAAAGACTCATGAATTACCGGGAGACATTCAACAATCGAACAGAAAACAGAGTCAAGAAAGTGAACACACAATTACGAAGAATGCACATGATCAGTTGTTCAAAGTACTAACAGACAGTCCTGTCAACAGTTACAACGCATCATATAAAAGAATATATCAGAACAACGATGATGGCTGAATTTTGACTGAAATCTCGCAACTACAGTTATATAAGTAGTAAGGAGTGCGACAATCAAGTCGAGTTTGGGGGACAATCAAAGTTTCAATCAAATACTTCAAGACGACAAAGATGATCATAACTACATGTGGAAGAAGAGTAGAAACCATCTAGCAATCATATACCAACTTATTTTCATCTGGATTCAAGAACATACTTTTTCTAAGACATTTTTCCAGAATTCAACTTTAGTCTCCAACAAACATGGAACAGTTTAAACAACCGAAATCAACATATCGATTCATTCCAGAACAATAACACTACAGCAACACAGTGCATCTACATAATATTAAAGTTTTTCCATTCAAGTTACAGAGAAGGCCAGAATTTCCTGACGTTTGAACTTACGTCAACTAGCAACACTCAAGACCTCGACTACTGGAGGGAAGACACCAGACCAGTGAAGAACCGCACCGCAGCAGCAGCAACAAGGCATCAGGCGAGTGAAATTGTCTGACTGTTGTTGTATCATTTTGTGCGGCTGATTAGAGTGGATATTTGGTTATTTTCTCCACAGGGTTTTGTCATTTTTCTCCATTACAGGGATTGAGCTTGCATCAAGCAAAAATATTGAGATAATTTATGAATTAATTCAAGATCTCAATAAGAATTTTCAGTGACCAAAAACAAGATCCACGAGCATCACACATATGTTCTGAGTGTTCCAGTGCTGAGAAATTAAGATAGTATACTTCAGATAGGCACTCATAGTATACACCACCTATCTTTTCTGGTGTAATAGTTAAAACCTTGCGACACCACGATAACGTTACACAAAGGTTACTTCTAGTGGTGAGTATCATTAAAAAACGTCACAACGATCAACTCTAAATAAGCACACCACCAGTAACCACATAACCAAAAACAGCAGATGCTAGATACTATTAATACCTTGGGCTGCTAAAACATCACATTCGTAGGTGAGCATATCTAACGAACATGTCGTCATTACAAGACTTCATAGCCATGGGAGAGAAGTGTGGCATGACAGGGCCCGACCTAGCAACGTGGGCCAAACAAGAATTAAAAGAACATCAAGCGCAACAACGTGAAGAGAGAGAAGCTGCAAAGGAAGCCATGGAGGCACAAGCAGCCATAGATAAAGGAAAAATAGAGGCACAAGCAGCAATAGAAAAGGAAAAAATAGCCTTGGAGAAAGAAAAACTTGCCTTTGAGAAAGAGAGACTGGCAACAGAGGTATTAATTAAAGACAAAGAGATTGAGGGCAACTTAAAGGTGAAGAAACTAGAGAAAGACAAAGACGCAGAGATAGCCCAGGCAAAGGCAACAGCAAAAACGTTAGATCCTACTAAACGATATAGCGGGCTTATTAGAAACTTTACGCAAGGGGATTCCATCTCGGCATGGATAACAAACTTTCAATTGTTAATGAACCACTATAAAATTCCATCTGAAGACTGGGCCATACTCTTTCACAGGCATTTGGCCCTTGAGCCCTTAAAAGTGGTGGAGGTGATACCTGAAGACCTTCGCACTAACTACACATATGTTAGAAACCGAGTTCTATCACATTTCTCACTAGACGCAGGATTACGAACCAGGATTACAAACCAAATTTAGAACCTTAGCACCAAAAGACAATCAAAATTTTCTAGATTACGTAGCAGAGACGACGTCACTCTTTGATAAATGGCTCAAAGCTGCCGACATAGGGTCGGACATCAATAAACTACGGGTCAGTCTTGCCAGGGTCTTTGGACACGATGGTTGTGAAAAGCGAGTGCAGAAGTAAAGCGACATCGATTCAGCACACGCCGATGTCAAGCCAAGGTCGAGCCAAGCCGTAAGTTGGTAGTGAACGTTAGATAGAGTGTTTTAGAATCATCGCATGTCAGCCCACACCTGTTGGTAATAAGTGTATAACGGCGGCGATGACTTTCGAGAATAAACACTGACTACAATGGCGAGGACATTGGTTTGTTTGATATTCTCCGTTGTGACCTGTTCCTGCTTACAACTGTCCTTGTGGCTGAATAGATGAGCCGGTAATCAGCTACTTGGCAAGTGACTTCCCAAATTGCCATAGGCTTATATATTGCCAAAATGCTGTCATTATGAAATACTGTCTCAATTTAAAATATAATTACAGTAGTTTTCTCTATGTAACCTCCTTTAATTTGATATATAATGCAAAATGTCTGCTACCATATTAACAACCTTTAGGTCATAACTGTGACACCCCTACTTCCCATTTTCTGCCATCCATTTTTGTTTGTTCCAAACCTACTTTTTGTATGGCACTGAATCTGTTAAAAAGCTGGCACTTCACAATTTATCCACAAAAGGAAATTTAATAGCACACATGATTCTGGTATACACACTTCTGAAACCTTGCTGGAGCTAGGGAGTCTGTGCACTGTGTTGAGATTTTCTTTACATGTATGGGAGGAGACTGGAGTCATTATGGAGATATCTATGTGCAAAGAAAATGATCCTTGAAATGAAAGTCTCTGAAAAACTGATGCCCTAAAAAGAGTTGGCATCTATCAGAGTGACGTGGGTGCAGAGTCATTCCCCTTGATCTGGTACCAAGTACCATCCCCACAGGGGCTGCATTGCAGAGCTCTGCTTCCCCTCTCCAAGCCTAAAATGGCTGTTAGGAAATGTTCTGAGAAGTAATGGCAGCTAGTATGACATTACCCACATCACCCCTCGAGTGCTGATTAGTCTATAAACAATATGGGACAGCACCATATGTCAAATTTATCTAAAAAAATGTCCTTAATTTATTTTTACTTTATATGACATTAATGTAGGTGTTTTTGCATATCCTATTTACAGGACATCGCTGTCAACACCAGCAATGTACTGCTGTTGATGTCTTGGCAAGTTTACGTTCAGTAGTTTGCCATTGCTTTCTGAACTACCGACTCCCATATCAACATGTTAAAACCCAGCGCAGCGCGGAAAGTAGGTTTACTTTAACATTTTCATTTGAAACACTAAATTCATTACTTTTTCTCAGAAGCAATATTCAATCTTGATGTGTTAAATTATGTAGAGGTTAACAGCCTGTGGTCACACAGTTCAAACGTAAACATGAGACTTACTGGTGCAGTTTGCCTGGTCACTATCCAATTGGTAGCCAGTTCTACACAAACATCTATAGCCGAGCCCATTGTTGTCTGTGCTATGAGAGACTGCACAAATGTCCTGACATGGATTCTTTAAGCATGGGTTGACATCTGCAGAAGTAATTTAAGAATCAATACCACAATAAACAAATATGCATAATGTAAAACATGGATTCTACACAAACAGTTTAGACAACATACACTGATCAGTGTCCTACATGACTAAAATATTTCCAGTTTTCTTAAGAAAAATAGATTATATATGGTGTAACCAAATAACAAGTTATAAATGTTCTGTTTTTAATATTTTGCTGCTGATAGTAAAACTGACCAATCAGTGATGTTTATAAATGATTCTGTTATTATTAATTTTGGTAATGTTTAATAATGAGTCAGCTTTGATTTATGTTGTGAACCTTCTGAACAAGTCTTGTGTGCATCACTGTAATGTGGTTTATTTAGAGGATGTCAAACCCATTAAGTGATTCAATCAGTCAGGTGCCATCTCCACAGTGAAGGTTGGCTACAATGGATCACCAACATTGTCCGTCTCTCTGTGTCTCTCATTAAGTGATTAGTCATTTTCAAATGAATTGTTATGAAAGGTTAGGGCTCTGTGAAAGAGGTGACTTTTGCTAGGAGCCCTCTGTGTTTTAATATTCTATGTAGGTTGAATATTATATTGTAAGGCATAGCTTCGATAATGACTGATGTAGCACAGTGAGTCCAGCAGAAATAATAAACAAATCTTCCATAAATGGACACAATGAAAAATCATATTGAGATGACATAAAAGCTTGGGCCATATACAGCATCCACATGATAATTGTATTATCTCACCCATGATTTAAGTAAAAGTTTGGCAGACTCCAGCTTTGAAATCTGTCTCTTAGCTCTTTTATCGCTTTAATAAAGAGCATTTATTTTAATCAGACTGTATTTCTCTCTCTATTATATCTTGAACACCAGCAATTGGAAAATCCTTTTAAGAATTTAAAGTTTTTTTCTTTTTATGTAAATATTTCTTCAGTATATCCACATTTCTGAGTATCTAATATCCTCCTTGAAAATTATAAAGGTGTGTAATTGAATTACCATTATCAATATTATATGGGGCTCTGCTGGCATTATTTACTTGTTTAACCTTGATTCATCACTTTATGACTTAAAGCAAATTCTTTACATGGAAACGCCACCTGAACAATTATGGAAGACCCAGATTTAAATAGGTACCTGAAAGTGTCCTGGGGAATATCAGCGGCTGGCCTTTTAAATTGATCAAAACACCCGTCAAGTGCCGATTGGTCAATCACAATGTGGTGCTAGCACCATATACCCAATATACCTGGAGGTATGGAAAAGGTCCTTTACTTGACCTAATTACATGCGATGCGAAGAGAGACACTGGAGAACATTGTTGTAACTAGAAAGCTTTAGGGGAAGAGAGGCAGAGACAAACCAAGAAATGATGCTGGATGGATTGAGATGTTGGCATGGAGGAATATCATCAGCAGAGTTGATCCACAAAACCAAAGACCGAGATCTGTGGAGAGTCATGAACGCCTACACCAGCTGGCATGGCACTTGATGATAATGATGAATTACATTTATGTACTTAAATATCATCCTCTAAAAAGTACTGGAGAGTTTTGGTCATAGACCATAACTTTAGGAAGGGAAAATCCCAACTGCACCTCCCCGTGGTAGAGGATGGAAACACACCACGGTGTGGCTAACTTAGCTCTGGGGACCGAATATCCACCGGAATAAGTGGACAACTCTGCAGCTGAGCAGAGCAGGGCACTCACTTGTCCTTACAGTTGGAAATGGCTGCTAAAGGTAGAGGTAAAAGACCACCATGTGAATGTGGAAGGCAAGGGGAAACCACCACATTATCTTCCCAAGACTTCATGGCAAAACACATATCAGAGTTAGTGAACGACGTTAATGGCTGACTTAGGACATCCTCGTCCGGTAGGGACAGTCATGAGCCACAGGTGACACCAGACCATCATCCAGCTACTGATGGCAAAATCATAAATAAAATAAATAAATTTAGAGTAGGAACATGGAATGTTAGGACATTAAATGAGCTAGGAAAGATGAACAATGTTCTAAGAGAAATGGATAGCATGAATATGAATATACTAGGCGTTAGTGAGATGAGATGGAAGGGATCTGGCAAAATTATAGCTGATAACCACACAATAATTTATTCTGGAGGGGATACACATGAAAAGGTGGTAGGAATAATACTTGACAAAGAAACAGCTAAGTCACTTAATGGATACTGGTGTATTTCAGATAGAGTTATTTTGGTCAAAATCAAAGGCAAACCAATAGATATAAATATTATACAAGTATATACACCAACATCAAGCAGTAGTGAGGAAGAAATACAACACTTTTACAACGAAATAGAAATGGCGATGGCTCAAATTGGATCACAGGAAATAAAAATAATACTTGGAGATTTTAATGCAAAAGTAGGAAAAGGGAAAATGGAGGATGTAGTGGGGAATTATGGTTTAGGTACAAGAAATGAAAGAGGGGAAAAGCTAATAGAATGGGCAAATATCAATGATATGATAATTGGAAACACATGGTTTAAACACCATAAAAGACGACTATACACATGGAAAAGCCCTGATCAGAAAATACGCAACCAAATTGACTACATACTAATTAATAAAAGATTTATAAATGCTCTAATTAATGTAAAAACAATGCCTGGCGCCGACTGTAATAGTGATCATGTACCACTATGTGGACAAATAAAAGTAAGATTAAAGAGAGGGAAACAAATGGTTAGGAACATGAGACTTAATAAAGAGGTTCTGAAAGTAGATAAAGAAATTCAAGAACAATACATAGTGACTGTGAAAAATAGGTACAATGCAATAGCTAAAATACAGTGTATAGATGAACAATGGGAAATGTTAAGGGACTCCATTCATCAAACTAGCAAAGAAATATTACCGGAGAGAAGTCAAATAGCTAAGAAAAAATGGATGAATGAAGAAATCTTAATGCTGATGGACAAAAGAAAGAGTAAAAATGACAAACAAGAATACGCTAAGATAAATAAAGAAATAAAAGATAAATGTTGGAAGGCAAAAGAAAGTTGGTTAAATGAGTAGTGCAAAAAAATTGAATTAAATGCCATTAAAGATGCAAAAAATATGCACAGACAAATCAGTGAGCTCACAGGAAGAAAAATAAGAATAAATACAGGGTGTTTGAAATCAAAAACAGGAAAGACATTATTGGAGGAAGATGATATAATGAAGAGGTGGAATGAGTATATAAAAGAATTATATGATGGGGAAAGGGAAGAATTAACAGAAGAAAGTAACTTAGAAGGTCCACCTATTCTAAAAGAAGAAGTCGCTGACGCTATGAAATATATGAAGCAAGGAAAAACAGCTGTACCAGATGAAATCACAATAGAAGAATTAGAAGTATTGGGAGAATTCGGAGTAGATATATTAACCAAAATGTTAAATGATATCTACAGCAGTGGATATCTATCTACCCAGTGATATGCTGAAATCTGTATTTATAGCTATACCAAAAAGACCAGGAGCAATTGAATGTGAAGATTTTCGCACAATTAACCTCATAAACCATATCACTAAGCTTCTGCTCAGAATCATAATGAGAAGAACCAGAAAGAAAATAAAAATGGAAATTAGTGAAGAACAGTATGGATTTGTGGAGGGAAAGGGCACAAACAATGCATTACGGACACTAATAGAAAGGTCAATAGAGAAACAGAAAGACATATATTTATGCTTCATAGATTATACAAAACACTGATCAGACCAGTTGTGCTGTATGGCTCTGAAACCTGGAGTACAACGAAAGGAGACGAAGCCTTGTTACAAACCTTTGAGAACAAAATTTTAAGACGCATCTTTGGACCCATTAGGGATACACAAAGTGGAGAGTGGAAAAGAAGAAGTAACAAAGACATTTATGATCTGTTTAAGTCCCCGCTAATCACTGGTATCATGAAGGCTAATAGACTACAATGGCTGGGGCATATAGAAAGAATGGAAGATAATAGGGAAACAAAACTCGCTTACACTCAGGAAATAAATGACCGTAGACCCCGAGGTAGACCAAGAAGGCGGTGGAGAGATAATACATGTACAGACCTACAAGCACTTGGAATCAACGACTGGCAAGAGAAGGTCCACCAGAGAGACGAATGGAGATGGATTGTATTTGCAGCAAAGAACCTCAATGGCTCGGAACGCTGAAGAAGAAGAAGAAGATTATATTAAGGCATTTGATAAAGTAAAACATGATGAGCTGATTAAAATGTTGGAAGATATCAACATTGATGGGAAAGATTTAAGAATAATAAAGAATATTTACTGGAACCAAGTAGCAGCAATTAAAATAGGAAATAAAGAGGGTAGTTATGAACACATAAAGCTAGGAGTTCAACAGGGATGTGTCTTGTCACCAGATCTCTTCTCCCTATATAGCGAAGTAATAATGAGAGAGATAAAAGAGATACCAGGAATACTAGTTGGGGGTTATAATATAAATAATATACGCTATGCAGATGACACAGTATTGGTGGCAGATAACGCAACAGACCTACAACAATTGTTGGACACTGTAGTAAAAGAGAGTGCAAGGAAAGGACTCTCCTTGAATATCAAGAAAACAGTAACAATGGTGATATCAAAGAAAAGGGTGACACAAAAATGTGACATAGAAATAGAAGGAAAAATTCTTAACCAAGTGGATAATTTTAGATACCTAGGGACATTTATAACATCAGATGGAAGATGTACAACAGAGATTAAGAGCAGAATAGGGCAGGCAAAGGCCGCATTTCTGAAAATGAAGAGTATCTTGTGCAATAGGTCACTATCACTGAGTGTAAGAAAGAGAGTGCTGAAATGCTATGTAGAACCAGTTTTGCTGTATGGCAGTGAATCTTAGAATATAAATGAACAAATTAAGAAGAAATTAGAAGCAACAGAGATGTGGTTCCTGAGACGAATGTTGAGAATTCCTTGGACTGCTAGAGTAACTAACGATGACAGCCTGAAATAGGCTAATGAAACTAGAACACTGTATACAACAGTAAGAAAGAGACAAACAGCTTTCTTTGGTCATGTAATGAGAAGAGAGGCATTGGAGAACATCGTGACAACTGGAAAGATCGAGGGGAAGAGAGGCAGAGGCAGACCAAGAGAAATGATGCTGGATGGATTGAGACGGTGGCACGGAGGAATATCAGCAGCAGAGTTGATCCAGAAAACCAAAGACCGAGATCTGTGGAGAGCCATGAACGCCTACGCCAGCTGGCAGGGCACTTGATGATGATGACTTAAATATCATATTTAAATACACCCAAATGTAACTGTGTTCTTCACCTCTGAACACAAGCGTCTGCAGGGACTGATGTGCAATGGCAACTGAAGTAGGGATGCCAACATCCATCTTGTAAATCTGAGCCAAGCTTTGAGGATCTGAGGCCACGTCGGTTTTGTTCACACGGATGACTCCCAGCTTGGTGATGTCAGCAAAAAACAGTTGGTTCTCAAAGGCAGACACAGAGACAGGGGCTGGGATGTTGAGACCTCCTGAGATGATTGTACGTCTGCAAGGAACATGAATAACATACAAGATATGTAATAATTCATCATCATCATCATCATGTGCCATGCCGGTAAGCATGGGTGGTCATGTATCACCATCTCAGACGACCACCAGATTGTGGATCAGCTCTGTGTTCTTGTTCCTAATATACAATGTGGCCAAGCCATCCAGATATATTTACTTCTCTGCCTTCCCCTTGTTCTTTTCCCTTCAATCTTGCCATTTGTCACCAAACTTTCTAGTTTATTTCTTCTCATAACGTGTCCCAAAAAATGTGACTGTCTACATCTAATTTCTCGAATCAGTTTGAGGTGTTCATGATTACAGACTGTTTTATCTAGTTTGAACAAAGAAGACACCAGGTTTTACACTGTAATGTCTGGCATATTTCACTTTATGTCATCAGGTGCATACAACAGGGTTAGATATAACAAAGTGAACAGATGATATGTTATTATATCTAACTCTACTGCATGCAACCAGCCACAGGTAATTTGGAAGCAGACACTCTTGTATTGGTTTTCACAATGGTATCAGCAAGGATCGTTCAGAAAGCAATGGCCAACTACTGAATTTAAAATTGCCTTGTCAGTCACAAACAGCCAAGAAATGCTGGGGTTGATTATGGCATCCTGTAAAAATCATGCAACTATCATTTTAAATATTGCATACACCAGAGGAGATGCAGCGAAAAATGCCAGGCATTACATTATGCAACCTATTGTTTGCCTTTTCTTTTAAAATTTACAACAGAAAAATATTTCTTACAGTCAGTTTTACAAAGAGACAGAAAAAGAAAATGGCAGAACAGAAAGCAAATGAAAAAAAGGAGATTATACACAGTTGTATTTATGCTTGTTGTCCCAATATTTTTGTTATTGTGCTTGTTAACTTAAGCATAATCTATACACTTGCTACTACTTCTAGTGCAATGTCTGATTTGTGCATGTGTATTAGCTGTTCCTATTACCAGAGTCCTTGCCATCAGGCACCACTCACTCTGACTTCTGAGGTACTTATAATTTACGTCCCCAAATCAAGGACAAGAAGTGAACATTTTAGTCCAACTGACCGGTGTAGGGGGTTGAACCTACTACGTCGACAATAGCACACTGGGTGTTTAAGCTGTATATGACTTGTGGTAGTTGCTGCAGTGGTTTTCATATGTTTAAGCTGTATATGACTTGTGGTAGTTGCTGCAGTGGTATTCATATGTTGAAGCTGTATATGACTTGTGGTAGTTGCTGCAGTGGTATTCAACCAAAAGTAAAAAGTAAAGGTCTCATTGGGCACATGATGCTGGATCCCAAATTTTATAGACCAGTCAGCGCTCGTGGGTGATATGGTCAGTATTACACTGGCTGACTTTACTTCCCAAGACATTTCTTCATACCCATTTTATGCTGGGTCAATCTAGGAGCCCAGGTCAATATTGAACATTTTATTCTAGCCCAATGCAAATTGAACGCCTGACCTCCGGGATGGCAAGCAAGTGTCTAGCCACTACACTGCAGCAGCTGTCTTCTCAACTCTTACAGTGATTCTCAACCAAAGGGAGCCACAGAATACCTAAATACAGAGCATGAAGCAAGTGGAAATCAAAGGAAAACTAATATTAAAATTGCTGCACACATGAAAGTAGGTTGGGAAACACTGAGTTAATGAGTCAAGATCATCTGACCTGTTTTGGCCATTATAATCCACCACCTCCAAGTGGTCGAGGTGAGAGTCCACCCAGAATACACGCTTGCTAATAACATCCAAGGTCAAGGCCTGGGGGTACAGAATTTTATTCAGACCCAGATTCCATCTGTGGCTGCCATCCATGAAAATCCGTTCTATTCGTGGCTTGGTGGATGGCCCTTTCTGACCTCGATCAGCAAAGAACAGATACCTGAAGTAGCCATAAAATAAGAAAACTAATTACCAAACAACATACATTTCATACTATTTTTGTTTCTTTGTTAACTTGGTTTGAACTCAAGCATAGTAACACATGTTTCTACTTCTGGTGCGCTGGGCTAATTTTTGTGTGTGGATTAGCTTTCTCTGTTACCAGTGTCCCTTGCCATTAGGCAAACCCAGTCCAACTTCTGAGGTGCTTTTAATTTACATCCACAAGTCAAGGATAAGAAGTTAACAATTTAATCAAAGTGACCGGTGTAGGTATTGAACCCGCTACCTCAGCATCAACACACCAGAAGTTAATAAAGTGTTCTGATCCATTTGACCACAGTGACTTCCAGTTCATACTATATAATTCTAAATAAATCCAGTGTAGGCACATTATAGCTTGACATTTGTATGTCGTCTGGTTTGTCATAAAGAATCTATCCATAGCAATGTAGTAACAGTGTTAAGAACCTATAGCACAACATCAGCAAAGAAAAATTAAAGTAACAATTTTGAGAACATGCATTTTTCCTGTGACAACATACAGATGATGTCAATCATGGACCTTTTCATAATCACTAAACAAGAACATGTATATTTGAGATCTTAAAAGTTACAGAAAAATTCACAGAAGAGCATGGATCAATGTGAAGAAATATCCTAACATTCTACAGGATGTGAATATCAAAGAAAACTGGCTCAAAAACAACATCATGTCTCAGAAACAGATACATTGGCCACATTAAGCATCAGAAACGTCATGGTGGTTTAGAGAAAACAGTAACAGAAGGCATGGTTCATGGGAGATGAGGCTGAGGTTGACCAATTTTATGGTGCACACAAGACACTAGAGACACCTTGGGCATGACAATGCATGAGGCTGGAGTTGACCAGTTTTATGGTGGACACAAGACACTAGAGACACCTTGGGCATGACAATGCATGAGGCTGGAGTTGACCAGTTTTATGGTGGACACAAGACACTAGAGACACCTTGGGCATGACAATGTATGAGGCTGGAGTTGACCAGTTTTGTGGTGGACACAAGACACTAGAGACACCTTCAGCATGACAATGCATGAGGCTGGAGTTGACCAGTTTTGTGGTGGACACAAGACACTAGAGACACCTTCAGCATGACAATGCATGAGGCTGGAGTTGACCAGTTTTATGGTGGACACAAGACACTAGAGACACCTTGGGCATGACAATGCATGAGGCTGGAGTTGACCAGTTTTATGGTGGACACAAGACACTAGAGACACCTTGGGCATGACAATGCATGAGGCTGGAGTTGACCAGTTTTATGGTGGACACAAGACACTAGAGACACCTTCAGCATGACAATGCATGAGGCTGGAGTTGACCAGTTTTATGGTGGACACAAGACACTAGAGACACCTTGGGCATGACAATGCATGAGGCTGGAGTTGACCAGTTTTATGGTGGACACAAGACACTAGAGACATCTTGGGCATGACAATGTATGAGGCTGGAGTTGACCAGTTTTGTGGTGGACACAAGACACTAGAGACATCTTGCGCATGACAATGTATGAGGCTGGAGTTGACCAGTTTTGTGGTGGACACAAGACACTAGAGACACCTTGGGCATGACAATGTATGAGGCTGGAGTTGACCAGTTTTGTGGTGGACACAAGACACTAGAGACACCTTGGGCATGACAATGCATGAGGCTGGAGTTGACCAGTTTTGTGGTGGACACAAGACACTAGAGACACCCTGGGCATGACAATGCATGAGGCTGGAGTTGACCAGTTTTGTGGTGGACACAAGACACTAGAGACACCCTGGGCATGACAATGTATGAGGCTGGAGTTGACCAGTTTTGTGGTGGACACAAGACACTAGAGACACCTTGGGCATGACAATGTATGAGGCTGGAGTTGACCAGTTTTGTGGTGGACACAAGACACTAGAGACACCTTGGGCATGACAATGCATGAGGCTGGAGTTGACCAGTTTTGTGGTGGACACAAGACACTAGAGACACCTTGGGCATGACAATGCATGAGGCTGGAGTTGACCAGTTTTGTGGTGGACACAAGACACTAGAGACACCCTGGGCATGACAATGTATGAGGCTGGAGTTGACCAGTTTTGTGGTGGACACAAGACACTAGAGACACCTTCGGCATGACAATGTATGAGGCTGGAGTTGACCAGTTTTGTGGTGGACACAAGGCACTAGAGACACCTTGGGCATGACAATGCATGAGGCTGGAGTTGACCAGTTTTGTGGTGGACACAAGACACTAGAGACACCTTGGGCATGACAATGTATGAGGCTGGAGTTGACCAGTTTTGTGGTGGACACAAGACACTAGAGACACCTTGGGCATGACAATGCATGAGGCTGGGGTTGACCAGTTTTGTGGTGGACACAAGACACTAGAGACACCTTGGGCATGACAATGTATGAGGCTGGAGTTGACCAGTTTTATGGTGGACACAAGACACTAGAGACACCCTGGGCATGACAATGTATGAGGCTGGGAGAGTGGCAACAGCCCGAGAATCTGTCCTTAAGGTTATGATGAGAGTGGCATTCTGTAGGACCTGATACAAGATAATGATTATGATGTAGACAGATTTGATGGTGCTTGGGTAAAAAGTTAGTTGCATATCCTTTACAGGATGTGGCAGTCAACTCCAGTATTTATTGGTGATTCCTGGGCAAGTTTATGTTCGGTAGTTTGCCATTTCTTTCTGAATGACCGACACTCATACCATAGTATAAAAACAAGCGCAAGGTAGTCTGCTTCCAAATTAACCACAGCTGTGTTTTGAACGCTGTATTCATTTATAAATTGCATATGTGACCCCTTCACCACAGAGCAGCTTGGTGCTTGGTACTGCAGCTGAAAGTGTTGGGATCAACCAGCCCCTCTCTGTAGGTGGACAAGTCAAAATGAGTAGCCTGCCACTGTCTTGCTGTCTCACAATCCAACCCCACCATCATATGGTGCAGACCATGAAACTGGAACAGCAAGGTTATGGGTTAAGTGGGCTATCTGAAGAGTGATGGCTCTGCCAGTGCAAATCAGCACTTCAATACTGCATTTAGGAATGAATGGCAAAATCTCTCAGAGAAGCTGACATAGTTGTTAACATTTCTAACATAACTATGAAACAATAGTACATATCTGTAGTTAACATTTGTAAAATACCTATGAAACAATGGTATATATTAAATGTTAACATTTGTAACATAATTGTAGACACATATTTTTAAAATTTCAGGCAGTTAAGACATACTAACCCAAATGTCTTCAGCAGCGGACTTAAATACAAGGTAACTGAAGTTGGATGCACAGGTAATTAGGTGCACAAAACATCATGCAACACAAATTGATCAGATCATCATTGTTAGGCAGCAAATAGCCACAGCAGAGTATAACATCTTCTGTATCATAGATTTAAGATTGGTTTGTTGAGTCTCCCTTCCTCTCCTCATCCCTGTGTGTGTGGGTGTGGAGTGGGTGGGTGGACGCTTGCGTGCGTATGTGTGCATGTGTGTGTGTGGGGGGTGTCCTTCCCATGGTGGCTAGGTATCTTCTAAAGTCCTGTCCTTCTAAAGTTATCCAACAGATTATCCTAACTGCACATCAAACCATTGAGCCCATAAGTGCCCAGATCTCCTTTATCATCCTTGACTCCAGTTCTATGTCGGTTTACTATTCTTCTTTGACTTCCTACATACATCTCTTGTCTGGCTAGACCCTATTTCACTTCTTGTGGTCACAGTCTAGTCTAAGCTGCAAATTCACATTCATCATGTAATTGGTTTAATTGCCCTGCCTCGCTAAAGGCATTCAGTATATCAGCCTGGTCCATTTGTCCATTGCTGTCTAATTTCCACAGGCAGCCAGGCTCACAAACCTATCAGCTGGTTGATTTCAGCTTACAGTAATGAACACACAAAACTATGGCATCCACCAGCTTCCCTCCATAAAACACTGTGCAGGGATGCTGGGAATCTGAAACTCACTACTGCTGGTTTTGGAGTCACTAATGCACAGGTCTGAGTGCCAAATGAGGAAAAATAAAATTAATACTAGAAAAATAAGAATCTGAATGTATTTTCTTATACACTAATGACATGTATGTGGTATGTGCTTACACATGTCAACCAATTGATGCATCCAGTGTGATTGTATTTTCTAATACAGGATCACATGTATGTGTTTACACAATGTCATCCAATTGATGCATTCAGAGTGAATGTATATTCTGATACATTGTTCACATGTATGAGTTTACCTAGCGTCAACCAACCACATGATGCATTCAGTGCTTCTAGCTTGTAGTTAGATACACACCTCATGCTGTAAGCAAGCGCTTAAATGTCAGTAGTTTCCACACATTCTCAACTTCCCTTATAATCATACAGTCTAACAGTGATGTGCAATAACATCATATTCAGTAGTTAAACAAACGTGTATATTCCTACATTTCCATACAGGTGTGATGGGCATGATCAAGTTTGATGGTGCATTTTCAGAAAATTTTGAAATCAAGAGTGGAATTAATGAGGGTTGTGTTGTGACGGTTTGTTCCATGCTTAGTCTTCTTAGACTTAGATGGATAGGACACATTAGGAGGATGGATGATGGTAGAATACCAAAGGACATCCTTTTTGGTGAATTACAGATGGGTAAAAGATCTGGGAGTTGACCTCTACTATGTTACAAAGATGTGTGTAAGCAGGACATGACTGATACAGGCATTGATATTGCACCATGGGAGCAAGTTGCCGCTATCGCATTGCAAGGAGGCCAAAGAGCAGAAATGGAATACAGACAAAAGAGAACATAATTGTGGATAGGTCACACATTGAGCGTATGAGACATCAGATGATGGAAATGACCATGTGTTCACAAGCATCCATTGTGGATGAGCATTTACAGCGCGAATTAGACTGATCAGTCACATTTGCTAACACCATTGGTTGTAGTTATTATGCCTTTTTTTAAGCACAATGTAACAAACTATCGTCTGTTAAGACTGCAAGCTGCAGTATTTTCCTACACTAAAATCTCCTCCACAAAAACCCCACATATATTTATAAATTAAAATTTCCTTCAGAAAGACATTAAAAATATTCAATACCCTAAGACAACTCACCCCATGTTTGGATCTAAAGCCAGAGCAACAGGCGTCTGCAGGTTATCAGACAGAATATTTTGCTGTAATCCTGAAGGAATGTTAAACAACTCAATTCGAGCTGTGTCTTTGTCTACCACATAAATACTCTCTGTCAGCCAATCAAATGCAATGTCAACCGGTACAGCCAATCCCTGGATGGGGAGATGATTTGGTGTCCCTGACCCATCTAATGCAATGCTGTAAACCTGGCAAAATGATATAGTTTCAAATTGACACATGTTACAACTGAACATTGAACCATTAATATTATATCCATTAACAGAGGCAGGAGGGATTCAAGACTGATAGCTTATTTACACATGAAAGCGACAGAGGCAGGAGGGATTCAAGATCTATTAGCTTATTTACATGTGACAGCAACACAGGCAGGAGGGATTCAAAATCTGATAGCTTATTTACAAGTTACAATAACAGAGGCAGGTCATTTGGCTTAAGAGAGAGGGAAATTGTGAAAGACTATGTAATGAATAGTATCATACAACTGACAAACTGTTACTAGACACAAGGACAAATGACAAGATTTACGTACCTGACTTGTGTTGTTTTTGTAGTAAATAGTATCATACAAATTGACACTATGTTACAAGGCATAAGGTCAAGTGATAACATTTAAATACCTGACTGTGTGTTTTTGTAGTAATTAGTACCAAACAAACCGAGATTGTGTTACGAGACATAAGGAAAAGGGACAATGTTTTATATACCTGTCTGTGTTGTCTATGCAGTAAATAGCACCCTACAGTCAGCATCTGCGAGTAATGCGGAAGTTAACGCAGTTTCACAATCCCAGGATACCAGGTTCGAAGTCAGTTGCTTGCAATTTAACCGACAGCTTTGTGTTAATTTTCACAATATCAGCATTGGCCATTCAGAAATCAATGGCAAACAACTTCATCATGGGTCATGCCAATAAGTGTGGGCGGCCATGTTTTGCCATCTCTCATGATCATCAGAGTCATGGATGCGCTCTGTGATTTTATCTCGAATGTACCTTGTGACCAAGCCATTAAGATATTTACCTCACTACCTTCCCCTTTTTCTTGTCCCCCTCAATCTTGCCTGTTGTCACCAAGTTCTACAGTTTATTTCTTCTCATGGTGTGCCCAAATAAATCTTGACTGTCAACACCAAATTTTTCTACTCAAATGGCAAACTGCAGAATGTAAAATTGCCCAGAAAATCACAGCCAAAACATGCTAGAGTTGACTGCATTTTTCCATAAAAGGACATGCAACTAACTTTTATCTTAGTACCATACAAGCTGATATCTTGACAATCTAGCTGGGAATGCACATCTTGGTGACAGATTACCTATGGACAAGGGAGTGGTGGTCGTGCATCTGTGGGACCAGGTGGAGAAGGTGGGGTAACAGATTGAGAGCCTGTATGTGGAAAGAATAAGATTTTGAGGGATTGACAGGGGTTCTGGAAGAATCTCAAAACTGAGAGGGAAGACCAGGAGAACTTTCAATCGGATAGCGGTGGGAACGATTAGTAGTATGACTCTTCGTTGGTTGTTGAACGAGGGGATGGAGTGCGTATGGGAATGTCCTGAGTATAGTGATGTTGGTTCTTAGCTCAACTCAACTCAACTGACATCTTGTAATCAGACATGAGGACATTTAACTATGCTTTTAAATACCTGATTGTCCGTGTTGTTTATGTAGTAAACGGTACCATTATTCACATCAACATCGACATCGACAGCATCAACAAGCACAATGTCCTTCAGATTATCTCCATTCCTGTCCATGGCCATGATCTTTGTAGAACTGGAGACAATTACTTGAGCACTGCTACCTATGAATATGTAAAGTGCTACCTATGAATATGTAAAGTGCTACCTATGAAATGTAAAGTGATACCTATGAATATGTAAAGTGCTAATTATGAATACATAAAAATACATATTTTACACATACTTACACTGACATCTACACTGCATGATAATGCTAAAATGTTAAACTTTTCAAATAATTTTTTTTTTTTTATGTTGCATATCCCTTACAGGACGTTGCAGTCAACACCAGCATTTTTCAGCTGCTGTTGATGTACTAGGCAAGCTTTACGTTAGTAGTTTGCCATTGATTTCTGAACGACCGGCTCACATACCCCTGTAAGTTCCCAGCGCAGCACAATCCGCTGCCGAATCTCATGCAACTGCCTCCCCCCACGTATATATACGGGATTACAAACAATATCGTTAACTCCTTGGCCAGGGAGACCGGCTTCAAATAATTACACTAAAATAATTAGCCACATGCCAATAACTCACAAAGTCTAATAACAATAATATTGCTACAGTGTTACAGATACCAGAAAATAGCTGTTTGTAATGCACATAGGATGTGCGGCATGCCAAAAGAAATATAATTTGGTTTCAGTGGTTAAGTGGCAGAGACAACATTTGCCAGACTTATGTAAAAGAGGATGCTCAATGTTTTTTTTACACCTGATAACATATTGGTAAGATCAATACATCATTGAAAAATAAAGTTACTCATACCTTTGTGATAAAGTATTTATTTAACTGTTTTGAACAATGTAACATTTACAGATGGAAGTGGTTAAAAGTCGCTATACTACATTTTATTTACTCTCACTATACCAATGTTTCTATTGACAATCGATTTTACATTTTCTTAGATTTAACAGTATTTACTGTCTGGTTTTGATTGGCAGATTAAATTTGATTTAGCAGGTTGTTTTATATATCTCAGTTAATTTCAGAACTAAATAGAGACAACAGAAAATTACAACACCTAATTAATACATATAGAAATTATGGCTCACCCACAAACAATTATGTACTAAATATATAGATATATTACATTTTCTACTTAAACATAACAAAACATAACAGTTACACTCACTGTTCTGAGCTCTACAGACACCATAAGCATCAGATGTGTAGCCAGCCTCACACAAGCATTTAAAAGAGCCAGGAGAGTTGATACAATGGTGGTCACAGAAATTCCAAGTTGAACATTCATCAAAATCTGGGAAATAAAGTTTCAGATTAGTTAGTTAGCTAGTCAACAGATCATCCTCACTGCAAGTCAAACTATTAGTCCATAAATGTCCATAAACTATTAGTCCATATATATATATATATATATAACCTCTTCATAGGATAAAGCCTGGGCTGAATTTAGAGACCATGTGTTGCCCATGCAGCACAATCCCTCTCCCAGCCTGCCTAGTTTATTTCAGAGGAAAAGTAACATTAATATATCTGGAACAAGACAAGTTGCAGGTCTCTTCAGATATAGTCAGGCACACCCCTGGATAACTGCACAAGTAACATTCACTCAAGCAAGAGACAAGACCATGAAATTAAAACTACAATGATTCTCCTACTTTCAGTGCACTGTCTCTTCCAAAACAATCAGGCATGTCCCTCACTACCTGCTCAGGTAACATTCACTCAAGCAAGAGACAAGGGCATCAAATTAAAACTACAATAATGACTCTCCCACTTTCATTGCATGGTCTCTTCCAAAACAGTCAGGCATGTCACACTATTAAGGGTTGTGACAAAAAGGAGTCATCAGTTAATCAATTATGGTGACTGTCCTATGTATGTCCTAAAATACCACTTACCAACACACGTCCTGTTGTCATGTGAACTCAGCTGGTATCCATCTTTACAGTAACACAGACCTCCAACGGGCGTGGCTTGGCATGCATTGTCACATGACACATCAGTGCAAGAATTCGCTGCAAATAAATACAATTTAGCAGTGAAAATCCATCTCAAAATATTATTTCTTCCTCCTCTTCTTTTTTATTCATCCTGAGTTAATTCAACAGTGAAAATCTATCTCAAAATATCATCTCCTCGTCTTCTTTTTCATTCATTCTGAGTTAATTCAACAGTTAAACTCTATCTCAAAATATTATATCCTCCTCTTCTTTTTTCATTAATTCTGAGTTAATTCAACAGTAAATATTGTCGGAACCAAAATATTATCTCTTTCTCCTCTTCATTCATCCTGCGTTCATTTGTTATTCTTGAATGGTATTTTTACATTTGTGTCAGTTTACAACACAGCTGTGATAATTGTGCTTTTCAGCCAAAATGGTTGACATTTTCACAACATTTGTTGACTGGGTTAAACTTTGTAGTTTTGTAGAAAGTTTCAGTCTCAGTGGAGGTGATGCATCCAAGTCCATCCAGAACAGTCACATGCATGTCATTTGGTCTTCAAGGGAAGGCAACGGTCACATATTGACATTCCTCATCAGCCTAGGAGGCTTCCATTGATGCTGAACTGACTTGTGATGCTCTGCTTTTGAAGATGGTAACGATGATGATGATGATGACAAATATTCAGCGTATTGTTAACAACCATGACAACATATTGTGTAGCTTAACGTATTCACTATCATATTTTATGTCATTGTGATGCAGTCTATAAAGTGCCTCAATAATATTAATTTTATGACTAAATCACTGGGTGCACTATTCACAATGTCACTACAACGCCCCTCACACATAAACAGACTGCAAAATACCTGAAATGTTCTGATAGTAATCATCTTTACAGAAATGTATTTTTCCTAATGTACCAGCAGATTTGAACTTACCACACTGTCGCCCTCACATAGTTTGTACCAGCAGATTTTAACCTACCACATTTTCCCCTCACATAGTTTGTACCAGGAGATTTTAACCTACCACATTGTCCCCTCACATAGTTTGTACCAGCAGATTTTAACCTACCACATTGTCCCCTCACACAGCTTCTTCCAGCAGGTTCTAACACCTCTCCCACACACACACACACATACACACACACATACACGCATGCACATATGCATGCATGCACACACGCACACATACACACACACAGAGCTTAAGCGAGCAGGTTCTAACTTACCACACTGCCCTCCTTCATCCCCCCCAGAAGCACAATGGTTTGTTCCATCACAGACTTGAGACAGTTTGATACATCTGCCACTATGTGGGCAGGGCCACTCATTGGGATGGCAAATGTAGTTATCTAGAAAAAAAAAAAGACAAATATTCACCATGAAACAACAGAATGATGTTCTATATATTTGTTTGTATGAGGGGAAGTCAATAAGTAAGTCACAAATGGCTGTAGAAAAATAACTAAATATGATAATTTTACACCAGTTTATTTTTATACATACATTGTCCCTTTATTTCTCAACATAATTTCCACCAACATTGATGCACTTATCCCATCGTTTTATCAGTCCTCCCAAACCGGCTGCATAGAAATGCATGCTTTGTTTTCTAAACCACGTTTTCACTTCACATTCCACTTTGGTGTCATTCGCGTCATTGAGAAAATTTTTCTACCCAGCTATGCACCACTTTATGGGACAAACATTTGTCAGCATAAACAGGAAGTATTTCCTTATGAATGCCCTTTGCAGGCAATCTTTTTGCCCACAAAAAATGCACACCAGCACGTTGCTCTTTGGTTGTACACTCTGTAAGTACAGTTGCCATTTTGTTTATGCGCTGTGCATGCACATGAGACACCTAGTGTCACCTGATGAACGGGAATATAAAGTTCAATGTTGCTGACCTGCCATCCCACAGAACTGTGTGACTTACTTATTGACTCGCCCTCGTATCAACCAGCCTCTGTCTTCTAAAAGTGCTGGAAAGTGTTGGCCATCATGAACCATAACTTTAGGATGGGAACATCCCAACTGCACCTCCCAGTGGTAGACGATGGGAAACACACCATGGTGTGGCAAACGCAGCCCAAGGGGCTGAGTATCCATCAGGATAAGTGGACAACTCTGCAGCTGAGCAGAGCACTTGTCTAGACCAGAAATGGCTGTCACAGGCAGAGGTAAAAGACCCCCCCATGTGGATGTGGAAGGCAAGGGGAAACCAACACATTATCTTCCCAAGATGTCATGAGTATCCACATTTTAGAGTCAGTGAATGACATTAATGGCATTCTTAGGACATCCTTGTCCGTTATGGACAGTCATGAGCCACAGGTGACATTAGACTGTCATGAGCCACAGGTGGCACCAGACCATCATCAAGCTACTGATGGAGACAGTGGCATGGAGGAATATCATCAGCAGAGTTGATCCAGAACACCAAAGACCAAGATCTATGGAGAGCCATGAACGCCAACACCAGCTGGCAGGACACTTGATGATGATGCTGATGCTGCTGATCAACTAGTATCTGTGTATTTAAGAGATTAAAAATGTTCATCATGTCTGTCAAGAGAAGCTGTGAAAATCTAAATAATTTTCTGAATTTTTTTTTAAAAAGGACAAAAATAATGTCCTTGTACAAAACTACATGCCAACCAAAAATCCACAATGAAGAAATTGAAAATATCACAAACTGAATATTTTAGCACCATAATCAACAACAACGGTAACCTTTCAAAGAAGCCAGGCATAGAATGGCCATCATAATGCTGAGGTGAAAGAGTATTAAGGACACCAGCAAACAAGTGAGATGAAAATGTTTTACAACACGCATATTTTCTGTGGCAACATACAGTTGTGGGTTGCATCACAGACCATTTTGCAATCACTAAAAAAGAAAATTGAAGCTTTTGAACTTAAATGTTACAGAAAAGTTCTTAAAAGATTGTGTGCCAAGAGGAAGAAAATACTGATATTCAACCAGGTTTGAACATTAAAGAAAACTGGCTTACAACATCATGTATTGGATATTAAAATACTTTGGCCATTTTAAACATCACAATGGTTTATAAAGAACAGTGATGGAGGGAAAGGTTCCTCAATGAAGAGGCAGAAGTCAACCAGCAAGAAAATGGACACAGGACTTTGTTGACACCTTAAGCATGAAAATGCATGACACTGGAGAACTGGTAAAGGATCAAGAATTTTACTTGGCGGCCATGATGAGAGCGAAGTATTGCAAGAGAACTTCTACTTGATGATGATGTTGATAAAGAAGGAAGAAATAATCCATAAGTAAAAAATGTACACCAGGATTCTAACATGTGCCACCTCCAAATGAAAAAAGTACCTTACTTAAGGAACAATCCCCACATTTCCTATTCCCTTTTATTTCAGCCAGCTAATGCCATCATTCTGATGTGACAAGTTCAAATTCTGGCATGTGCATATGTATAGCTTTCTGGGGTGGGTGGGTGGGTGGGTGGAGGGAGGTGTTGTGGGTGCGTGCATATGTGTGTGTGTGTGTGTGTGTGTGTGTGTGTGTCTGTGTGTGCATATGTGTGTGTGTGTGTAGAGTGTGTCCTCTGCTTTCTGCTTCTCCCCTATGTTTTCTACAAGTGCTTATCTCCTTTTTGCGACCACATCTTTGTTGATGATTACACCATTAGGTGAGTTTTTCTGGTGAACCAGACTATGTTTTTATGAGTTCCTCATTACTTCCACACAGCTCCGTCCCCATCCTCAGCAACCAGCGAAGAGTTCCAACACTAATATAATAATAGCTTATAGGAATGTCCCGAATGCTGTGATGTCGGTTCCTAGATCAATCAATCAATCAATCAATTCCACACAGCTTGGAGTTTAGTATTGATTCTGTATTTTAGAGTATCTCTTAACTCGTTCTTAACTGCAGAATATGTTTATTAATTGCATTGGCTTGGTCCACTCATGCTAAGTGATGAAGCAGACAGACAGTCTATGCGTGTGTTTAGCAAATTGATTTTGACCTATACTGAGATCCAATATGGCAGATAGGCTGTTGACTGTTAAGGCCTTTTGAGTGTTTTTCCTTCTGGTTACAGTTTGCTTACGCATTGTCCTCATATTGGACTGGTAGTACATGGCCCCGTCGCCCAGCTACTGAGTTAAGTACGTAGAGCGACACTGTGAGCTGTGGATTTCATGTGAAATGCTTTTAAATTTGTCCATGTTGGTTTGAATTGTGAATTGCATGTTCAGAAAAATGGCCATCGGCCAATAGCTGAACTAGCTGTTTTTCCTTATGCAGTAATGTGTGTGCAACTGCTGATTTTCTAGTGACTGCAGCTTCCATCGACAACGAACTGTAATTTTATTGCTCTTGGTTTGTTGAGACTCCTGTCTGTTACTCTTTTCACATGGGGCAGTTAGGAGCATTTTGTGTGATATTCACTGGCACAGGAATGGAGCATTATATGGTGACCCTTTGCCGTGAAGTTGGAAATGTTACTAACGACTAATGAGGTCAAGAGTGTGGTAGTTATCGCTGGCTTGATTCAACAGACAGTGCATCAGTAATGATCAACCTTTTTATCCGAAAAGCACAAACCAATAAAAATTAAAGATGATCGACTTAATTCCACCAGGTTTTATGCCAACTCATTTGGACTCCCCACGCAGAATAGCAAGCGGCTTGAGGAGAGCAGTGCATAAAGCACAAACTCCATAGCTTCAGCAATGACACCCACTGGTCTAAATGGCACGGTCTAACCATGAACCCATGAATATCAGAGCCTGAGGCAGACTGTATTGACACTTCACCATTGAGATACCCTCTAAAACACCCACTCCTCATCTCTCTCCCCCCCCCCCCCCCCCACCTACACACACATTAAACAAATATTTTAAACACTTACCACAGTTTCTTTCATCGGTGCCATCAGCACAGTCATCAGCGCCATCACAAACATACTGCTGGGAAACGCAGGCGTGATTATCACATGTGAACTCATGACCTGAACACGTAGGGTAAGCTGCAGACAGACAGTTATTTCATGAAGCAAAATCAAGAACTTTCTTACACACGTTGATGCAGACAGACAGTTATTTCATGAAGTAAAATCAAGAACTTTCTTACACACCTTGATGTGTACTGGGTAAATGGCAAACAGTAGAAGTAAGTAAAGGACTCTTTCTAAACATTTCTAAACTCTCAGCGATTGATTATGGACTAGGACTGCTCACTGTCTCAAAGAGTCAGCTGGTGAGACTGGAGCGCATACAGAACGAGGCTATGCATGTCATTCTGGGATGCACTAGAGACACCCCAGTGGTGTGTATGCGGTATATCCTTGGTGTGCCGACTGTTGCTGGTAGGTCAAGGTGATGCAGGCGAAGGCATACCTCAGAGTAGCTGCTGACACAGATCACCCACTGCATGAGGCGCTGGACGCAGTTAAGGGCCAGCGAGTGATAAGAGGGAAATCATGGATGGCTCAAGCCGAGGATATGATCAGACAGGTGTGCCCCTTGGAGAACTTTAGGTGAGGAAAGGAGTGGGTCAGAGTGCCAGCGGAGCAGTCAGACTTGTGCAGAGTTATAATCACATTGAGCCGGGAGCGCAGGGAGTGGCCAGCAGGGGCCACAGAAGTGGAAATCCAGCAACTAATTCAGGATAATCTTCGCCCGGGTGATGTGATTATCTACACAGATGGTTCAGTGTTGAGAGGTAGTAGAAGTGCCTGGGGTTTCTTGGCAAAGGCTAATGGTCGACGTTTGGTGCAGGAGAGCTTGGCATATGATACCACAACATCTAGCTTAAGAATGAAGGTGGAGGCAGTCAATGCAGCTTTCCGCTGGATGGAGAATACAATACACACACACATCGTTATTGTAACTGACTCAGAAAGCATGCTGAGTAGGGTGAGGACAGGCAAGCTTCGTGCCGAGTGGCTTGCTTCGCTTCGGAAGTCACGGGTGGCAAGCATCGTCTGGATCTTTTCTCCGGGGCATGCTGGTGTGCTGGGGAATGAACAGGCAGACAGATTGGCTGGCTCTGCAAAACTTGGTGGAGTATTGATGCATGATAAGGCAGACGTGGTTACGGCCTTGTGGAAGCACGTGTACACCACGGAGGAGCAAATGGATCACCATGGTCTGGCAAGAATGCGACAGCGTGGAGTGATGAGGGGATCTGGCCGATGCTCGATGCTTAGAGGAAAGGTGAGACGCACATATAATCAGATTGCTACTGGTACTATTGGGGTTGGAACTCTTCGCTGGCTTCTGGGGATGGGGATGGAGCACTTATGGGAATGCCCCGAATGCTGTGATGTCGGTTCTTAAATCAATCAATCAATCAATCAATTATGAACATTTTAAGATATATAGAGTATATGGTAACATTGATTTATCTGGTTGTTTCAGGATTTGAGGTTTGAAGATTGAGCCCAACCGATTACTGGCAAAGCTGATCGTATTCCGGCACGAACCTTGAGCCTTGTCCACGTCAGATTGGGAGCACTAGACTTGAGTTTCGCTCTCATTTGAGCTTATCAGTAGTGCATATCCCTGACTGGACCCGGGATCAAACTCCAGATCATTGTGAAGCAATATGCAGTGAATGGCTGTTGTCTACTGGAGTAATTCTTTGCACTCCAAACCGAATAGTGTTATCAACAGAAGAAAGAATTTTTATTCAAATTTGTTCTACATACAAAGTGTAGTGAGACTTTACAAACACCCAGTACTTTGGCTATATTAGCTGATTAAGTGTCATGGGATGGTTAATCATCCTAAGCAACTTCTCATATCTGACAATGGCTTATGAACAGTATTTTCCCTATGCAACCACCTTTAATTTGATATATAATACAACATATCTGCTACCATATTAACAACTTGTAAGTCATAACTGTGACACACCCCTACTTCCCATTTTCACCCATCCATTTTCATTTGGTCTAAAGTTACTTTTTGTTAGTCACTGAATCACTTAAATGTCACAGTGGTTTGGGAAGAGCAGTCAATGAAGGCACGGTTCCTGGAAGATGAGGCAGGGGTGAATCAGCACAGAAATGGACAAAAGTCATTGAAGACTCCTTGGGTATGACAACTAACAAGTGATTGAGAATCTTTTTGATGAGCCATGAGGAAAACACCGTTCTGCAAAGAATGTGCTTCATGGCAATGATGATGATGATGATGATGATGATGATGATGATGAGCTTCGGTCACTTACTACAATCAGGAGTTTCATCGCTGCTGTCACCACAGTCATTGTTGTGGTCACATCGTGCAGACTGAAGGATGCACCGGCAGTTCTTACACTGAAACTGATCTTGCTGGCAGGAAGGACATGCTGCAGAATTATATAAGTAACAGATTATTATCTTATCAGTGCCGATCATTTCATCATCACCTCTATTATCTATCACATTATTCAAGAAGTGTAGGGTAGGCTGGTTGATCGTGAACTCTCTGAAAGACTGAGATTTATCTCATAAGTCTGGTGTGTTGATATTCTGGTCATTTGAGCCTCAACAGGGCTTATCTATCAGAATGAGGCTGGTTTAGAGGCTATCCTCTTGACACATCATCAAATTACCATCTTTATGGGTTCTGTGTTGCAGGGCTTCTCTTCCCATCTCCTAGCTCAGAAACCAGTCAGGTGTGTAAGACCAGTACTGTCACTTCACATCTGTGGGGATACTCAGCGATCCAGGAGACTCCGTGGCAAAGTTTTCAAGCCATCTGCCTTGCGCTCCGAGGGTTGTGGGTTCGATTCCAGGCTACACCTTTTGGTTCATGGGTACATTTTTTTAGACTCCTGGGGGTCATCACTGGTGCTATGGAATTCGTGCTTTGTGCGGTGCTTTCAGCAGGGCACCCTGTGGAAACAGACTGAGCCAAATGGGACAAAACACGGTGCAATGAAGTTGATCCTCTCGGCTTTTAAGACTTTTTTTTTTTAAGTTTAGCAATCCTTGTACATATTCCATCGAAGACTGATTTATTTGCAAGAAGTACCTGGTCGCCCTAGTAGAGCCTGCCTGTTCGGAAAGGGGCTAAAGATGTCCTTCAGGAGTCCATATGCTGCTCCACCCACACACCAGAAGCCCCACTTTCGTGACAAGTTCACCCATGGTCATTCAGTTACATTGATCTAATTTGAACTTGAGGATCTGATGCCAGAGTTGTCCTTTTCTTATGTGAATTGTTGTTTTCTGCTAATGACCCCACCTGCCCTGGAATACAGGTTATAGTGTCTCACCTGGCTGGGTGGCCATGTCACTGAGACCTACAATCCCACCTTGCCTTCTACGATCACCTGCCACTCGGCCCACAGCTGCATATTGAATATTCACAGATAACCTCTGTATCAATCATGGCGGGGTATATGCCTGGGAAGAGAGGAAAAGGAAGCCAAAGAGAAGATGGGTGCAGGTTGTGGCAGATTATCTCCAGATGGGTGTATCGGATGCGGGACGTCTTGCTTATAACCGAGAAATTTTCAGGAAGGTTGTTATGGAAGTGAGGTACTGCAAAGGACATGCTACTGAATGAATGAATGAATGAATGAATGAATGAATGAATGAATGAATGAATGAATGAATGAATGAATGAATGAACTTCTGTATCTAGAGGAAGTTCTGCAATCTCCCGCCTGAAGACAAGATGAGTTTAGGATGATTGTCCTGTCTAGACATAATCAGACTGTTCATACATAATCAGACTGCAGACTGCAGTACATTAGTACTGGTATTCTTCGCTGGTTGTTGAAGATGGGGGAAGGTTCATGTATTGCTATGATATCAGTTCTGGACTCAACTCAACGTCTTGGAACATTAGCCAGGCGTGACTTAATATATAGGCCTTGTCTCACATAGGGCACTGGCTGAAAGCATTTGGTAGAGGTCACACAGGGAAGATCTTACTTAACTTTATACATATGCCTTGTCTCACATAGTGCAGTAGCTGAAAGCAGTTGGTAGAGGTCACACAGGGAAGATCTTACTTAACTTTATATATATATGTCTTGTCTCACTGAAAGCACTAGGTAAAGGTCACAGAGGAAAGATCTTAACTTTATACATACGCCATGTCTATACAGCAGAAAGCACAGGGTAAAGGTCACAGAAGAAAGATCTTAACTTTATACATATGCCTTGTCTCACATAGCAGAAAGCACAGGGTAGAGGTCCCACAGGGAAGATCTTAACTTTATACATACGCCATGTCTATACAGCAGAAAGCACAGGGTAAAGGTCACAGAAGAAAGATCTTAACTTTACACATAAGTCTTGTCTCACATAGTAGAAAGCACAGGGTAGAGGTCACAGAGAAAAGATGTTAACTTTACACATAAGTCTTGTCTCACATAGTAGAAAGCACAGGGTAGAGGTCACAGAGAAAAGATGTTAACTTTACACATAAGTCTTGTCTTACATAGAAGAAAGCACAGGGTAGAGGTCACAGAGAAAAGATGTTAACTTTACACATAAGTCTTGTCTTACATAGAAGAAAGCACAGGGTAGAGGTCACAGAGGAAAGATGTTAACTTTACACATAAGTCTTGTCTTACATAGAAGAAAGCATAGGGTAGAGGCCACGTTGTGAAGAACTTGACAATTGGGAGAATGTACCACATTATGAAGAACTTGCCAGTTGGGAGAATGTAACATGAATTCTGAACAAAATGCACAATGAGAATATAACTGGACACTTTCCTCTTCCTCTTTCACGTGTGAAATTGTGTGTGTGTGTGTGTGTGTGAGAGAGAGAGAGAGAGAGAGAGAGAGAGAGAGAGAGAGAGAGAGAGAGAGAGAGAGAGAGAGAGAGAGAGAGAGAGAGAGAGAGAGAGAGAGAGAGATCTCTTCAGATCTAGACACACTATTCTATCCTCAGGTATTAATCTTACTGCCGTGGCATAATAAGTAGAATAATGTGTGTGTTAAGCGCGTATATTTGTCGTTGTTGTTGTTTTGCGCATGTTTGTGTTCTGTTTGTTTACTTATATGTAATCGTGGCCCCAAACTAGAATGGCTCGGCTATTTAGTATATCGCTTTACTAGACCGGTTACATGTTCGTCTGATGCAGCACACAAGCAATAACAATCAAAGTTAAATGTAGCAATTCACTCAAATCAACACATTTGAACAGAGTAATACATAATTACGGCTTGTTCATGGACAAAGTAGGGGAGGGGGGTCCTCGTCAATCAACACAGAACTGATATTATTACTAGCCACCGGATGTTTACGCATATGTTGGGAGGAAGATCTAAGCACTTATGGACACGTCCGGAGTGCAAAAATGAATACCCCCGCCCCCATCCCTTTCGACAATCATAAGGCGAAACTAAGAAACACGTTTCGATTTACATTCCTATAGAACAATGAGAGTAAGAGAGGGCCGGGGGTGGGGGGGGGGGGGGTGGGGGGACTAATTAATCATAAGATGTAGGGTGTATTTTAATGACTGTGCAGTGTTTGAGAACATTGCCGGTCCAGGTTTTGTATTTACCTATTATGTTGCATGAACTTTACAGAGGGTGAATACAAAACTTGGGACCGGCAATATTTTCAAACACTGCACAGTCATTAAAAATACACATTCTACAATAGACAACAAATATTGTGTGCGGTAGCCATACCGCTGGTAAAGATTGCTTTATAACCAAGTAAGTGGCATTCTGAGAACACCGTCTCCCTGGCCTAGGATTTAAACGACTTTCTCCCTAATCCCGTTTATCGACGTAGGGTAACACAGCGCGCGAGAATTGGAAGCGGTTCTCGCCAAGTTGGTATCTTACGGGATAAGTGAGCCGGCCGCTCAGAAATCAATGGCAAACTACTGAGCGTAATCTTGCCAAGAAATCAACGACAGCGGTAAAATGCTGGTGTTGACAGCAATGTCCTGTAAAGGATATGCGAAAACAAAAGTTTTCTTATGGCTACTCCACGCCTTGTACTCTACAAGTATTAATTGGCAATTCCAGTTATTTTACCGCAAATGGGTTCAAACTGTCCATTGTGTCTAACACTTCGCAGTATGTAGCAATTACGCGCTAGAAAACCATGCAAGAAGTAAACCAACCTTGACATTTCAACATTTCCTGATACAACTTTCAGGGGAGACAAATAGGGCACAATAGCCGCCAACAACCATGGTGATATTGTATTTTCATATTCAGGGACCTCTGAAAGAGTAAATCGACGCCATTGCTTACCTCTTCTGGTGGGCTCTTGTCAACGGGACAACAACAAGACAGCTGCGGGTTGACGTTTTTGTATTGGCTTTAAGAATAAGGGGAGAGGGTGGTTGACACGGTCCTCTTGGATAGTGGCTGGCTTTATTTCTAGGGGAGGTAAGTCAAAGCAATACCTGTTGAAGGGAGACGATAAGTTGGGGCTGGGAGGTAGAAGGTGGGCCAAGTCATAACTGCTGAGTTTAGGATGAGCTATTTTCTTCTCCCTTGTTCGTTCTGAGACTGGAGTTAACTTGGATGTATGTTTACAGATACTGCGAGTAAGAATGGGCAATAGTATGTAAACTATTTTGATTCTTTCCGATGCTACGGGAGTTTTTGTACTATGCGAAGGTTCTCCTTAAGTGATCTATGGGAGGAGACTGCAGCAATTATGGAGGTTTCTTTGTGCAATTAGCCTTTACCACAGCTTTTTCGCCCCAGGTAGACTCTGCAATCAATAGGAAGTTACAGTGGTAAACTGTTTACAGCTAGTTAGTTAGTTAGTCGCAGTTCCAACTTCACAGCGACGGGTCGTCCCCCTTATGCTCCGTTCCTGTGCCAGTGAATATCACACAAAATGCTCCCCACTGTCCAATGTGAAAAGTGGAAAAGACAGGAGTCTCGACAAACAACAGCCCGCACAGATACACTGTGCATAATGCCGCCGCCAGAATGTCAACACACCAGTCCCCCACGAAACACCCAGTTCATCTCTGATGGAATCGGCAGTCATTTTCCTATCTGGATGTTTCCTAGATGTTCACCCAAACAGTCCACGAAAATACAGTTCATCGCTGATGGCAGTGGCAGTCAACCAGAAGCCCAGCAGCCATGCATTTCTGCATAAGGCAAAAACCGGTCAACTCTGGGACATAGCCACCTGCCATCACTGCGAACATGCAGTCACGTTCCAAAGAACCTCAGGCAGATTCAAAAAGCATTTCACACGAAACTCACAGCTCACAGTGTCGCGCCACGCACTCATTCAGTAGCAGGGCGACGGAACCATCAAGCCTCCTTAGTCGCCTCTTACAACATGCGTGGTAGGCTACAGTGTTACTATACTTTGCTTCCCTTATGGGCCCCGGTAACACATGGGAGTGTTTACAGCTAATTAATAGGTAGTAAGTAATAGTAATAGCTGGTAAACTGTTTACATTTAAGAGAAAGTAACATCTAGTAAACTGTTTACAGCTAACACTAATTAGTAATAGTAAGTATGCTATAATGTATAAACTATTTATAGCTGAAAGGAAGTATTTAATAGTTGGAAAATTGTTTCCAGCTGATAGGAAGCATGCAATAGTGGGAAAACTGTTTACAGCTTACATGGAGCAAGTAATAGTCGATAAACTTTACAGCTGAGGAGCTGCCATATTTGAGACTTTCGGGCGACTTCAGCAGCGCAATGTTTTTGACCTCTAATTTCACATACAGCAAATATTCTCTTGTTGATGGGTCTGCTAATTGTTAAACCTGTGCTTGAGCAGCAATAATTTAGACCTTTACTTTCCAACTGGAAAATAAAAAGGAGAGGGGTGGTACGGGGAAGATAAGAAGAGGCAGACTTCAGATTCAAGTTGGGATCATTTACACATGGCAGCAACAAGCATGACATCTGAAATACGGATATTTCAAAAGACAGTATGGGGGGGGGGGGGGGGGGGGGGGGGGGAAGTTCTGCACAGGACAAACTCCTGGACGATGCAGCACATACTGAAGCACATACGTATATAGTGACTCAATGAACTTGCTAAAGAAAATATGATCTAGATACATATCAAAGCACTGCGGAAATTCACAATGAGTACAATTACTTTCGTTTTTGTGCCAGGACGCTGGTGTCAAAAGAAATGAAAAGTCGGAGGATCTGGCTAGTGTTGCGGCTATTGTAGAAGGGCAATCAATGGACCAAGCTTGACATCAAATATGTTGGTACAGATGACAGTTTTGATGACAAGGGTGAAACAGCATTGCTTAAGATGAGAGAGACACGGGTGTCTAGCAGATAACCGCATGATTTTAAGACTTTGCTGAAGAGACCAGAAAATTGGAGAACATACAAAAAACTAGAGAACAGAAATTAAACTGGAGAACATACATAAAACTAGAGAACAGACATTAAACTGGAGAACATACATCAAACTAGAGAACAGACATTAAACTGGAGAACATACATCACACTAGAGAACAGACATCAAACTGGAGAACATACATCAAACTGAAGAACAGACATCAAACTGGAGAACAGACAAACTGGAGAACAGACATCAAACTGGAGAACAGACATCAAACTGAAGAACAGGCATCAAACTGAAAACTGACAACAAACCGGAGAACAGTCAAACTGGAAAACAAACAAACTGGAGAAGAGACATCAAACTGGAGAGCAGACATCAAACTGGAGAACAAACAACAAACTGGAGAACAGACATCAAACTGGAGAACAGACATCAAACTGAAGAACAGACATCAAACTGGAGAACAGACAAACTGGAGAACAGACATCAAACTGGAGAACAGACAAACTGGAGAACAGACATCAAACTGGAGAACAGACAAACTGGAGTGACCAGTCGTCACATACTAGCAGACATTAAGAGGAAGTTTGAGAACCCATGGGACTTGACCGGTGTACAGTGATGATAGTTCATAATGACAATTTGATAAACTATCTTAACTCTTCCTAAACTAACCGACTCATCGGCATGCGTTCATTGATTATTCCATCAGAAATTAGACTTAACTTTTCCCTTGTTACATGAAAGTAATAGATGTTAGGGCTAGAAGGAGGACAAACAATTGTCAAAGGCAGATAAGTTATATCTGTCTGGGATAGATGGGGTTCAATTTTTAACTACAAATAACGAGTTCAGATAATTAATACTTCTGATAGTCCATGCATATTTTTCGTGTGGCTTTGGTGATGTCTGTCCACAGCATTCTGTCTCCTGTGCAGCCAATTATATTTGACTTCGCTCTTTTTGAACTCAAGGGTAGTCCATATATATGCTACTACTTCTAGTGCACTGGACTGATTTTTGCGTTTGGATCACCAGTGTCCCTCGCCATTAGGCGAACCTAACAGGACTTCTGGGGTACTTGAAATTTAAGTCCCCAAATGAAGGACAAGAAGTCAACATTTTAGTCCAACTGACCGGTGTAGGGGTTGAACCCGCTACTTCGGCATCAGCACACCGGAAGTTGAAGTTCAAACTCTAGACAGATTGCAAACACTGTCTTAGCGAACAGGAAATCAGTGAGACCCCCGCAGCGACGGATTAGCGGAACAGCTGGGGAGGGGAACGGACAACAGGTTGTAGGTAGCCCGCAGTCTGGTCACTAAGGCTGTTTATAATACGACATTGAAATTCAACCTGGAGAAGGAAGGCGGTACTGAAGGAAGAAAAGAAGGAATGAGAGAACGCGGAATAAATAAAAGGAATTAGGGAGGAAGTAAGCAAAGAAGAATGAAGGAGGAATGGAATAAGCAAAGAATGAAATAAAGGAAGACGTGAAGGAAGGATGAAAGAGAAAAAGGGTTGAGGACGGAAATAATTTAAAAAAACAATAATGGAAGAAAGAAAGTGAAGGAAGGAAGTAAAGAAAGAAAAGAAGGACGCGGGAGTACAGCAGAAAGAAATAAACTCAGAATCAGTTAATAACATACTCACGCTCATTTTATGAAGTTGATATGAAAGTCTA
This sequence comes from Cepaea hortensis, assembly GCA_963921405.1. NCBI lineage: Eukaryota > Metazoa > Mollusca > Gastropoda > Stylommatophora > Helicidae > Cepaea > Cepaea hortensis. Next base: position 34,726,371 of record OY992879.1, on the reverse strand, counting down.
TAACTAAATTATCTCTCTCTCTCTCTCTCTCTCTCTCTCTCTCTCTCTCTCTCTCTCTCTCTCTCTCTCTCTCTCTCTCTCTTTCTCACACACATATATAGTGATACACACTCACACAAACATGCCAACACACCTAGTAAACTCACAGAGAAGGGTACACCGTCCTTGAACAATAAATAACCCAAGCAGAATGAATCACTACCAAGAAACACACGATCCCCACTGGATGAATATCCCGGCATAAAATAGATTGTCTCAGCCAGACAACCACAGGTATGATTACCGCTCACGACACACTCACTCCTCTGTGTGTGTGAACTGTTGCCCACTTGGCCAGATTGGACATTCCGAAGCAAATCATTGAAAACAAGCGGGAAGATGAGGGTGTGGTGTGTCGGCACATGTGTTCTGGGTGTCATTGAGTTGATTTTTAGTTGCAAGTATTTTATAGGAAACTTCTCAACCAACGGTTAAAATACTCAGTTATTTCATTATGGCCAAACGGCAATGTTCAGTGGTAACACTTAGGTTTGATCATCACAACGTAGTGAATGGGGGTGGTAGCGACGAATGGTAAAGTTAGTTGCATATGTTTTACAGGACGTCGCAGTCGACCGGCATTCTTTGGCTGTTTGTGATTTCTTAACGTTCAGTAGTTTACTATTGCTTTCTGAACGACCGGCACTAATGCCATTATATGAAAACCAACGTTAGACAGATGCCTGCCGAATCACCCGCAGCTGTGTTTCGAACGCGGTATGCGGGATCACGAATTGCGTCCGTAACCCTTCGCCGGAGAGTTGGCAAGTGATGAATATTTAAACAAAAATATGCAAATACAGTGTTATTAATACCATGTAATGCTTTGCTACAAATAGTACACTGAATAAATGTCATTTCTTCGACTTATTATATCCACGGCGAGTGGTCTTGGTGATAAAGTCTGTCTAGAGCCTTCTGTCTCTAGTGCGTCCAGTCATCTCTGATACCGACCTTCCTTTATGTCATGATGTCAGGCTGTCCAGCATCTTCTCTCTTTGTCTCACCCTGGCTCTTTTCCACTCCAGATTTCCTCTTCTCGTGATTTGCTCAAAGAATGACGACTGTCTTCTTGTAACGCGAGTTATCAGCTCTCTTTGTGAATGACCACTTTAAAAGTCGCTTAATAGTCGACAGGGTCGACTTTATTGCACCGGGTTTTATCCCATATGGCTCGGTCTCTTTCAACAGCGCGGAAAGCGTCGCACAAAGCACGAACTCCGTAGCTCTAGCGACGACCCACAGGTGATCATCTCTCTTTGTGAATGAATTTCTTTTAAGATATCTTCATTGGTCTTTCTATCTTTCTCATCATACTTCTATAAAACCATATCTTCGCAGCTTCCACATAATTCCTCACTTGTGTGTTAATGTCCATGATTCACTGCCGTAAATAGGGATTGGCTCAAAAACGTCATTATGGTGCAAAATTCAATTAAACAATTTCTCCGGCCTGTCCTGTCAGTTTGGGTTAAGGCTATGATGACCATTTATTTGTGGTCTACAAAGGGCCCTTAACGTTACACATTACATACCTATCAACTTACCCTATACCAAATACGTCTCTACTTACCCTATACCAAATACGTCTCAACCTATCCTACACCAAATACGTCTGAAGACGTGTAAGAGTCCTTTACTTACCCTTTATCAAATATATCTCAACTTACCTATACCAAATATACATCTCAACTTACCCTATACCAAATGCATCACGAGATGTGCAAAAAGTCCTTTACTCTTAATGCATTTAGCTAATTTTCTCGATTCTATCTACTCTAATATCGGATTGCCAGCAGACATTTGGCTACACCGCAAAGAGCGATAAGCAACACAGTTCTCCAGGGGTTGTTAAATTCAATAGTGCAGTTATTCACCGACGTGGTCGGTGTCGGTATAATACCCACCGCGAACTCTCTTCACTAAATCTTTCTAAAGGAAGTACCATAACATCTGATATGATAAATGCCATCGGGTCTCTTATTTTGTCTTTAATGTAAGGTTAGCACAACGTATATAACCTTTGGACTTAATCTCCCATTGTTTCCCAATTTACTCGGCAAATTTCGCGTTACTTCTCAATATAGCCTACATTTTTCTAGACAAATGTCATGACCTGTTACAAATGGAGTTCTTGTATGACCGGTCATATTTGGAATGTCGCAAAAGATCGACAAAAATTGCAAGAAGGTAAGCTGGTTAGCCTTTCAAACAATGACTAACTCAACGTACACATTTCTTGGGGATAAATCGTGCTAAGGATACTCGAGCCACTAAAAGAATACACCTATACATGGCAGACTGGTCTTGGCCACCCCTCCACGTTTCCCTATGGGACATTCTTTAATAATGACCTGTATCTCTTTATATAGCCAAAGTGCTATGCTATAATTGTGCCATGATTTAATTTAGTCACGTTTTCGTCAACCCCATTGCCTGAATACTTCTTTGTTCTGCCCCCCCCCCCTTCCCACCCACACATCCCCACTCCTGCCGTGTAATTCCTGATGTTTATCTATATATAAGGGGCGTTTATTTGAAATCCGTTCGTGCTGCACCGCGCGTAATTGCGTACGTTGAACATGATCATGTCATATTCATGTGATAAGTACTGACCAATGAATAAAAGAGCAAGTGCTTATCCCATGATGCATAGGTTCTGTTTCTGACCGTTGAGAAAATGACCGGGTTGATCCAAAATCCGTCCAAAGAAGCTCAAAAAGCGGTGATTCAGTTTCTTTCATTTGAAGGATGTCGACCAGTGGACATTCATCGAAGAATGCAGCCAGCGTACGGTAACAAATGTGTGTCGAAGACAACAGTGACAGACTGGGCACGAATGTTTCGGAAAGGACGTTAGTTCAGGACAGATCTTCGACGGCCGGGTCAAGCGCATATTGTTGCAACAGAAAAAACCATAACCAAAATTGATGCAGCAGTACAGATGAAACGTTGTCGAAGCATACGTTCGCTAGCGAAAGAATTTGATGTGTCAATTGGGACAATTCAAAAGGTCGTTCGTAAGAAACTGCAATATCGGAACGTGTGTTCACAGTGGGTACCACGGATGTTGACCGACCACCAAAAAGAGGAACGCATGGGATGGTGTTTGAACCACCAGCTGCGTTACAGAGTGGAGGGTGGTGCATTTCTCTTCCGCATAGTGGCAGTCGATGAATCATGGTGTTACCACTTTGAGCCGAGCAGCAAAAGAGAGCATGCAATGGAAGCATGCTGGATCACCAAAAACCAAAAAATTCAAGTTACAGGTTTCCGCTGGTAAAGTTATACTGAGCGCATTTTTTTTTTACCATGAAGGGCTATTATTGGCCGACTTTAAAGAACCTGGTGTCAACATCAACTCTACCCACTACTTGCAAACACTAGACAAGCTGCAAAAAGCCATCAAGAATAAACGACCCGGCATGCTTTCGAACGGTGTGATTTTGTTGCACGATAATGCTCGTCCGTGTGTCGCAAAGATTGTGCAGGAAGCATTAGCAAGCAAGAAGTGGGAAAATCTGCCTTTAGTCCTGATTTGTCACCATGTGATTTTCATTTGTTCGGACCTCTAAAAAAAGCTCTCAACGGGCAACGATTTCACACAGATGCAGACGTAATGAACACGGTAAACACTTGGTTCAATGAGCAACCACAATCCTTTTTTGCGGACGGCATTCGCCGCCTACCCAAGCAATGGGATGCTTGCCTGAATGCCTACGGCGACTTCTTCTGACCAACCCATGGTGCATAATTCATTCAAAATGAATGCTTTGTTTAATTCTACAACACCTGTTAATGTTTCTTTAATGCCTTTGTAATAAAGCCATTGGAACGGGTTTCAAATGAACGCCCCTAATATAACCACATTTCCAAAGCTTCAAGTTTTACCTCTACGTTGCTTGTTCGCTTTTATATTTGGTCTAAAACTTATCTAGAGTTCAGAAGCTGTTTCATGTTATTGAATTTTTGACTATGTGTATTCTCTTTCGTCTTTTTCTCACATGTGCCATGATCTATTGGTGATTGTCGAAGTAAGAAGAACTATTTACTACTACTACTACCACCACTACTATTACTACCACTACCACTACCACCACCACCACTACTACTACCACCATACCGCCAACACTACTATGACCACCACTACTACTACCACCACCACCCCACTACTACTACTACTACTACTACTACTACTACTACTACTACTACTACTACTACTACTACTACTACTACTACCACTATCACACCACCACCACTACTACTATTGCCACCACCACCACCAACACTGCTACCACCATCATCACTACTGCCACCACCACCACTCTACTACGAGTACTACTACTACCACCACTACTACCACCACTACTACTACTACTATTACTACTACTACTACTACTACTACTACTACTACTACTACTACTAACCACCACCACTCTACTACTACTACTACTACTACTACTACTACTACTACTACTACTACTACTACTACTATTACTACTAACTACTGCTACCGCCACTAGTAGTAGTAGTAGTAGTAGTAGTAGTAGTAGTAGTAGTAGTAGTAGTAGTAGTAGTAGTAGTAGTAGTAGTAGGCCTCTTTCAGTCCTGAAGGACTATGACAGCACCGCTGGTGACTGTATAGTCCAGTGGTTCTCAACTGGTGGGGAATTTCCCCCCCCCCCCCGGGGGGGGGGGGAAATTTTGGGATTTCCAGGGGGGGGGGATGAAGATTATTTCAAGATCGTGTTAATACAAGAACCGATTACTTGATCTTGTTTTTCCCTTCATACTTTACGGTTCTGTACGTCTCACCCTTCTAAACTTCATTTTATAAAGTAAGTAGACCCACAAATCACGTTTTATGTGGACGTCTAGACTTGTTTTAGTATGTGCTTCCATTATTACGTATACTGTGTAGGGGCGGGAGGGGGGAATTTAGGTAGGAAATATGAAAGGGGGGGGGGTGACGTTCTGAAAATATGGTGAAAGGGGCACGGGCCAAAAAAGGTTGAGAACCATTGATATAGTCCAATGCGAGAATGACAATCTCTGTCACAGTTTCCACATCTGTAAGATGAGTCAGGCCCCGCAGTAGGTGACTGCATTTTATGCATGTGCCGCCTATCTTCAGTTTGTTGGATCAGATTGCATTCTAAGAGCACCAGTCCGTTCCGTACATCTCTTCTCCAGGAACATCTGTCTGTTGCAACTCCCTCCCACGTGTCTGGATCTATGCTAAGGGTTTTCATATCTTGTTTGCACACATCCCTATATCGCATTTGGGGTCTTCCGATTGGCCTCTTCCCTGTGGCTAGTTCTCCGTATAGGAGATCTTTGGGAATACGTTCATCCTCCATTCGAGATACATAACCCAGCCATTGGAGGCGTCTCTGCTTGAGGAGGGAGTGCACTGTGGAAATATCCAATCTTTCAAGCACATGTTTGTTTGTTATGTGGTCTTTCCACGATATGCCCAGGATACGTCTCAGACATCTCATATGAAAGGAATTCAACTTTCTTTCCTGTCGTGAGTACAAAGTCCAGGATTTAGACTACTACTACTACTACTACTACTACTACTACTACTACTACTACTACTACTACTACTACTACTACTACCAGTTTTGAGAAGTGGAATCAAACAGCCGTGCACCCACTTTTGAGGTACTGATGCTGTCCTAATGCTCGGATTGATCTCCTTCGGGAGACCCTGGTTAGAATCCTCATTAAGGTGTGGATTTTTTTTTTTTTCTGTTGGGGGAAAAGTGAAAACTCTAACCTGCACAGTTCGCGGCGACTGCACTAGCCAGGCGGCCTTAATTCCTCAGGTTCAAGACCCCCCTGCCATTCACCGCAGGGTACTATATTGGCAGTAAATTACAGTGACAGTCATCTCCTCCTAATCTCATTCGCTCAAATCTTTCATATGGACGTACCTGACCTTGTCACGTCCTGGCGCAGTGTCCTTTGTTGTTATTTTTTGTTTTCAATATATATTTTATAGCTTCTGTCTGTATGACTTCCTCATAGGAATCGTCCCTGATGAAACCTGCTAGATGTACTCTTTAAATAACTGCATCCTTGATGTCTCTGTCATTGTGATCTGTCTGTATTATAAATCTCCCCAGGAAGGATTCCCCTTTCTCCCTGTCCGTTGTCATGGGCATGCCGTTGTCCTTATAATCATATACTATATATATATATATATATATATATATATATATATATATATATATATATATATATATATATATATATATATATATGTATGTACGGATTCAATGAATATGCTTAACAAGGTGGAGAAAGGAATGTTTCGTGTGGAATGGCTCTCGTCGCAGAGGTCACAGATTGTGAGAATTGAATGGATATTTTGCCCTGGCCATGCTGGTGTACGGGGGAATAAACAGGCTGATAGGCTAGGAATTCACCTCTTGGTGGTATCTTGCCTATAGACAAAGGGGGGAGGGGTCGTGAGCTTGTGGGACCAGGTGGAGAAGGCGGAGGAACAGATTGAGAACCCATATGTGAAAAGAATGAGATTGCGGGGGATCGGCAGGGGTTCTGGAAGCATCTCAAAACTGAAAGGGAAGACCAGGAGAACATTTAATCAGATAGCGGTGGGAACGATTAGTAGTATGACTCTTCGCTGGCTGTTGAACGAGGGGACTGAGCACGTATGGGAATGTCGTGAGTGCAGTGATGTCGGTTCTTGACTTAACTCAACTCAGTTGCTAAAGTTGGTAGGTGCTAAGGTGATGAGGCAGATCACTGAGTGATGGGCTTACTGTATAAATAATAACACACACAGACAACCCAAGCCATAAACAAACAGAATAAAAAATTGAGTTTCTGGTTGAGGCAACAATTTGGGGCATGTTGCTGGAGACCTAGAACAACGACAACAACGCAGCATATTTCACCTTTCAAACAACGGTTAATTGGATAGATAAATGTCTCGGGGACAACTATGCGAAGAGCACACACGACAGAAACTTCTACGGCCTGACTAGTCAGCTGTTGGACATGCCACAACATGGTCTGTGGGTGTTGTTCAGCGGATAATGGCTGATCAGTTGGAGTGCATGTCGCATTGCAATATGTATAAGTTGCAGTTCTTTAAAATTACATGAACTTTGCAGGGTTTTGCAATTACACCCCGTCCCTATAGGTTGTTTTGTGATTGACTAGGCAAGGTTACATTCCATAGTTTTTAACTGGTTTCTGCACGGGGAGTGGACATTTAAGTCCAAATGACCGGCGTGAGGAACGATTCAACTACGTTGTCTTTAGAAGAGACAATTTAAATGCGTTAAATATCGAAGCCACTACCATAGGGTGTATTTTAAATGACTGCGCGGTGTTTGAAAATTTTGCCGGTCCAAGTTTAGTATTTACCTATTATGTTGTACGAATTTTACAGAGAGTGAATACAAAACTTGAACCGGCAATATTTTCAAACACTGCAGTCATTAAAAATACACCCTTTACGCTACTACTACTACTACTACTACTACTACTACTACTACTACTACTACTACTACTACTACTACTACTACTACTACTACTACTACTACAGATAACAGCGGGACATTCAAAACAGTGTATTACCTTAGGGAATATAAACACAGACGCCATAAACAATAGATTGCATGATTTATTGCCTGGCGCATTTCACTTCATCTCGTCAGGTGCATACTGCAGGGTTATATATAACAGTGAATATAAGTGAATATATGAATAATACTGTGGCTCAGTCCAGTTTCAAAACGGCAATAACCTACTCCACATTGGAACATTATCAGTGACGGTGCACTTAGTATTTCAGCCACATAATTATTAATTCATTCACTTCATAAGATACATATAATATAACTCAGTAAAGGTCAGCATGGCCGAATGGATAAACGTGTCCGTTCTTAAACATCCGGTATGCTGATGCTGAGGTAAGGCGTTCATCAGTTTAAACTCAACCTTTCAGCGTATTCAGAACCAGGCAATCAACTAATCATTTAACCCTGGCGTTATCATTAAGATCTAGAACTAAAGCATTCACCATGATTGTTTTGATAGACAGTAAACTCGACGAGGTAAAATCGTTGGCGCCAGACCAATCTTTAGGTCTCCATATCGGCAGACGACCTATCTGGCGGTTTGGTTGGTATGTAGGTCAATAGGTTGGTAGGTGGATAGGTAAGCATGTAGACAGGCAGACGTGTAGGGAATCAATTAGGTAGGCCAATATGTAGATAGGTATGTAGGCAGATTTGTATGTAGACATGTTGGCGCGATTGTTTGTAGCCAATTAGGTAGAAAAGCAAGTGGTGGGGGGGGGGGGGAGCTAGGCAGGTTGGTATGCAGGCAGGTATGTAGGAAGGTAGGTAGGTAGGCTGGTATGTAGTTAGGGATGTGGATAGGTACGGACAAAAAATGAGCAATAAACACTTACCCTGCGCAGAAGAAAAGGGCAGTGTTGAGGTTATTGTGGCAACCACCAGGACACAGCTACATAGATTCACCATCTTGTCGTACTCCCGATGCCAAAGACTTGACCACAACTTCCACAAAGCCAGAGATGACACAATCAGGGCTATCCTTGTCAGGATAAACACATACACACCACGGATCTTGCTGTTGGTACATACACACACCAACTGATGATAACAGTTTCGATTTCTTTTGTATCCACAGTTGAAAATGTTCTTTTATAACGGTAATGTATTTTCTGCCTTCTTTTTTGTCTTTTTAGAGGTAAGAGCCAGAGTTTACGCCAAGCTGGCAATTGGTTTGTGCATTCAAAGTCGTGAGGTCAGCCAAAACGTTTTATATCACAAGGAATTCATTAACAGCAGCAAATTAATGTCTGCTTATTAATTAAAGAAACTGGAACGAATCCAGCAAATTAGGCCGTACACAAAGCTTTGTTCATTCAGAATATTTGTAATTCTTTAAACTGTGCGATATTTGATCTCACTTCGCATCAAGGGATCGAACTATTATACAAGAGAGTTATAAAGTATGCAAGGACTATGAATGGAAATATAATGTCCTCAGTGCTGACATTTTGATTGCCTCACGAGAATTGTGGGACGCGCAGGTTATGACCATATTCCGGGAGAATGCGGATTGTTGCTAACAAATCTTGTCCACCACATTTGAATGTTGCATGTGGTGATCGCGCCTTTGAGCCAGTCAAATGTTTGTTTCTCTATACCACATCGTGTTTTGATTCAGTTTCGCCAAGGGTTGTCCTGCAAGAAGATTTGAAAAACATAATTATATTTATTGTCAGTTCATCTTTACAGTTTTCGACTAATAATTTATTTTCACCAGAAGGTGGTTAGTAATGGGTAAACAATGCATTGTCAATCAAACTAGAGTTAAAATGTAAATACAGTAGTTTTCCCTATATCACTATCATCATTATCATCAGCTTCCACTTTTTTCGTTAAGCGGCGTGGGAAGGAATAATTGGCACTCCAGCGCCCGATGGATGGCTATGGATAGTGTCATTCCGTGTGATTGTACAATGTCTTTGATGTCGTCAATCCATTTTCTTTTCCGGTGTCCTCTTGCTTTCGTCGCAGATGGTTTTTGATGTAAGGCCAGTGATGGTAGTTGTTTATGTTGCATTCTAAAGTGATGGCCAAATCACTTAATCTTCTGTCTTTCAATAAATGTGGCACAAGGTGTTGATCCCACAGTCTGTCTGATAACAACATTTCTTACTCGGTCTCGGATTTTTAAGTTGGCAGCTCTCCTCAGGCATCTCATCTCACAGGTGCTTATGGTGCGAAAGTGTGATTTGGATATTGCCCAAGTTTGAGATTTGTAGCAAAGGGTTGGTGCGAATATGTTATTTATTGTTTGTCGTTTTGCGGGCATGGCTATATTTTGATATAGCCATATATATGTTTCAGTATGGGTGATAGTAGTAACCCCCTTTAACATGATATATAATACAACAAGTCCGAACTGTCATGCTATTTTCTGCCAATATAGTACCTTGCGGTATGTGGCAAGGGGGTCTTTGAGCCTGATGAATTAAGGCCGCCTGGCTAGTGCAATCGCCGTGAACTGTGCAGGTTATGATTTTTTTTTACCCCCGACAGAAAAACCCCCCACACCTTACCGAGGATTCGAACCCGGGTCTCCCGAAGGAGAATCCGGCGTTCTAACCACTCGGCCAGCCGCTCCTAATACAACATGTCCGCTACCATATTAACAACTTTTTTGTCGTAAAAATGACGCACTCCTTTCTTCCAATTTATGGCTATCCGTTTTTTATTTGGTCAAAACCTACTTTTTGGTTTGGTAGTGAATCTGTTAAACAGCTGGCCAACAAATAACATTGTAGACATCATCATCATCACACCCATTGTTAAAACGACAAGTCCCGTAGCAAGAGCCTGCCGTGGGTGTATGAAGTGTTAGGACCGTCATATTTTGTAGGCCGGAGTGCGCGGTCGAAGAGGTGGTCAGTCTTACCCTCCTGCCTCTGTAACGAAGGGTTTACGAATGCAATTCGTAATCCCATATTCAGCGTTCGAAACACGGCTGCATGCCATTTGGAAGTCGACCGCTTTGCGTTGGTTTTAATACAGTAGTTTAGAAAGCAATGGCACCAGGGAAGGCTAACCCGGTTAACAAATTCCCACGCGCAGAAGTCGGATGTGTCGGCCTAACGGCGCAAGAACACAGCTCTGCTGTAAATAGGCATAAAGCAATCACGTCCGAAAAACCTGCCCGGATAAACGCAGAAGAAGAAAGCAATGGCAAACTACTGAACGCAAACTTGCCAAGAAATCACAAACAGCAAAAACAAATGCTGGGGTTAATATGATGTCCCGTGAAGGATATGCAACTAACGTACCGTCCCGTAGCGAACCCCGAGAGCTGTCATCGAACTCTTGTCTAACCTGGCTCGTGCCATTGTCAGTATAACGTGCTAACCACTACATCAACGTACATCAAAACCATAAGCAGAAGAAAAATATAATTTATCAAAAGAAGAGGTGGGATAGAGAAATTAGCCCCATGTAGGGAAAATGATAGGCAAAAGAGGTATAGAAAGGATGATTGTAGAAGGTTGAAATTATTCCAGGAAATGCAACAGTTTGTCAAAGTGATATTTATGTGAGACTTGCATTTGTTATAGGCAAACTAAGCAATGGTGGTTTCTTAGTGCATAAATAAACACACACGTATTGTTGGGCTTTTATAGAAGTAGGGGAAGTAATTAAAGACTAGAGGACGCTCTAGCCAACAGAACAAAAAATTGAAAGCTATACTTATCGACCAGGATTCAAACATGTCACCTCCATTTCATGCGTGGAAGTGGTGGCAGTGTGGCGCTGTCATCATTTGGATGTGACAGGTTCTAATCCCGGTCGTTAATTATAACTTTCAATGTTTATGGTATCTAGTGCGTCCTCTAGTGACATCTAATTATTTCCCCTAATTCTATGAGTACCAAACAGTACATGTTTGTTTATTTATGAACTGTCTTAGTGGCCTCAAAGAGTTCCCCAAATTATATTCATGGGGTTTCCCTAGAATGATAACAGTGTCACACTTGCTTACGCTATCATGCAAACTTGGCCAGTGTTCTCCGCAAATGGGAGTCTTTCCCCAACAGTTCGCTCCTTGTTTTTAACTGATCCAGAGCCAAACAAACAGTAGGTTTTCACCAAACATGATGCACAATCAAGTGAACAAGTATAGGGTGTATTTTTAATGCCTTTGCAGTTTTTGAAAATATTTGCCGTTCCAAGTTTTGTATTCACATTCTATGGAGTTCATGCAACAAAGAAGGTAAATATAAAACTTGGAACGGCAACATTTTCAAAAACTGCACAGTCGTTAAAAATACAACCTGTATTATATTGTAAATTTCTATTTACTGAACAGTAACATCGCGGAAGATAGGTGAAACGAACCACAACGACCCTAGTATGGCGATATACTAACACCCTTCTGTCCAAATGGGAGTTCACATTTGGCGATATATTATCCTTCGGTACTGAATGTATTAATGAATGTGATTGTGTGATCTGGTGCTCTGTTTCTGAGCTAACAATAGGCGAATAAGAATGTGAAGCTTCTAGGATCTACACATATAAATAACACAAGCTACAACCGTTTCATTAACAGATTCAGTGCAAAACAAAATAGGGGTCCGTCACGGTTATGACGTAAATATTGTTAATATGGTAGCAGACATCTTATATTATATATCAAATTAAAGGGGGTTGTAAAGGGAAAACTACTGTTCTTGATATTTTAACTATAGTTTGATTTATAAGCCCATGGCAGTTACGGGAAGATTGAATAAGACAATTTATCATCCCATGACACTTAATCAGTTAAAAATCAGATAACAGAGGGGCCTGAAGTATCATGAGCCCCAAGGATGCTCCAGACATTGCACCTGTAGCAGAGGAAGACATACAACTAACTGTTGAAACAGTCACGTCACGTTTATTTAATAATTCTGTCTGTCGGCATATGGCGTTGTTGACAGGTGACCTTTGTGGCGTCAAGGTGACACCAGGAGTTTACTGCTGAATGTTACAGGAGTGTCTTCATTCTTTCACGTCTGCATAATTTGTTGTGGCTTAGTGGCCAGACACTCGCCAGCCGGACGGCGGACTAGAGTTCGTTCCGCATCGGGGCGGAATGGAATGTTAAAATTGGCCCATATTTTATAGACCAATACGGGCACTCGGTGGGTGCTGTGGTCAGTATCATGACCGGTGGCGTTTACTTCCCAAGGCATTTTGTGGTACCGATGTTATACTGAGTCGGCCTGGGAGCACAGGTCAATCTTTGGCATCTGCCTATATGCGGATTCGAACCCATGAGCGCCGAGCTGGCAGGCGAGCGTCGAGCCAGGACGCTACTACAGCTGGACGCGGAATGCGAGACTGAGAATTACACTCGTAACTTATCCGCCCCTAAAAACAATCTTGGCAGTCTAAGTCTAATTTCGCATCAATTTACGGGTTTCATTTATTTCTTGAAGAACTCTCTCTCTCTCTCTCTCTCTCTCTCTCTCTCTCTCTCTCTCTCTCTCTTTTTTTTCCCTTTCTCCCTGTCTCTCTCTTTCTTCCTCATTGTGTCTCTTTCTCTTTCTCTCTCTCATTCTTTCTCTCTCTCTCTCTCTCTCTCTCTCTCTCTCTCTCTTTGTGTCTCTCTCTTTCTATTTTTCTTTCTTTCTCTCTCTCTTTCTCTCAATCTGTCTCTCTCTCATTCTCTCACTATATCTCTCTGTCTCTCTATATCTCTCTGTCTCTCTCTATATCTCTGTCTCTCTCTATCTCTCTCTATCTCTCTCTCTCTTTTTTTCTCTCCCTGTCTCTCTCTTTCTCCCTCATTGTGTCTCTCTCTCTTTCTCTCTCTCATCTTTCTCTCTCTCTCTTTGTGTCTCTCTCTTTCTCTCTATATTTCTCTTTTTCTTTCTTTCTCTCTCTCTTTCTCTCAATCTATCTCTCTCTCATTCTCTCACTCTATCTCCCTGTCTCTCTATCTCTCTGTCTTTCTCTATATCTCTGTCTCTATCTTTATATCTCTCTCTATTTTTCTGTCACTTTCTATCTCTCTGCCTCTCTCTATCTCTCTGTCTGTATTTTTTGTCTCTCCTATCTCTCTGTCTCTCTTTATCTCTCTGTCTCCGCCTCTCTCTCTCTCTTATTCTCTATATTTTTTACTCTCATTTTCTTTCTTTCTTTCTTTCTTTCTTTCTTTCTTTCTCTGTCTGTCTCTTTCTCTCTCTCTTTCTTTCTTTCTCTCCCTTTTTCTCTCTCTTTCTCTCTGTCTCTCTCTCTATTTTTCTTTCTACCTGTCTCTCTCTTCCTCCCTCATTGTCTCTCTCTTTCTCTCTCTCATTCTTTCTCTCTCTCACTTTGTGTCTCTCTATATTTCTCTTTTTCTTTCTTTCTCTCTCTTTATCTCAATCTGTCTCTCTCTCTCATTCTCTCACTCTATCTCTCTGTCTCTCTATATATCTCTGTCTCTCTCTATCTCTCTGTCTCTCTCTATCTCTCTGTCTCTCTCTATTTCTCTCTCTCTTTTTTTCTATCTCCCTGTCTCTCTCTTTCTCCCTCATTGTGTCTCTCTCTCTTTCTCTCTCTCATTCTTTCTCTCTCTCTCTATCTCTTTGTGTCTCTCTCTTTCTCTCTATATTTCTCTTTTTCTTTCTTTCTCTCTCTCTTTCTCTCAATCTCTCTCTCTCATTCTCTCACTCTATCTCTCTGTCTCTCTATCTCTCTGTCTCTCTCTATCTCTCTATCTCTCTATATCTCTGTCTCTATCTTTATCTCTCTCTATTTCTCTGTCACTTTCTATCTCTCTGTCTCTCTCTATCTCTCTGTCTCTATTTTCTGTCTCTCCTATCTCTCTGTCTCTCTTTATCTCTCCGTCTCCGTCTCTCTCTTTCTCTCTTATTCTCTCTATTTTTCACTCTCATTTTCTTTCTTTCTTTCTTTCTGTCTTTCTTTCTATCTTTCTTTCTATCTTTCTTTCTTTCTTTCTTTCTTTCTCTGTCTGTCTCTTTCTCTCTCTCTTTTTCTTTCTTTCTCTCCCTTTTCTCTCTCTCTGTCTCTCTGTCTCTTTCTCTCTATTTTTCTTTCTACCTGTCTCTCTCTTTCTCCCTCATTGTGTCTCTCTCTTTCTCTCTCTCATTCTTTCTCTCTCTCTTTGTGCCTCTCTTTCTCTCTATATTTCTCTTTTTCTTTCTTTCTCTCTCTCTTTATCTCATTCTATCTCTCTCTCTCATTCTCTCACTCTATCTCTCTGTCTCTCTATCTCTCTGTCTCTCTCTATATCTATGTCTCTATCTTTATATCTCTCTATCTCTCTGTCTCTCTGTATCTCTCTGTCTCTCTATTTTCTGTCTCTCCTATCTCGCTGTCTCTCTTTATCTCTCCGTCTCCGTCTCTCTCTCTTATTCTCTCTATATATCACGCTCATTTTCTTTCTTTCTTTCTTTCTTTCTTTCTTTCTTTCTGTCTTTCTTTCTCTGTCTGTCTCTTTCTCTCTCTCTCTTTCTTTCTTTCTCTCCCTTTTTCTCTCTCTGTCTCTATCTGTCTCTCTCATTCTATCTCTATCTCTCTTTGCCTCTCCATCTACCTGTCTCTCTCTGTCTCTCTCTCATTCGCTCTCTCATTCTCTCTCTTTAATTCTCTCTCTCTCTTTCAGTCTCCCTCTCTGTCTATCTCTCTCATTCTCTCTCTCTCTCTCTCTCTCTCTCTCTCTCTCTCTCTCTCTCTCTCTCTCTCTCTCTCTTGTTTTTAATTCCGTTCATGGTCTTCTTTGCATTTACAGCAGAAACCACACTTCTAGTACCAGTAAATGTTTCTCAGCTTGCCAGCTTTTTATCACATGCACACAACAGCATTGGTCTCATGAACCATTTCCACGCCCTTTTTCTCACTACATTTGACAGCTTTTTATTGGCCAGCATGTTTTCCATCTTTGTTTCATAATTATGTATAATACTGTAATCGTATATATATATATATATATATATATATATATATATATATATATATATATATATATATATATATATATATATATATATATATATATAAGACCTACAAGAAGCAAATGAAAACCGTAAACCGATTAGAAAAGTTAGACGTAGACAGCAACAATTTTCTGTGCACGCTGTGAGAAGAAATAAACTATAGAATGTGTATACACCTGGCAAGAATGAGGGGGAAAGAACAAAGGGAAGGCAGAGAAGTAAATATCTAGATGGCTTGGCCACATGGCATGGTTGAGACAAGAACACAGAGATGATCTACGACTCTGGTAATCGCGTGAGATGTGAGATGATAAAACATGGTCAACCTCGCTTATTTTCATGGTACATGATGATGATAATAACGCTCTGAGATACAGTTTCACAATTCTCCGACATACCGGATCGTCGTGGGTTCACAATTCTCCCACCCACTGTGTCATGGATTCACAATTCTCCGACACACTGGGTCATGGGTTCATAATTCTCCCACACACTGGGTCATGGATTCACTATTCTCCGACACACCGAGCGTTGGGTTCACAATTCTCCGACACACCGGGTCGTGGGTTCACAATTCTCCGACACACCGGATCGTGGGTTCACAATTCTCCGACACACCGGATCGTCGTGGGTTCACAATTCTCCGACACGCCGAGTGCTTGGTTCGGAACCAGCCGCTGACGATTTGGAAGCAAATCGCTTTGCGTTGATTTCGATGTCATGAGGCGTCGGCCGTTCAGAAAACAATGGCAAACTACTAAACGTAAACTTGCCAGGTTAATAACAAGTTTTAGTTTAGTTTAGTTTAGTTTAGTCGACGACTCAACATCACGCCACACGGGTGTAACCCATAAGTGCTCCGTTCTGCCTCAAGCCTGAGTCCGGAGAATCTCAGCTCAGTTCACGAACTCCGTAGCACCGGCGAGGATCCTGAAATACTTTGGGTAGATTTTTAACTCGAAAATTTGCCCCGGCATCGCCGTTAGGCTACTTTGCTCTTTTTCGATTTCCAACTGCAAAGTGAATTTTTACGTGCGCAACAATACACACAGGCGTCCGATCTGACTACCCAGAGACCAGGGGAAATTTTATTACTAGAAGTCCACGTGAAAAAAAACCCGGCTCTCACTGGGGCTTGAACCCTGGGCCTCCAGCACTCGAGGCGGACACCATACCTCGAGACCACTCAGCCCCCTTAAGTTGTAAATAACAAACAGCCAATAAATGTTGGGGTTGTTTGCAACGCACATTTTTATATAAAGCTTTCGTGTCACTCGCCTCTTGCAGGCATTCGTTGACCTTCCGGGATTTTCACAACATCCATCCATCAAACAATCAATCAACCAATCAGGTGCCGTCTCCACAATGAAGGTTGGCTGCAATGGATCTCCAACATTGCCTGTCTCTCGCTTTGATTGCACATTATGTCAGACTGATGTTCATCCACATCTTGATGTTATCTTCCCACTTGTATCGCTGTCTACCTCTTGCTCGCTTGCCTTCAGCCTTACCATCCAGTATGGTTTTCAGAAGTGTTATGTCTTTTAACGTTGCCGAAATGTTTCACTTGTCGCTTTTTAAAATCTTTCATCAACTCTCTTTCTTTTCATTCCCAATTTTTCTAGACCTTCTGTATATGATTGAATTTGTTTCCATGAAATACAACAAATTCTTCTGTATTTCCACATCTCCTGGGTCTCTATTCAACTGTCTAATTGCGCCATGTAGTAGTGTTGAATATACATAACATTTGTTAATTCTTATTTTTAATGCGTTGTTAATCTCTCTAGATATTAATACTGATTTCATTTTGGCCATTCCTATTCTCTTCTTGATGTCTGTTTCACTTCTGTCATCATCTGTTATTACATGTCCAAGATGAGAGAAACTTATTAACAACATTCATCTTCAAACCTCAAATCCCGAAACAACCAAATAAATCAATTCATAAATATGATAAAATTAATTTGATAGCTCATATTTCATTAACAACATTTACAATTGCGTCATTTCCGCTTTGTCGCGTGACAGCAAGTGGGAACATCTCCTGAACAGGCTCAAGGCCAGTGGGTAGGCTTCGACCTTTCACCTTTTCCGTATTAACCGCAGGAGAAGAAGTAACCGTTTCTTAAGCAGTTAAGAAGTTGGTAAATTTGAATTTCTGCCTGTTCATGGGGCGTCTGAGGCGAGGTTTGTTTGACCAACAGATTACAAGACTGGAGTCAACAGCCGGAGTCGCCTGTAGCCTGTCTGTGGACTTTTGCTACAGAAAACATCCCTTTTCTTCTTCTGTAAAAAATGACTTAAGGAAGCTACCCATTCCGCCCATTATATACGAAATACAGATGCACATCAGGAGAAAGACACATAGAAATCATGACCCAGGTGGGAAACCCCCCCCCCCCCCCAGGTCCAGCCTCCCCCACCCTCTTTCTTACCTCCATTTCAGAGAGTGTGAAGAAGTTCACGCGGCTAAAACATTCGTGGAAAACTTGGGGTCACATCTGACGATCAGAAACCCGCTGCCTTCCTTGATCAGCGGCGGATTGTATACAGCTAAACCTATCAGAGACACCGACCTGGTCAAAAGGGTAAGAGCGCTCGCTCTTAAACTCCCGGCCCTCTGATGGCGAGGTAGGCCGTTTAACCCTCATACCTACATTAAGTTGGACTTAAAAGTTCAGTTCTCGTTCAGAAAGCAATGGCAAATAAAACCCTATAGGAGATTTGGATTAAAACAAACGTTGTTTAGTACAGGTAACACGTAATCGCCTGACGGATACTGCCCTTGGCCGTGATGTGTAGATCTCCCCTGGTCTCTGGGTAGTGAGATCGGACACCCGTGTGTATTGTTGCGCACGTAACAAATCTCTTGGCAGTTGGAAATCGAAAAGGAGTAGTCTAACGGCGCTGCCCGGGTAAAATTTCGAGTTAAAAATCTACCCAAAGTATTTCAGGATCTTCACCTGTGCTACGGAGTTCGTGCACTGAGCTGAGACTCAGGTTTGAGTTAGGAGGAGAACGGAGCACGTAAGGGTTGCACCCATGTGCCGTGATGTTGATCCGTCGACTAAACTAAACTAAACTAAACTAGTGATGTGTAGACCTGCACATATTTAGACCACGGCATAACGAGGTGGGGTGGCCAGTGGCCTTTCTCCCCGCCTTTCCTTCTCTGAGAGTTCTGAAATTTATCCAGTACCCTTGTTTCGAGATTATCCGACCTCAGAACCGGCGCAATGCTTTATGGGATAGTAAAACCATTTATCACAGTCCCCCGAGATACCTTCCCAGGGTACTAACTCAGCTGTGGCCGATTTGGAAGCAGACCGTTTTGCGTTGATTTCGTTGGTATAAAGTGTCGGCCGTTAAGAAAACAATGGTCAACTCCAGAGCTAACCTTCTCTAGTAAATCACAAACAGCACATATGCTGGGGTTGTTTGCAACGTTATGTAAAAAACATGCAACTAACTTGTATTCGATCTCAGAGATGTGTTCGTGTTTATTAAGCAGGTCCTAGCGAACATCGTACTCACCACGGATAGCTCCCTTGCATTATGTATGTTCATGGTGGAGGTGTCTTTAATTGCCTGTGTCCAACTACGCCTAACGCTTCTGACAGAACCATGTTCCCCCACCACTGTCGTGTCTAAACCCCTGTGATGTTTAGTATGGCGAAAGTATTCCTGTTTCCGAGACATGGTTCTGTTTACCCACATAACTAGGCTACCAACTGACGTATACCACAACAAGTATTGATGTACAGACCACATGGAAGCTGAGGAAGAGGCCGACCACGTAAACGATGGACAGAGAGAATAACTGCGTCTATGGGAGTCTTGAGATATGAAGCCCATAAACGGGTACTCTCTCGCTGTTCATGATTCATCTCGACACCGCAAGGTACAAGAGGAATGAGATGAGATGATACTAACGCTGTTTATGCTTCACCTCAACACCGCAAGTGTGTTGCTGGGGCCCATAAGGGAAGCAAAGAATAGCAACACTGCAGCCTACCACGCATGTCGTAAGAGGCGACTAAGGAGGCTTGATGGTTCCGTCGCCCTGCTACTGAGTGAGTGCGTGGCGCGACACTGTGAGCTGTGAGTTTAATATAAAATGCTTTTGAATCTGCCCGAGGTTTTTTGGAAGGTGACTGCATGTTCGGAGCAATGGCAGATGGCCCATGTCCCAGAGTGGACCGGTTTTTGCCTTATGCAGAAATGCGTGGCTGCTGGGCTTCTGGTTGACTGCCACTGCCATCGACGATGAACTGTATTTCGTGGACTGTGTGGGTGAACATCTAGGAAACATCCAGATGGGAAAATGACTGCCGATTCCATCAGAGATGAACTGGGTGTTTCGTGGGGGACTATTGTGTTGACATTCTGGCGGCGGCATTATGCACAGTGTATCTGTGCGGGCTGTTGTTTGTCGAGACTCCTGTCTTTTCCACTTTTCACATTGGGCAGTGGGGAGCGTTTTGTGTGATATTCACTGGCACAGGAACGGAGCATAATGGGGACGACCCGTTGCTGTGAAGTTGGAACTGCGACTAACTAACTAACTAACTAACCGCAAGGTACAAGAGAAACAAAGTAAGATGATAATGACGTTGTTTATGCTTCACATCAACACCGCAAGGACAAGAGGAACAAGATGAGATGATGATGACGCTGTTTATGCTTAACCTCGACAGCGCAAGGGACAAGAAGAACAAGATGAGATGATAAAATAATGACGCTGTTTATGCTTCACCTCGACACCGCAAGGTACAAGAGAAACAAAGTGAGATGATAATGACGCTGTTTATGCTTCACCTCGACACCGCAAGGTACAAGAGGAACGAGATGAGATGATAATGACGCTGTTTATGCTTCACCTCGACACCGCAAGGGACAAGAGGAACAAGATGAGATGATAATGACGCTGTTTATGCTTCACTCGACACCGCAATGTACGGGAGGAACAAGATGATATGATAATGATGCTGTTTATGAGCCACATTTCTTGTATGTTCAGATCTTCTAGAATGTCAGAATCTTTCATCTTCTGGATCCAAATCTTACTCATAATCATCAAGAGCCTTTCCAAGTGACGTGGGCATTCATGTCTCTTCACACACCTCGGTCCCTGGTCTTCTTTTTTGTATTTGCGCTCGCTCGCTTTGAACTCAATCGTAGTCCATAGACGTGCTACTACGTCTAATTCACTGGACTGATATTGGCGTGTGGATTAGCTTCCCCTATTACCAGTGTCCCTCGCCATCAGGCGAACCCACTCCAACTCTGGGGTACTTATAATTTACGTCCCCAAGTCAAGAACGAGAAGTCAACATTTTAGTCCAACTGACCAGTGTAGGGGTTGAACACGATATCTCGGCATCAGCACGCCGGAAGTTTAAGAACAAGCGTTCTTATTCATTCGGCCAGGCTGACCTCCCTTGGTGTTCTGAATTAACTCTATTGATGACATTCCTCCATACCATTGTCTTAGACCACCAGCATTATTTCTCTGGGTCTGCCTCTGTCTCTTCCTCTTCCATCGCTGATCTTTCTCGTGGTCTTCATGTTCTCCAATGCCTCTCTTCGCATTATATCAGTGGTTCTCAACCGGTGGGGATGTCGTCCCCCCCCCCCCCCCCGGGGGGATTTTAGGGTTTCCGGGGTGGGGGTGGGGGTGGGGGATTAAGATTATTTTAAGATCACAATAATACAAGAACTGATTAATTTATATTGTTTTTCCCTCCTCCCTTTACGGTTCTGTACTTCTCGTCCTTCTGAAATTCATTTTATTATGTAAGTAGACCCACAAATGCAAAGAATACAATGGACAGCCAGAAAGACCAATGAACAAGTCCTTCAAGAAACAAATGAAGATCGTAAACTGGTTAGAGACATTAGACGTAGACAGTCAAAATTTTTTGGGCATGTTATGAGAAGAAATGATTTGGAGAACTTGGTGACAACTGGTAAGATCGAGGGGAACAGACCAAGGGGAAGACCTAGAAGCAAGTACCTGGATGGCTTGGCCTTGTGGCATGGTCGAGACAGAAACACGGAGCTGATCCACGACTCTGGTGATGGAGTGAGATGGCAGAACATGACCGCCCACGCTTACCGGCATGGCACATGATGGATGGATGGAGACCCACAAATCACGTCTAGACTTGTTCTAGTATGTGTTATTAAATTTATCGTCTATTTTACGTTTACTGTGTATGGGGGGGGGGGGGGGGTTATAGAGAGGAAATACGAAAGGGAGGGAATGACATTCTGAACATATGGTGAAGTGGTGCATGGGCCAAAAAAGGTTGAGAACCACTGCATTATATGACCTAAGAAAGCTGTTTGTCGCTTGTTCATAGTTTTGTATAATGTTCTACTTTCATTAGGCACTTTCAGACAATCGTTGTTAGTTACCCCGCTCGTCCAATGTTTTCGGAACATTCGTCCCAGAAACCACTTCGCGGCCTCGAATCACTTCCTTGTCTGTTCGTTCACACTACACTATTATTGGCATACAATAGAACAGGTTATGTTGACCTGATTAATTGCCATGGGGTGATTAATCGTCTTAAGAGACTTCCCGCATCTGTCATGGGCTTATAATCACCTAAAAGTTGTCATTGCGTTATTTTACATGTCTGCTACTATATTAATAACTGTAAAGTCATAACTGTAACACTTCTATACTTCCCAATTCCGCCATTCATTTTTGTTTGGTCCAAATCTACTGTTTGTTTGGTCCAAATCTACTGTTTGTTTAGCACTGAATCTGTTAACATGTCAGTACTCTTTCGGGCTGTTGGTTTGTCGAGACTCCTATCTGTTCCACTTTTCACATGGGACAGTGAGAAGCATTTTGTGTGATGTTCATTGGCACGGGAACGGAGCATAATGGGGCGACCCTTTGCCGTGAAGTTGGAACCGCGATTATCTATCTAACTTTTTCTGGCAATCAATGAACATTATTGGTTATATAAGATATGTTTCATCTTCTGAAATGCAGCTTTTGTTTGGCCTATTTTGCTCTTAATCTCTACCACGCATACAATTTGATGACTTCCCCCGTATATGTCAGTTCATTGGCTTGGTTCCGCCTGCGCCCTTCTGTTGTTATATAACATTGTGGTGTTATGTCAGAGCTGCAGTGGTCGACACAAAGCGCTGCAGGGGGGCCAATGTTTTGGTAGGCAGGTGCGCAGACTATTATACCAGAGACGTATATGTTTATGTATAAGTTCAAGTGCGTCTAAAGAAGGCAGAAGGCAGAAGGATAGATGAGCAGAAACGTAGATAGACAGTTAAATGGGCGGACAGGAAAACGACAGGCAGGATGACAGGTAGGCAGCCAGATAAATAAACAAGCAGGCAAGTAGATAGACAGGCAGGCTGCAGGTAGTCAAATACAGACATGCAGACAGAAGGCAGGCAAACAGTTAGGCAGGGAGGCAGATAGGCTTCCAGGCAAACAGACAGATAGGCATACAGAGAGGCAGATATTCACATATGCAGTGGTGTTCTCTCTCTCTCTCTCTCTCTCTCTCTCTCTCTCTAACACACACACACACACACACACACACACACAAGCATGCATACTTTAGTTCAGCTCTGGATGCATGTTAGCTGATCTCGGCAGTGTGCAAGTTAACCGCATGCCCTTTACAAGACGTTGCAATCAAGCCCATCATTTGTTGACTGTTTTGATTTACTAAGCAATGTTAGTTTAGTACTTCTCGACAGAGCTACCATTAGGGGAAAAAGGGTGGGGGGGGGGCGCTGAGTGTTGTTAAATGGAAACATATACCACTAACGTAAATATGAACAACAACAACAACAACAACAACAACAACAACAACAACAACAACAACAACAACATGCATTGTTGCAAATCTGAATTGATCTGTTGAGGCACAGTACAATGAAAACAATCACTGTACTTTACCAAGCGTTCTAGAGATTTCTATGGTGGAAACGTCGCTAAGTCCATCTATTGTATTTGTTGTATTGTCGCTGACTAGGCTAGATTACCAATGTTACGTCAATTTGGAATATGAGAACTGGCAAAATCTGCGGTGTAGGGCGCAGGGACCGACAGAGAGAAACTATGCTGGATGGTCTAAGACGGCCAAGGAAAAGAAGATCTAGAATCGTATGACGTGATCACAAATGCGTAATTTTTGAGAGCATTAGGTAGATCCCAGCGAGTCCACAGGCGAGGGAAAGGTGTTGGCGTCGCTTATCTTAAGATTAGTATAAATAAAAAGTCCTTTCAAAGAAATCCACAAGCCAAACGACATATAAAGAGACCTAAAACACACGGAGAAAAGAATTAGACACAGAGATGTATAATATAGTGAGGACACAGAGGGAGCCATAGAAGGCAACACCAGTTAGAACGGCTTGGTGTGAGTTTCTTGAAGGCGTGGGTTCAATAGGAAATAACAGGCTTAAGAAAAGATCCGCGTCGTATCGCTGGGGAAGGGGGTTATAATATATGCTCCATCTCCTTCAAATAGCATGGAAGAGTATGGGTACTTATATTCTGGTTGTCATTTACTTACACGCACATCTACTCCGTCCTCTACCACAATCCTTCCTGCTAGTGCCAAATTGGATTTCATCATGTCGCCACCCCTTTGTGTTTCCGCGGGCAGTATATGATTATTACGTCCCCCTTTGCGGTGTCAGCATGGTTATGCTGAGCTATGCTGATAATGCAATGAGCGTGGTTGACAGGGAGCTATGCTGATAATGTCATGAGCGTGGTTGACAGGGAGCTATGCTGATAATGCCATGGGCGTGGCGGGACGAGGGTTTGTAGCCGGTGTTCACCGTCAGTCCACAGAGGAAAAGACAGGCCGACGATCCCTCCGTGCATTCAGGTCTAGGTAATATGATGACCCTGTCACATCACAGATCCCCACAGCAGGTTCCCGCTTCTGGACATTGAAGTTGTGTTTAACTTGCTGAATATGGGCGTTCACTTGGAGGTGAATTTGAGTGTTCCCTTGGAGGTGAATATGAGTGTTTCATTGGAGGTGAATATGGGTGTTTCTTTGGAGGTGAATATGGGTATTCCCTTAGGGGTGAATATGGGTATTCCCTTAGGGGTGAATATGGGTGTAGTTCATTGGAGGTGAATAATGGCGTTTCATTGGAAATTGGAGGTGAATAATGGCGTTTCATTGGAGGTGAATATAAATGTTCCCTTGGGGGTGAATATGGGTGTTCCTTGGAGGGAAATATGGGTGTTCCTTGGAGGGAAATATGGGTGTTCCTTGGAGGGAAATATGGGTGTTCCTTGGAGGGAAATATGGGTGTTCCTTGGAGGGAAATATGGGTGTTCCTTGGAGGGAAATATGGGTGTTCCTTGGAGGGAAATATGGGTGTTCCTTTGGAGGGAAATATGGGTGTTTCGTGGAGGGAAATATGGGTGTTCCTTGGTGGGAAATATGGGTGTTCCTTTGGAGGGAAATATGGGTGTTCCTTGGAGGGAAATATGGGTGTTCCTTTGGAGGTGACGTGGAGGCCAGCAAACAGCCTCACACTTTCACGTACACCGGCATGGCCTGGACAGTAGAGTCATTTTAGTTCTAGTAGGTGTGGTATAGCATAGCCACTTTAATTCTAGTAGGTGTGGTAAAGCCACTTTAATTATAGTAGATGTGGTAGAGCCACTTTAATTCTAGTAGGTGTGGTAGAGCCACTTTAGTTCTAGTAGGTGTGGTAGGGTCACTTTAGTATATGAGGTGCGGTTAATTTGTACGAAAACATAGATTATGGTCGTCTCATAAACGAAAGAACTACCACAATGAAACACCCAAGTACACGTGGAAATTTCTTAAACAAGTGAATATGTACAACTATCTCTGAATAGTCATATCATCTGATGCAAGGTGTCTTGAAGAGATTAGAAACAAAAATCGCTATGACAAAGATAGACTTTTACAAGATGGAAAATATACTGACCAATATAAAGCTTTCAGTGAAGTTAGATAAAGAGTGTTGTAGTATTTACTACACAGAACCTATTCTGGTATATGCAAGTGAAACACGAACAATTAGCATACAGGCCGAGAAGCATATATTGAAAGTGGATAATGAAGTTTATATGAGCATGTTAGGAGGCGAGATAAACTTGAAATCTTGGTGACAACTGGAAATACTTATAGCAAAAGAGCAATGAGAAGGCAGAGAGATGAATACCCGAATGGCTTGGCTACATGGCCAAAATCGGGATAAGAATACAAACAGGCCTGATCCAAGAGTCTGGTGATCGTGGGAGATATCGAACCATGACCGTCCACGCTTCTCAGCGCGGCTGCTAATAATGATGGGGTGTGGTGAACTTGTTCTAGCTTTGAATGAGTTAACAAAATACTATTCCTAACGCGAACACGACAAGACGACAAACACGGGCGTAGAGGCAATGCGGCTATTTCAGAAGAAAACAGGACATAAATTTATTACAGACATTAGAAGGAGATGTGTTCTGTTGTGACATGTCGTGAGTTGGGAAAAACTAGAATTAATTTAACGAAAGACAAGATTAATTATCAGGATTCCGAATGACAATGAGAAATATAGAATGGAAAGAAAGATTGCCAGAACATAAATGGTGAGTAATACGGGTGATGGTGATCCTGGAGAGATCCACCAGTCAGCGATGAACATGGTGGAGAAGATGGAGGTAAAAAAACAAGAGCCGGAGGAGGAGTACTCAGTAAGGAAGAGGAGGAAGCTGCAGTTGAAAGATGGCGCCGAAAGTAGCTAAGGCAATAGTAACAATGTGTATGTGGCAACATATAGCAGGATGTGAGTATCAACATCATGTGGCAGGATGTATGTGTGTATAGGTGTATATGTCAGTGAGTGAGCCAGTATATATATATATATATATATATATATATATATATATATATATATATATATATATATATATATATACTGTTCAGTAGTATAGAAACAGTAGTAGTATTAGTATTAATGGTAGAGTATTTGTATTAGTAGTTATTGTTGTTTTTATTGTTGTTGTGTAAGTATTAGTAACATAAGTAGTAAATATAATAAGAAAAGTAGTTGTTGTCGTGGTAGTAGTTATTGTTGTAGCATTTGTATTAGTCGTAGTAGTAGTAGTAGTAGTAGTAGTAGTAGTAGTAGTAGTAGTAGTAGTAGTAGTAGTAGTAGTAGTAGTAGTAGTAGTAGTAGTAGTAGTAGTAGTAGTAGAAGTATTAGTAGTAGAAGTAGTAGTAACAATAGTAGTAGGAGTAGTAGTAGTAGTTGGTGTTGTTGTTGTTGTAGCAGCAGTATCAGTATTAGTAGTAGTAATATTAGTGGTAATAATAATAATAATAAAAATCACCTTATTATTATTATTATTATTAGCAGCAGCAGCAGTAGTAGTAGTAGTAGTTGTAGTAGTAGTAGTAGTAGTAGTAGTAGTAGTAGTAGTAGTAGTAGTAGTAGTAGTAGTAGTAGTAGTAGTAGTAGTAGTAGTAGTAGTAGTAGTAGTAGTAGCAGTAGTAGTATTGATAGTGGTGGTGATAGTAGAGGTTACAATAGTAATATAGCAGTTTTGATGGTGGTGGTGGTAGTGGAGATTATAGTGGTAGTAGTAGTTTTGAAGGTGGTGATAGTGGAGATTACAGTAGTACAGTAGTAGTAGTAGTAGTAGTAGTAGTAGTAGTAGTAGTAGTAGTAGTAGTAGTAGTAGTAGTAGTAGTAGTAGTAGTAGTAGTAGTAGTAGTTTTGATGGTGGTGGTAAAGGAGGTTATAGTGGTAGTAATCGTTTTGATGGTGGTGGTGGTAGTGGAGATTACAGTGGTGGTAGTAATTTTGATGGTAATGATGGTAGTGGAGATTACAGTGGTGATGGTAGCGTTCATGGTGGTGGTAGTGGAGATTACAGTACTGGTAGTAATTGTGATGGTGATGGTGGGAGTGGAGGTTACAGGTTACAGTGGAGGGGGGCTGTAACTAACTGTCCCTAATATACGGAAGGGGACAGACTGGTCGGGGCATTGAGTCTCGGGGCAAGTTGAGGGAGCTTGGCCCGGAGTGAGAAGTGGGCAAGTTAAACTGAAGAGAACCTTGGCCCAAAGGATATACTGGAATGCCCCGGTTGACTTCGGGATTACGTCCTTGGAAAACGCAGCTTTAAGTGAAACGACGTATAGCGAAACACTATTTCCCATAGAATTAAATGAAATACAATGTATTATGTAATGTTTATTTTTATTGTTGTTGTTATTTATTGGCTAAATAGAAGTGGATTGGAGGGCGAATGGTACAGTTATTGGGACGTAGAGGTATTAAATTCTGCCCCTTCATCTGAGGATGAAACTGTAACCTCTTCCTGCTTCTTTTCCTGGCTCTTCTCTGTTTGAACAAATAATTTGTCCTATGTCTGCTGCACAGTAATCACCCTCCTCAATCATGGCCTTAACTCTGCAGGGAAACGCTCTGCGGCTGCAGTATCAGCACTCGCCGCGTTACCTGTTGTCTGAATGTTGTGCAGGTGTGAACGCTTCTTACAGCGCTCAAACTAACCACGACTAGCTCCAAAACTATCATTAGCACTACTAATACTGCTCTCACATGCTTTCTTAGCTAGATCTTCATAGAGAGACTTTGCTTTCTCTTGGATGGTCATCTTGCTCACATGCATATTCCATTGGTTTTGGTCTTCAATCCAGACGGATAATAGTGCTTTCATGTTACCCATAAGAGTACTTCTGGTACGAGTGATCTTGGAAGCACTCAACGGGGTTATGTTTTTAGCACCCTCTTTGATTTTGTCAGCACCTGCATGAATTGTCCTTACCGTGGTTGGAGGTAAACCATGGACTTTACCGATATCAACATCCCGATCGCCAGCCTTAAAACGACGTTATGGCGAAACGAAGCGACGTAAAGTGAAGTTAGTCCCCTGTATGACAACGACATTATAGCGAAACGAAGCGACGTAAAGTGAAGTTAGTCCCCTGTATGACAACGACATTATAGCGAAACGACGTAAACCGAAGCGATGTATAGCGGGGGTCTCCCAGTACTCAGTGGAGTTAGTTATTGTCGACTAATTGAGAGTCCGTCGTAACAGTTTATTGAATAATAAGAAGAAGAATGCCTGTAGAAGGCAGGATTGTATTCCGAAGCAGTGTGAAAGAAATATGTATATTGGTTTTTTGGCTGCTCCTGGAATAGTGCATTTCATCGTGTTCATTCACAAGTAATAAATATAATGTGTGTGCGGAAAAAGATTTTCTCCAGTGCCTAATAGCTGTTCATAAGTATTACTGCATAGTATTTGTACCGACATACTTTAGACATAACCACAGCCACTTCTATCTGTTAGCAAGGATTGTGACAGTGGCGGTGGTAGTGGAGGTTACAGAGGTAGTAGTAGTTTTGATAGTGGTGGTGGTAGTGGTAGTGGAGATTACAATGCAAAATAGGAATGGAAAGCTCCACTAAAGGAAAGACACACAGGTCGACACAAAGATGTGGTGATGGGAGCGAGTAGTAGTAATATTTATATTAGTAGCAGGGATAATAGCTGCTGGAGTAGTAGTAGTAGTAGTAGTAGTAGTAGTAGTAGTAGTAGTAGTAGTAGTAGTAGTAGTAGTAGTAGTAGTAGTAGTGAAAGTAGTAGTAGTGGTGGTGGTACTACTACTACTAGTAGTAGTAGTAGTAGTAGTAGTAGTAGTAGTAGTAGTAGTAGTAGTAGTAGTAGTAGTAGTAGTAGTAGTAGTAGTAGTAGTAGTAGTAGTAGTAGTAGTAGTAGTAGTAGTAGTAGTAGTAGAAGTAGTAGTAGTAGTAGTAGTAGTAGTAGTAGTGTCTCATTACGGAAGGGTGGGTTGTGGGGGAGTGGGGAGGGGGCTAATTTCCAGGACACTATGAGGAACCTCAAACTGCTTAACGGCTTTACGAGAGAGGACAAAAAAAAACAACTGTCCACTACACTTCTTGTACAGGAAGGAGGTGATGGTGGTTGAGAAGAAGAAGAAGAGGAAGAAGAAGAAGAAGAAGAAGAAGAAGAAGAAGAAGAAGAAGAAGAAGAAGAAGAAGAAGAAGAAGAAGAAGAAGAAGAAGAAGAAGAAGAAGAGAGGAGAGAAAGACAGAGAGAGAGAGACAGAGAGAGAGAGAGAGAGAGAGAGAGAGAGAGAGAGAGAGAGAGAGAGAGAGAGAGAGAGAGACCAGCAGACACATTCTAAAATGATTCTTCGTCCCGGTAAGACATACAACATCCGTTTGCTTCTACTCGTGTTGTCACGTGTACCAGCTTGAGTCACTTAAACGCTGTGCCACGTTGTAACACGGTGTGCTTTCCATGGGGAAATAAAGTTATTTTTCTGTGTCTGTAAATTTCCCCCCTGACGTCTGTTAGCCTGTGATGGATGGTCTGTCTCTTCCATTCTGAACAAAACATTACTGACGTCATATCATAGTTTCTTTACGGAGAGAGGTGCCATGATTTAAATAATAAGTGCTTGCAACATTGAATTTGAGAACTGTGAAAAATCTGGCAATGTTGTGTGAATAACGTCAACGTTGAATAAATACAACAATGATCTGTGTGTACACACACGCAAACACATAAATATGCATTCTTTTTCCCCTGTCATTTAAAACTATTTTGCCAGTTGTCACCAAGTCTTTTTAAGTTTGATTTCTCCCCACAATGTGCCCATTCTCAACGTTCGCTACGGGAGGGCAAGCCTGACCACCCATTCCTCCGCTCTTTAACAGATTTAGTGTCAAACAAAAAATAGTTCTGGATTTAACAAAAAATGGATTGTGAGAAATGGGAAGTAGGGGTGTGTTACAGTAATGACTTAAAGTTGTTAATATGGTAGCAGACATGTTCTATTATATATCACATTAAAGGAGGTATCTTAGGAAAAAGTATTGTATTGATATTTTAATTGAGACAACATTTTGCAATGATAACATTTCGGCGATATATACGCTCATAGCAGATATGGGAAGTGACGTAAGTCGATTAATCATCCCATGGCGCTCAGTTAGTTAAGTCTTGCACAAATGTGATGGTCTAACACTTCACTTATCACAGCAGGTTCCTGCATAGCTACTTGCAAGTAAGAAAAGAGACAAACCATGGTCTTAGATTCATGTAATGAGAAGAGAAGCATTGGACAACATCGTGACGACAGAAAAAAATAAGTCGGAGAAGAGAGACACTGGACAACATGGTGACGACTGGAAGGATCAGTCGGAGAAGAGAGGCACTGGACAACATGGTGACCTGGGAGCACGGGTCATTAAAATTAAACTATCGCCTCTATAGGGATGTGAACAGGTGACTACTGGACCGTAGGCAAGGGTATCAGCCACTGTAGCATAGTAACAGTGTAACACTGAAAAACAGTAACACATTAACACAGTAACAGTGTATCACAGTAACACAATAACACAGTAACATTGTAACACAGTAACACAGAAGCACAATAACACAGTAATACAGTAACATAGTAACGCAGTAATACAGTAACACAATACCACTGTAACACCGTAACACAGTAACACAATAACAAAGCAACACTGTAAAACAGTAACACTGTAACACAGTAACACTGTAACACGGTAACATTGTAACACTATAACACAGTAACAGTGTAACACAATAACACAGTAACACTGTAACATTGTAACACAGTAACACAGCAGCACAGTAAAACAGTAACACAGTCACGTTGCAACACTGTTACACAGTAACACAGTAACATTATAACACAGTAACATTGTAACACATTAACACAGTAACACATTAATTCAGTAACACTGTAACACAGTAACACAGTAACATTGTAACACAGTAACACTGTAACACAGTAACATTGTAACACCGCAACATTGTAACACAGTAACATTGTAACACAGTAACACTGTAACACAGTAACATTGTAACACCGTAACACAGTAACAATGTAACACAGTAACTCTGTAGCACGGTAAAACATTAACACTGTAACACAGTAACACTGTAACTTTGTAACACGGTAACACATTAACACTGTAACACAGAAACACTGTAACACGGTAGCACAGTAATAATACTGTAACACTGCAACGCAGTAACACATTAACACTGTAACACAATAACTCTGTAGCACGGTAATACATTAACACTGTAACACATTAAAACTGTAACACTGTAATACTGTAACACAATAACTCTGTAGCACGGTAATACATTAACACTGTAACACATTAAAACTGTAACACTGTAATACTGTAACACAATAACACTGTAAACACTGTAACACAGTAGCACAGTAACACAGTAATACAGGAACATAATAACACTGTTACACAGTAACACTGAAACACAGTAATACAGTGGCTGACTTAGAGAATGTACTCAATAATGTAAAGATTTTACGGCAAACAAAGGGGGAAGGGGGCGACAATGTCTGCTAACCTAGAACATGATGGGTATGTGAAGTGTTGGGACCCCCCTAAAACATGATGGCTATGTGAAGTGTTGGGACCCTCCTAGAACATGATGGGTATGTGAAGTGTTGGGACCCTCCTAGAACATGATGGCTATGTGAAGTGTTGGGACCCTCCTAGAACATGATGGGTATGTGAAGTGTTGGGACCCTCCTAAAATATGATAGGTATGTGAAGTGTTGGGACCCTCCTAGAACATGATGGTTATGTGAAGTGTTGGGACCCTCCTAGAACATGATGGTTATGTGAAGTGTTGGGACCCTCCTAGAACATGATGGGTATGTGAAGTGTTGGGACCCTCCTAGAACATGATGGTTATGTGAAGTGTTGGGGCCCTCCTAAAATATGATAGGTATGTGAAGTGTTGGGACCCTCCTAGAACATGATGGTTATGTGAAGTGTTGGGACCCTCTTAGAACATGATGGGTGTGTGAAGTGTTGGGACCCTCTTAGAACATGATAGGTATTTGAAGTGTTGGGACCCTCCTAGAACATGATTGGTATGTGAAGTGTTGGGACCCTCTTAGAACATGATGGGTGTGTGAAGTGTTGGGACCCTCCTAGAACATGATGAGTATTGAAGTGTTCGGACCCTCCTAGAACATGATGAGTATGTGAAGTGTTGGGACCCTCCTAGAACATGATGAGTACGTGAAGTGTTGGGACCCTCCTAGAACATGATGAGTATGTGAAGTGTTGGGACCCTCCTAGAACATGATGGGTGTGTGAAGTGTGAGACCCTCCTAGAACATGATGGCTATGTGAAGTGTTCGGACCCTCTTAGAACATGATAGGTATGTGAAGTGTTGGGACCCTCCTAAAACATGATAGATATGTGAAGTGTTGGGACCCTCTTAGAACACGATGGGTATGTGAAGTGTTGGGACCCTCTTAGAATATGATGGGTATGTGAAGCGTTCGGACCTTCTTAGAATATGATGAGTATGTGAAGTGTTCGGACCCTCCTAGAACACGATGAGTATGTGAACTGTTCGGAGCCTCCTAGAACATGATGGGTATATGAAGCGTTCGGACCCTCCTAGAGCACAGTGAGTATGTGAAGTGTTCGGACCCTTCTAGAACATGATGAGTATGTGAAGTGTTCGGACCCTCCTAGAACATGATGAGTATGTGAAGTGTTCGGAGCCTCCTAGAACATGATAGTTATGTGAAGTGTTCGGACCCTCCTAGAACATGATGAGTATGTGAAGTGTTCGGACCCTCCTAGAACATGATGAGTATGTGAAGTGTTCGGAGCCTCCTAGAACATTATGGGTGTGTGAAGTGTTCGGAGCCTCCTAGAACATGATGAGTATATGAAGTGTTCGGACCCTCCTAGAACATGATGGGTATGTGAAGTGTTCGGACCCTCTTAGAATATGATGAGTATGTGAAGCGTTCGGACCCTCTTAGAATATGATGAGTATGTGAAGTGTTCGGACCCTCCTAGAACACAGTGGGTATGTGAAGTGTTCGGACCCTCCTAGAACATGATGGGTATGTGAAGTGTTCGGACCCTCCTAGAACATGATGGCTATGTGAAGTGTTGGGACCCTCCTAGAACATGATGGGTATGTGAAGTGTTGGGACCCTCCTAGAACATGATGGCTATGTGAAGCGTTCTCACCCTCCTAGAACACAGGGGCTATGTGAAGTGTTCGGACCCTCCTAGAACATGATAGTTATGTGAAGTGTTCGGACCCTCCTAGAACATGATGAGTATGTGAAGTGTTGGGACCCTCCTATAACATGATGGCTATGTGAAGTGTTCGGACCCTCCTCGAACATGATGGGTATGTGAAGTGTTCGGACCCTCCTAGAACACCGTGGGTATGTGAAGTGTTCGGACCATCCTAGAACATGATGGGTATGTGAAGTGTTCGGACCCTCCTAGAACATGATGGGTATGTGAAGTGTTCGGACCCTCCTAGAACATGATGGCTATGTGAAGTGGTCGGACCCTCCTAGAACATGATGGCTATGTGAAGTGTTCGGACCCTCCTAGAACAAGATGGCTATGTGAAGTGTTCGGACCCTCCTAGAACATGATGGCTATGTGAAGTGTTGGGACCCTCCTAGAACATGATGGGTATGTGAAGTGTTCGAACCCTCCTAGAACATGATGGGTATGTGAAGTGTTCGGACCCTCCTAGAACAAGATGGCTATGTGAAGTGTTCGGACCCTCCTAGAACATGATGGCTATGTGAAGTGTTGGGACCCTCCTAGAACATGATGGGTATGTGAAGTGTTCGGACCCTCCTAGAACACTGTGGGTATGTGAAGTGTTGGGACCCTCCTAGAACATGATGGCTATGTGAAGTGTTGGGACCCTCCTAGAACATGATGGGTATGTGAAGTGTTCGGACCCTCTTAGAACATGATGGGTATGTGAAGTGTTCGGACCCTCCTATTTTCAAGGCCTCAATGCACGGAGTAATAGGTAGCCAGTCTCTTCCTCTCTTAACAAACGACGAGCGCAAGCGTCGACCCTCGTCCGATTGCGCTCATGACTAAAACTTGCGGATACTCCGAACCGCCACATCTAATAGCTCTATGGCTGTTTTGAAAGTTACGTTGTTAGAAAAGTCTGCCAATTAGGCCTGTACTTGTACGTATGGACACTGGAGACAGCGAAAACTATTGTGACTGCAATAATAATGTATAATTAAATGTCAATATGCTTGATTAATTAATGCGAGTTCTGCAATAACATATTACGTGGAAGAAAAGCAAACGATTATGCAGCAGTTTGTTTTTTGGTCTGAAAATGCGTAGTTTCTTGGCAAGGCGGCGAAATTGGGCAGACTGGCCGGATAGGCGGTGACAAGTTAAGCCAACATCCTTGACAACAAACGACCTGAATGCATCAGGTGTGCGCGATAGGTTGGACACTATTTTTAACTGGCTTTGAAGCGAACTTACGAAAGACACCAAAATGTCTTCAAAGTAATATACATGTCCTTGTACCACCACACTCACATGCGCGCGCACATACACACACATAAGTTAGCAGTTAATGTCCTTGTACAGGATGTTGCAATCAACACCAGCATCGGCGGCTGTCTGTGATTTACTTGGCAACTTTACGTTCAGTAGTCTACCGTTATTGTCTGAACGGCCGACGCACATAACGCCGACATCAACGCAAAGCGAGCTGTTCCCAAATCGCCTGCGGCTCATTTCGATCTGTCGATCTGGTATGTGTGTGTGTGCACGCGCGCATGCGTGTGTGTGTGTGCGTGTGTGTATATGTTGTTTGTGTATATGTGTGTGCGTGTGTATATATGTGTGTGTATGTGTGCGTGCGTATGTGTTTATGTGCGTGTATGTGTGTGTTTGTATGTGTACGTGTGTATGTGGGTGTGGGTGTGGGTGTGTATGTGTCTTCCCTCAACCAGTTTAGTTCAATCTTTTCTATCTGTTCCCATCTCATGCAGCTCTCTCCATGTCCTAAACATATGATTCTTTTGTGTTCATGTCTGTCCCTAATTCTTTTCTCCGAGTTGTTCTTGGTTCTTCCCCCTATTTCGTTTGCCCCGTGAGTTCCAGACAAAGTCGCTTTCAAAAAGTCGCTAAAAAGTCGACAGGGTCGACTTCATTGCACCTGGTTTTTCCCATATGGCTCGGTCTCTTTCCGCAGCGCGGAAAGCGTCGCGTAAAGCACGAACTCCGTAGCTCCAGCGACAACCCACAGATGTCTCCGCAAAAAATCACTCGTGAACCGAAGGACGCGGTCCGGAATCAAACCCAAAACCTTCGGATCCCGAGTCGAATGGCTTGACCACTTCACCACGGAGATTCCATTCCAGACAAAGGTTCTTCTAGTTTTACTGTTTTCAGTTTTTTTTCATGTCTGTCTTGTCTCAATGTGCGTCCTATCTCAATGTGTGTGTGTGTGTCCTGTCTCATATATGTCCTTTCTTAATGTGTGTCCTATCTCAATGTGTGTGTCCTATCTCAATGTGTGTCCTATCTCATTATGTATCTTATCTCAGTGTGTGTGATATCTCAGTGTGTGTGCTATCTCAGTGTATGTCCTATCTCAATTTATGTCCTAACTAAATGTGTGTCCTATCTCAATGTGTGTCCTATCTTAATGTGTCGGCGTTCTTCCCCTTCCCCCCCCCCCCCAACCACGTCTCATCTCTTGTTAGGTAACTGCATATCCTTTACAGGACGTAGCAACTGACCCCAGCATTTATTTGGCTGTTCGTGATTCCCGGGCAAGTTTACGTTCAGTAGTTTGCCTTTGCTTTCTGAACGAACGGCACCCATACCATTTAATAAAAGAAACCAAAGTAAGGCGGTCTGCTGCTAAATCGCCCACAGCTGTGTTTCGAATGCGGTTTGCGGGATTACCAACAACTAGTGCTGGAATATTTAAAGTAACAGCTACGACAGAATCATGAAAATTAACAATAGAGAAGAAATATTTAAAGTAACAACTAGGACAGAATCATTGAAATTAACTAGCGTAGAAATATTTAAAGTAACAACTAGGACAGAATCATGGAAATGAACAACTTGAGCAGGAATATTTAAAGTAACAAATAGGAGAGAATCATGGAAATTAACAACTAGTGTCGAAATATTTAAAGTAACAACTAGGACAGAATCATGGAAATAAACAACTTCAGCAGGAATATTTAAAGTAACAAACAGCTTTATTTGGTCATGTTGATGAGAAGACAAGCATTGGAGAACATCGTGACCCCTGAAAAGATCAAGGGGAAGAGAGGCAGAGCCGAACAAAACCAACATTCTGAAAATCATCTACGTTAGAAATATTGGAAGTAGCAACATAGATTGTAACATTGAGAGTAACCGTTATAGAAAATCTAAAATTAATTACATCCGGAATACATAAAGTAATAACTAGAATAGAGTAATTATAAAATAATATGTTCCAGAGACTGAAGGTGTAATACATCAGTGCGGGTCGGTCATACTCTCAGGTGTTAAGGGTAACGGTAGTCCCACAGCAGATACTGCCAGGGTGTGAAGTCTTGGGCCGTCACATATTCTAGGCCACGTCTTATAAGGTGGAGTGGCTAGTTTCCTCCCTCGTCTCATTTCTTTCTCAGAAAAATCCTAGAGATGTGTCTTCTACCCATTTGACGAGGCTTAGTCGAGTCCAGAGGCGTACTGGTGAGAAAAACATAATCCTACCTCTGCTGGGAACTGAACTCGCCCACAGTCCTGTCAGGCAAGCGCAGTAACCAATACCGCTTCGTGTAATTTTGATCACCTTATGGTGAGTTGTTGGGTAGGTAATGCATTTAACAGAGTGTATTACGTGTGTATTAGCAAGATGAAAAACATACTGACCAATATAAAGATGTCAATTGAAACGAGAAAAAGAGTGTTGAGATGCTACATAGAACCTGTACTTATATACGGATGAGAAGCTTGGACAATGAGCAGTTAGGCTGAAAAACATCTGATGGCTGTAGAAATGTGGTTTCTGAGGAAAATGCAAAGAATACCATGGACAGCCAGAAAGACCAATGAAAAAAGTCCTTCAAGAAACAAATGAAGATCGTAAACTGAGTAGAGACATTAGACGTAGACAGTCACAATTTTTTGGGCATGTTATGAGAAGAAATGATTTGGAGAACTTGGTGACAACTGGTAAGATCGAGGGGAACAGACCAAGGGGAAGACTAGAAGTAAGTACCTGGATGGCTTGGCCTTGTGGCATGGTCGAGACAGAAACACGGAGCTGATCCAGACTCTGGTGATCGAGTGAAATGGCAGAACATGACCGCCCACGCTTACCGGCATGGCACATGATGGATGGATGGATTACGTGTTATTGTCCAATGCAGTATTTTGAAATAAATATTGATCATTAATGTGAGCACAAGACGAGGACACTGTCCAATCATTTATTTTGAAATTAATATTGATCAATTATGTGTACACAAGACAGGAACACTGTCAAATCGAGTAATTTGAAATGAAAATTGATCATTTATGTGAGCAAAAGACAGGGACAGTCCAATACAGTATACTGAATTGAATATTGATAATTTATGTGAGCACAAGACTGTGACACTGTCCAATCCAGTATTTTGAATTGAATGTGGATCATTTATGTGAGCTCACAACATTACATATTTTCCTACTGCACTGCGAGAAGAGCTGAGGCACTGTGATAACAGAAAGGATTCACCCTTGAAGGACGGAAGGTCGGTAATAGCGCTGACATTCCTACGCATTGTTAACGAAAAACAGAATTCGTGGACAGTAACTTTTTTTGGTTTTAAATGGTTCAGTGCCAAACAAAACTTAGGTTAGGAATAAACATGGTACACAATCAATTGAACGTATATTTTAATGTAAATTTCTGTTCATTGAGCATTGAAATTGTGGAAGATACCACGAAACAAAACAAAAGTACAATGATCTTAGTAAGGCAATATATCGTTCTTCTGTATAAATGGGTGGTCATATATGGCAATAAATTATCCTTCGGCAATGAATCATTTAATCGTTTATTTCGTTTAATCTTGGGCATAATTTTTACTTATTCTATTTCCGCCATTCTTCTCCTTCTCCTCTTCATGCTCATCTTCTTCCTCTTCCTTCCCCTCATCCTCCTCCCTCTTCTCCACCTCCTCAGCCTTCTACTTCTTCGCCTCACATCTTCCGATGTGAATATGAATAGATGAAAAGAAAGCAGCAGTCAGCTTGAGCATGTCGATAACCCCATAGAGAGAGAGAGAGAGAGAGAGAGAGAGAGAGAGAGAGAGAGAGAGAGAGAGAGAGAGAGAGAGGCACTGGGTCATGTCACGAAATATGAGTCGCTACATGATCCTAGAGCAGTGGTTCTCAACCGGTGGGGAATCCCCCCAGGGGGGAATTTTAGGGTTTCTGGGGGTGGGGGGGGGGGGGAATTAAGATTATTTCAAGATCGCGTTAATACAAGAACCGATTACTTGATATTGTTTTTCCCTTCATACTTTATGGTTCTGTACGTCTCACCCTTCTGAAATTCATTTTATAACGTAAGTAGACCCGCAAATCACGTTTTATGTAGACGTCTAGACTTATTTTAGTATGTGCTATTAAATTTAGCTTCCATTTAGCCGAAAATATGGTGAAAGGGGGCACTGGCCAAAAAAAGGTTGAGAACCACTGTCCGAGAGTATGTGAGCTGTGGCCATGCGTGGATCATCCACGCAATTTAGCACGGCTCTTGACGATGATTAACAACTGAGTTCAAACGTACAGCAGCGGCACTAAGAACGAACTCAAACTGCGCATGTCTTAACTGCGATTTTAAAGGCGTTAAACCTGGACATAATGATAATTATACCATTTTTAAAAAAAAGTGAATTGCATATCCTTTACAGGACGTCACAGTCAACTCCAGCATATTTTAAAGTTGTTGTTGATATCTTGGCAAGTTTACGTTCAGTAATTTACCATTGCTTTTTGAATGACCGGAACTCATACCATTGTATGAAAACCAAATCCCCCACAGCTGGTTTTCGAACGCGGGATGCTGTGTTGCGAATTGCATCCGTGACTCATTCACCACAGCGCCGTAAATTATAAAATAAAATGAATTCATTCTGTATTGTGAATCTGACGATATAATGATAAGCAAACCATGTCAAGTAACAAACTGGGCAATATAATGTTTATGTCGTGGTTATTCAGATAAGAATACGTTAAAGCAATGTAAAACTTATTTCTCAGACGAGCTAAAACACGTAAGAGAAAGGAGACAGTGCAGACAAATACCAGACAACCAACATAGAAAATAAGTCAAAACCTACCTGTTGGCCCAAGAAACCAGAAATGAAGGGAGAGAGAAACATTGACGATGGCCGGTGCTGACACTTTGTTTTACCGTTTGAAAAATTACCCGCCTTGCAGGGATCTGGTTGGCCTGTCTACCTTTGCCTTAAACTTGTCCGTGTGACATGTTCTTCTCTACAGGTGCACACGAGAGATGGGGGAGGAGGAAGGGGGTGAGGGAGAGAATTGGGGGTGGGATGGAAAATGGAGCAGAAGGGATTTTTGTAAAACGTTGATTTAAACAAAATAGAATTTGACGTTTAATGTGGTAATTTACTAGTACTATATTACTCGTAAGTTCTTCTTCTTCTTCTTCTTCTTCTTCTTCTTCTTCTTCTTCTTCTTCTTCTTCTTCTTCTTCTTCTTCTTCTTCTTCTTCTTCTTCTTCTTCTTCTTCTTCTTCTTCCTCTTCTTCTTCAGCGTTCCGAGCCATTGAGGTTCTTTGCTGCAGATACAATCCGTCTCCATTCGTCTCTCTGGTTGACCTTCTCTTGCCAGTCATTGATTCCAAGTGCTTGTAGATCTGTATATATATTATCTCTCCACCGTCTTCTTGGTCTACCTCGGGCTCTACGGTCATTTATTTTTTGAGCGTAAGCGAGTTTTGTTTCCCTATTATCTTCCATTCTTTCTATATGCCCCAGCCACTGTAGTTTATTAGCCTTCGCGATACCAGTGATTAGCGGGGACTTAAACAGATCATAAATGTCTTTGTTACTTCTTCCTTTCCACTCTCCACTTTGTGTATCCCTAATAGGTCCAAAGATGCGTCTTAAAACTTTGTTACTCAAAGGTTTGTAGCAAGGCTTCGTCTCCTTTCGTTGTACTCGAGGTTTATGAGCCATACAGCACAACTGGTCTGATCAGTGTTTTGTATATTGTGATCTTGGTGTTACGAGATAGCGCCTTTGATTTTAATAGATATTGTAGTGCATAGTATATCTTATTTCCAAATTGATTCTAGTTTGTATTTCTTCCCTTATGATGTTGGAGCAGTTGAAGATTGTACCCAGGTATTTGTATGTTTCCGTTCTTTTAATGGTCATATTATCTATTTGTATGTGGCCAGAGTTTTTAGCCATTCCTTCTCTTGAAATTATCATATATTCTGTCTTATCTTGGTTGATAACCAGCCCCATCTGTTGGGCTTTTTCCTTTAAGTGAGTCAATATTCCCAATGTCTTTTGTTCATTTTCCCCTATAATATCTATATCATCTGCATAAACAAGCAGCTTGGATGTTGAAGAGTAGCGGCGATAGTGCATCACCCTGTTTCAAGCCAGATGTTATTTACAAAGGGTCTGATTTCCTGCCATTATATGTTACTATATTATAAGTATCTTCTATGCATAGTCTGGTCATGTTGATTAACTTCCTTGGTATTCAAAATTCCCGCATAGCATTCCATAGACTATTCCTATGGACACTATCATAAGCCTTTTTAAAATCCACAAAAATGTTATGGAGATCTCTTTTATATCCCCAATTTTTCTCGGCTATTTGTCGTAAGATAAATATCTGATCTATTGTTGATCTGTTTTGTCTAAAACCCGTCTGGTAGTCACCTAATATGTATTCTGAATATGGTTTTAGTCTATTTAGTAGTACTGCGGATAGTATCTTATAGCTTATGGACAGTAATGATATTCCTCTATAATTTTCACACTGGAACTTGTCTCCTTTCTTAAAGATAGGTATCAGTAATGACTCTTTCCAGTCATGGGGTAATTCTTCAGTCCTCCAGATTTTTATTATTAGTTCGTATAGCTTTAGATGTAATGCAAGGCCACCCGCCTTTATAAATTCAGCAGCAATTCGATCAGCCCCAGTTGCCTTATTGTTTTTAAGTTGTGTGATTACATATAGGATTTCTTCAAGTGCAGGTTCTTCAATTTGTGGTTCACACGTTAGAACCTCTTCCTGTGGGAAAGTGTTACTTGGAGCTTCACAATTTAGTAATTCAACAAAGTATTCTTTCCATGTGTTGCACATTTCCTCATTGGTATTTATCATATTCCCATTTTTGTCTTTTAAACCATATGTGTTGTGTTGGTGCCCTCGTTTCATTGACTTCAGTTCTTTAAAAAAAACTTTCTGGGTTCGTTTTTCTGGTGATTAGTTTCCATATCTTTGATTATATTACTCATATATTCTCGCTTCTGCTGTCGAACTATTTTTGTAGCCTCTTTACATTCATTTCTATATTACTCTTCCTTTTGGATGTTGTTAATGTCATTTAGCCATAGCTGTCTGGCATTCTTTTTCCTAATGACTGCTTCTTCACATTTTGGATTGAACCATCTGTTCTTTCTATGCGTGGTTACCACACCGAGACATTCTTCTGCGGTAGATTGAATTGTATTCTTGATGTTCAATCAAGTTTGGTCAACACTTTCCTCCAACGGGTTTTGTAGAATTTCAAGTTTACATTTTATTTCATCTGCAAATTTCTCTTTGACTGTAATTTCTTGTAGTTTTTCTCTGTTATATGTTGTGTGTAATCTTTGTAGTTTAGCATAGAAAGCTCTCTTAAGTTTTATTTTAAATTTTGCCCCAACGAGGAAGTGGTCGCTGTAGCACTCAGCTCCTCTATAGGTTCTAACTTGTTGTATGTTTGATGCATTTTTGTTGTTAATTAAAATGTGATCTATTTGATTATAGGTTCTCTTGTCACATGATTTCCAGGTTTGTTTATGTATATCCTTTCTTTGCAGTCTGGTACTGCTGATCTGCAGTCCTTTGGCTTCTGCTAGGTTGATGACTCTCCACCCATTATCATTTGAAGTTGTATGTAGGCTTTCCATACCGGCCACTTGTTTTATTAGTTTGCTCTCTACCTATTTTTGCATTGAAGTCTCCCAGCACAATCAGGATGTCCTGTTTGGGGGTTTCTTCTATGACATCTTCCAGATCATTATACAAGTCTTCTTTAATATCATCTTCTTTCTCTTCAGTAGGTGCATGTACATTAATCATCGTTATATTTTTCCATTTACCTTTTATTCGTAATTTACTAATCCTATCATTAACAGCTTTAAAGTTTAGAACGTTCCCCCATAACTCTTTATTGATGACAAATCCTGTTCCTAATTCATGTTTATTTTGGGTGTTTCCTCCATATATTATAATCATTCCATTTTGCTCTAACGTACCCTTTCATGGCCACCTTATTTCTTAAATTGCTGTTATATCCATTTTATACTCAACCAGCTCCCGGGTTAATTCTTCGGTCGCTCCAGCTCGATATAGTGTCCGTACATTCCATGTTCCAAATGTCAAAAGTCCTTTAACGTTCCAAGGTCGATGTCCAAATAAGTTAGTCCGAATTCGAGGCTCATGTATCTGTTTCGTAACAAAATGGTTTTTACAAAGGTGGGGTTGTTAACCCCACGCTTCAACCCCCAACCTGGAGGACCAAGGTGTTTCTCTTTGTCTGTTCTCTGCCCTTTGACCTGTCCGGCTTGGGAGGCCCTGCTGGTAGCTACGCTACCGCCAGCATAGCTCTCAGGGTCATTGAGAAACTCAAGCTCCCCAACCACGACAAGGTGGAAACGCCATCAGTAACAAGTCTGAAACGTTTGTTTATTATTGTTTTGTTTTTGTTTTTTGTTTTGTTATTTTGTTTTTGGTTTCTGACATGTTATTTTTTTCTTAGGTCTTTGTGTGTGTGTGTGTGGGGGGGGGGGGGGGGGGGGGGTCCTAATTGTTAGTTTGAGTTTAATAATTTAAACATGGACAGTCTTATTTGTTTCTTGATCATGCGTTTGATATCTCATATTTAGGGGCAGTTATAGCAGATGGAAGATGGAAGACAGGATGGAAGACAGGATGGAAATCAGGGTGGAAGATGGAAGACGGGATGGAAGATAGGACTGAAGACATGATGGAAGATGGAAGACATGATGGAAGATGGAAGACGTAGATTTAGAATAGAATAGGACACTCAACGACGGCATGCCACAAGATGAAAAATATCTTATGTAATAAGTCACTCTCATTACAAGCTAGAAAGTGAGTGCTAAAATTGTCTATTTGAAGAGCTCTGATATATGACAGTGAATCTCGGATTATACGGGGTTGAAGAGAAAAGAGGAACGACCGGGTTTTATCGCACATGGCTGTGCCTCTCTCGCAGAGCCGCCTGCCGATCGCGTCACACAAAGCGCGGAACTGTGTAGCGTCAGCGGCGACTCCCAGGAGTCTCTGAGAAAACGGCACGCATGAACGAGACGGCGCAGCACGGAATCAAACCTACGACATTCGGAGCGTCAGGCAGGCGGCGTAACAACTTCCAGGCGGAGACTGCCTGTGCATCTTGGAATTAATCATTAGTCATTGTCGCGGTTCCAACTTCATGGCAAGGGGTCGTCCCCATTATGCTCCGTTTCTGTG
Source organism: Cepaea hortensis (assembly GCA_963921405.1). Lineage (NCBI taxonomy): Eukaryota > Metazoa > Mollusca > Gastropoda > Stylommatophora > Helicidae > Cepaea > Cepaea hortensis. Next base: position 34,682,119 of record OY992879.1, on the reverse strand, counting down.
CCAATGAATAGCACACAAAATGCTCCCCACTGTCCCATGTGAAAAGTAGAACAGACAGGAGTCTCGATAAACGAACAGCCCGTACAGGTACACTGTGCATAATGCCGCCACCAGAATGCCAACACAAAAGGCCTCCACGAAAAATACAGGTCACCGTCCATGGAAGCGGCAGTCACTAGAAGAACAGCAGCCACAAGAAAACCAGCACCCACACATTACTGCATAAGGCACCCCAGTCAGTTCTTCGACAGTTCGGCCACCATCATTCCGAACATGCAGGTAAAACAACAAACAACCGCGAAATTCCACACGAAATTCATAGCTCGCAGTGTCGCTCCACGTATGTAACTCAGAGGTAAGGCGACGGAACCATGCACTACCAGTCCAGCATGAGGAAAATGCGAATGCAAACCGAAGACACAAGCATAGCCACTCCAGAGGTCTTAACCGTTCACATGCCTATCCTCCATGTACCGGAAGTACATGATCTTGGAATGAGATTGAGCACACCAGACAGAGCTTGAGAGCGGCGGAGATGTGGTTTCTAAGACAAATGTCGTGAATAACTCGGACGGCCAGAGTAACTAACAACGATTGCATGGAAGAGGCTAATGAAAGTAGAATGTTATACAGAGTGTTTGTAAAGTCTCACTACACTTTGTATGTAGAACAAATTTGAAAAATGAAGTTCATGACGTCATCAAAATTGTGTTCCACAGTCAACCGTGAAGCAATATGCGGCGAATGTTTATCGTCTGGTCGAGTAATTCTTTGAACTCCGAAAAGAATGGTGATATCAACGGAAGAAAGAATTTTTTTTTTTTTGTGGTTGAACGAGTGTTTCTACTACATTTTTTTAATGACGTCATGTACTTCATTTTTCACATTTCTTCTGCATACAAAGTGCAGTGAGACTTTACAAACACCCCGTACAGCTATGAGAAAGAGACTGAGCCCCGGTAGCGTAATGGCTATATGTCGTGGTGATCATGGGTTAAGATTGTTCAAATCGGGTAGACAAGAGAATCCTAGGTCGACCCACACTACATCTGGTATCAGGAAATGTCATGCGGAGTGAAGGTCGTCATTACAGCCCGCAGTACCTTGCGGTGTAGAAAGGGCAATGGGGTTGGGGGGGGGGGGGGGGGTCAGGGGAATTAAGGCCGCCTGGCTAGCGCAGTCGACGCGAACTGTGCAGGTTAGGGTTTTCTTTTTGTACCCGACACACAAACAAAAACCCATCAGCCTACCTCAAATCGAACCTTGAGTCTCCCGAATGGGTACCCAGTGGTCTATTCACTCGGTCAGACGCTCCTCGGGGAGTGGGACATGTGTGATACTGACCACATCACCCCTAGAGTGCTGATTGGTCTATAAAATTATGGGTCCGGCACCATATGTCCAACAGGCCTGGCCAAGGTGATTAACGACATCGTTCCTAATCCCTTATTTTCACGTGGGGAAAACAGCAGCTGCGAGAATCGGCAGCGGTTCGCGCCGCGCTGGTAACTTACGGGGGTATGTGAGCCAGTCGTTCAGGAAGCAATGGCAAACTACTGAGCGTAAAAACTTGCCTAGTACATCAACAGCAGCTGAAAAATGCTGGTGTTGACTGCAACGTCCTGTAAGGTATATGCAACATTAACAAAACGATCGCTTACTGCTTTTACATAAACAAGGGCTTTAAAGACGAGAGGATCGACTTCATTGCATCCATATCGTTCATTTCTGTTTCTACTTCTTGTCTCCCTGAGTGTTAAAGTCTTCGTTTTGTACATGGTGTATTTTTAATGACTGCAGTTTTTGAAAGTAATGCCGTTCCACGTTTTGTACTTACCTACTGTGGAGTACATGCAACATAATAGGTAAATACAAAACATGGAACTGCAATATTTTCAAAAACTACACATTGATTAAAAATACACCCTATACCTGGTTTATTTCAGACTAAGGCTTTTCTAGTTATACTAGTATAATTTTCAGGGTTTCTCAATGTATGTATGGCCCATCCAGCACCGCCGTCTTTTCTTCACCTCTTGTTTCTTTGGTATTTAGCTAGTTCTCTAAACGAGCTCCACATTGGCGATTCTGTCATACCGTTTTATTACTTCTATTTTGTGGAGGTACCAGCTAATAGATGTTTAAAGTTTATTTAAGAATAAAGAATTATGTGAAAGAATAAAGAGAACAGCACTCGTGACAAACACATAAGTGCATGTCCTTTGCAGAACCTCGCTCCCATAACAACCTTTCGGAAAACCTCCCTATCATAAGCAAAATGTCTCGCGTCTGACACACCCATCTGGAGATCATCCGCCCCATCCTGCACCCATCTTCTCTTTGGCCTTCCTCTTCCTCTCTTCCCAGGCATATACCCCTCCATTATTGTTCTCTCCAAACTTTCGTAACGTTTCAAATGACCAGAATATTTAAATTATCTTTGTTTTATCGTCTTTAATAGCCAACCTTCTTCAATATTCAGCTCTTGAAGGATGGATGCATTTGTTCTTTTCTTTACCCAAGATATTCTTAGAACTCGTCTATAACATTTATATTCAAAAACATTTATGCGCTGTTCAGCTTGTTTAGTAAGTGTCTAGGACTCATAGGCGTATGTTGCAATGGGAAAGATGCATGCTCTTAAAAATCTAATTTTTGTAGTTCGGTTTGTCCCACTCCATAATTTATTCAGTTGTTTTAGTCTTTGAAGACTATTTTATTTCGCGTTAGGGTCTGTGAAATATTGGGACCATCACATTTTGTTGGGCTGTAAACAAGGGGGAATTGGTGGCGTGTCTTTGCCTCTATTAGCGGACGATTAGTGCAGGTTAAGAAACCTCATTCGACTGGGCTCATGACAGTATCGGCGAAATCGGCGAACAATCCCGCCATTGCGCCCTTCTTAGTTCTTGAAGAACGCTATTATTTGTCATTTGCTCTTCATCGACGAAGATGTCAGTAGCATTCCATAGTTTCAGATTTCAAGTTCTTCAATTGTGTGCTCCATCTGTTTGGTCAAGCTGAATATTGACATTCTATTTAGAAGTGTTGTATATCTATAGCATTAGATTAACATTATTGTTTTATTTGTATGCTCCACCTTTTTAGTGAAGCTGAATATTGAGACTCCATTTTGTAGTGTTGAATATCTATAGCATTAGATGGATATTCTTGTCCCGTTTAGTAGTGTTGACTAATTATAGCATTAGATGAACATTCTTGTCAGTAGTATAGTATGCGCATAATGGGCCCCAAATCCGGATTCAATCCGGAATATTTCTTTATATAACCTCTATGTGACGTCACACAATCCGGTCAAAATTGACTCAAATGGGTATAACTCATTTTTGGTCTTATTACATCCCTTTAAAGGCCGGTGATCGGGTGAAGAACGGTGCGACCGGGCGGGCGTGTTCACGTGCGTGCGGTGCGCGGGCGGTCGGTGTTCGAATCCGATAAAATATATGAAAAAATACGACCATTAACCGTTCTACAAACTATCGGTTGTTTTTCCTAACATACCATATATTAAAACCGTCTCCTAATCTTTTTACGCTATGGTAATCACAGATTACAGGTCAACCTTGTCGCCACAGCCTGCTACAAGGGCAACGCGTGATACGTGTAATGACGCACGTAAATTCTACGTGATCGACCTTTGTATGGTCAGTGGATTTGACCAGGTTAAATCCCTATTCAGTGTACTGGGTGCGTGGTATTTAAGCCGGATTAGGGGACAATAGCAATTGTAGTTAATACTGAGAATGTCCTCTGCGTTGTTTCTTGTAGCAAGGTGACTCAGCTTAGGGAACAATATCACTTTTATTAACACTCAAAGTGACCTCTGGTTTGTTTCCTGTTTCCTGTAGCAAGGTGACCTGTTATTGTCTAAACAAGTAACCAGCAAACTGCTGACGTGGCATAAAAGTTGTATAAATACTAAGGGGGCTACTGTGATATTTCAGTCTGCAAAGTCTCAAGCCTCAGGTGAGCTACTTGTTGTGACTGTATATTTTCTCTATACAGGATTGCTTCTTGTCTGATCTTGGTATTATTATTTTTTTTCCCTTCTATGTAGTACTCCAATACTCTAGTGGTAATGGACAGATTTTTATTTTGCTCTTTTGCCTTTGTTTTTCATCATGTCGATTCTTATTCTCTCGTATAATTGTTCAGTTTCAACTGTTCAAGAATATTCCCGTGTTTGTTCTATTGTATTTCCTTGTGATAAAATAATAATGCAGGTACCTTAGTGTAATTATTATGTGTATCTTCTAGATCCGTGCTAAGATAAATACACATGTCAAAGAATTTTAAAATATTTTAAAATATTTTAAAAAATTAAAAATTTTTTAAAAGTTTCAAAATGTCAGAAACTAAAAGTTAAGCAAGTACCATGCATTCAAAGTTTAAAAAACTTAAGATTTCAACCAATGTTAACAAATTTTTTAAAAAAAATTTAAAAAATTTTTAAATGCTTCAAACAGTGTCAAAGTTAAGGAAGTAACCACTGATCACTACAGTATTTTGTTTTGTTGTCTCTACAGATTAAAAACTTTGCTAACACGGAGGGAGAAGTCTTTTGAGCTGTTTATAACCAGCGAAATCTCACCCAGTCTCGACAAAAATCAACGTTATCACAGACATACAGGTTTGTTTGATGCTCTTATTCCGTCACATCACCACATCTCTGCCTCGTCTATACTTTTTTATGTATATGTCTTATGAAACATTAGTCTTGCATCGTGAACATGTATGATCACTAACCTGTCTTATTTCTACAGCTATGTATTGTTTACTTACCGTTCACTAAAGTATTTTGATTTGTTTTCTACAGATTGAAACTTTGCTAATGCTGGAGGTATCGTCTTGAGCTGTGTATAACTGAAGAAAGCTTGATACAACTATAACTGTGAGCTCCACCCAACTGCTATTTTGTCACTCTCGGTACAAGCGGACATTGTCTCAAATATAGGTACGTGTGCTAGCTGTTTTTCTCATTGTGTGTTGAATATATTAAACGAAACATCAGTATATCACTATTTCTGCTGTCTATATGCCTTCACACTGTGTCATTGTATATATTATACCAAGGTACCTGTAACGTCGCTGACTTAAGCTTCCTTAATGTTATAGCGCTTACACACACACACACACACACACACACACACACACACACTTATTCCATTCTTCTGCTTGGTGTCTCATGCAAAGGTGTTTGGTAATTTCAACAGACTGTCGTGCTGCATCACTGAACAGTATCTACCAACAAGGAGAGACATCAGTGTGTTTGGTACTTCTAACAGATTGTCGTGCTGTATCACTGACCAGTATCTACCAACAAGGAGAGCCATCAACGCAACAAGTGGACAAGTTGTCATCACAAAGTTGGTCTGGACAGTACAATCAGGTTGGTTCTTTATTATTCTCTCTCTCTCTCTCTCTCTCTCTCTCTCTCTCTCTCTCTCTAAATAATATATGTATATAAATATATAATAACAGAAAAATGTAAGATTATTGGAATTTCACAGCTACTTCTTGTAAAGTGTACATCAGTAAAGTGAAATTATTAACAATATTGAGAAAATTTAACGATATCTGAGCATTTAAAAATATAAAGTCACATTTAAATATTCCAAAATAACTAAATAAATATTGAACAGTAAAAATATAAGATGTTAACATACATGAACACCTTTATATATTGAGCATTAAAAATGTGACATGTAAAATGGTTTTGCATATTTTGTTCTCTTACAGATACTTGTGTGCCGTATTCAGACCAGTGTCTTCAACCTTAAAAGATGGCTTCAGCAAGAACCGACATGCCCAGCACACAGAAAGAAGGTCATTTGTGTATCATTTGTGGGAAAGTGTTCACAGAGAGTCATAATCTCTTTCGTCACATTCGGACCATCCATGACAATAAACAAAAGGTGTCTTGTCCTACGTGTGGTAATCTTTTTAAACGTCAAGACGATCTACAACATCATATAAGAACACTTCACAGGATACCATCATCATCATTGTCATCATCATCAACCATGCCACCATCATCATCAACTTCATCACACAAACAAAAAACAGACACAAATACCAATACAACACAGAAGCACTCAGCTAAAAATCAAAATCAAGAAAACATACTTAACGAACTCATAGACGAGGAAGTCGACATATTGTTTTATGAAAAACTGGAGACTATATGCGAACTACCACAGGACGTCCAATAGAAATATAAAGAACACTGGACAGCCATTAGGACTCATCAGAACATCCACAAACATATATCGACATATAATTTTTTTCATCGACCAGACTCAATACAACCAATAGATTGGACCAACAAGTTAGAGACGATATTTACTAGTCAGACCAGTAGATTCAAAATTAACTACAGCCACCACATCATATTAAGACACATGAAGACAAAGGACCTTAGCTTTTTTCATGCCTCCTCGAACAATGCCTGTGAACTAGACGTCCCCATGTTAATTAACAACAAACAAGACTTTGACGAATTTATAGAGATAGTTAAGGCAAGCGATATGTTTAACTATGCATTACACACTAGGCCCGACACCAAATACCTTGTAGAGACGATTCCAGCGACTAGTGTTTACATATATCACATGACAGAAAATCCCATCGGCTGCTGACTAGAAGACATACCATTACACATCACAAACAATAAAGCCATCATCACATTGCAACGCGACAAACGCCACTCTACTCCCTACACTGATAAACTCTGTTTCTTTCGTTGTCTGGCGTTATTCCAGGGTGAGAATATAAAAGCTCTTAGTACACCCACTCAAAAGTTAGTACACCGGTGGCAGATATCCCAAAATATAGAAACCATGGCTGATTTTCCCGGAGTTAGGTTAGTTGATATCCCTAATTTAGAACAATGTTTTTCCCTTAATATAGATATTTTTGAATACGATGACACTCAGTCCCTGATCCCAAAACTTAGAGGGAGTGGTAGTTATGAAAAAACATTAAGATTGTTAGCTTATAGAGACCATTTTATGTATATTAATAACATTGACAGAGTAGCTAAGTCATTTTCTTGTCCTGGTTGTGGGAAGATATGGAAATTATTTAGGGATATGGATAGACACTATAAAACCTGTAGTGGAGGCAAAACCAAACATGCCTATAAAGGTGGGGTATACAGTGTGACCGAGACCAGATGGGAAACTATTCAGTCACATGGTATAGACGTAGATACGGACTTTGTGTATCCCTACAGAGCCAATTACGACTTTGAGTGTTATTTAGACACTAGCACTCTCCCCAAGGAAACCAAGTCCACAAAATTCTTAGGTAAACATGTCCCTCTTAGCTGTTCAGTGGCGTCAAATGTCCCTGACTTTATGGACCCGGTTTAATTTATCACAACCGGTGACCCTCTGGACTTGGTGAAAAGGATGCTTGAGCATCTGACGCGGATGGCTGAGACCAAAATTAACGTTTCTAGACATCATTAATTACCTAGCCCCGGGGTTTAGCTATTCCAAATATTTAGCGGCTTATGAGGTAGAAGAAACCAAGGGGTTCTTTTGTTACGAGTATATCACCTCATTAGATAGATTAAAGGAGACTAGTTTACCCCTACACAAGGCGTTTTATTCACATTTGAAAAAGTCCAACATTTCAGATGCTGACTGTGCCTACTGGCAACGAGTATGGAGCGAGCACCGTATGTCGACACTGGCAGATTTCTTGGTCTGGTACAACAATAAAGATGTAGGTCCCTTTATCGAGGCATTAGATAAGCAAGTTGCATTTTACAAAGAGTTAGGTGTAGATATTTTTAAAGATGCCATCTCTGTTCCAGAGGTAACTATGAAATATCTGTTTAAGACCATCCCCAAAGATGTTTCATTTTCTTTATGCGGCAAGACTGATAGTGGGCTGCACACCACTATTAGAAAGAACATTGTCGGGGGTCCCTCGATCATTTTTCACAGATACCATGAGGTAGGTGAGACTTTGATCAGAGGAGTGAACAAAGTGAAATCCATTAAGGGGTATGATGCCAATGCCCTTTATCTGTGGGCCCTAATGCAACCAATGCCCACAGATTTTCCTGTAATACGAAACGCAGAAGATGGATTCAAGCCCCATAAGGTTGGTTTTTACACAGTGCAGTGTAGAGAGTGGTTGGCTTGGGTGTCCCATAGTAAGAACATAGAGCTAAAACCCAGTTTAATGGACGGGAGATGTCTCTAGGCAGCCGACACATTAGAGTCGATGGGTGGGATAAAAAGTCTAAAACCGTCTACCAGTTCCACGGTTGTTTGTTTCACGGCCACCAAGACTGTGTGCTGACACGTGGTAAAGTGATTAACCCCGTCAACAAAAAACCTTTGGTAGATTTTTTTGCCAAAACGCGTGAAATTCGCGAGTATTTGGTGAAAGAGGTCAATGTAAAAGTGGTGGAGATGTGGGAATGCGAGTGGCAGAAACTAAAAAAGGCTGATAAAGACCTTAAGAGTTTTGCAGACGCGGCTTTTCCTCGACTCAAACCAGACTATGGCACATACCCCATTGACACACATAAAATTCTCGCGGCTGTAAGAGTTGAGACTTTGTTTGGTCTAGTCGAGTGTGACATTCATGTGCCAGACGAGTTTAAAGAGCGATTCTCCGAGATGACGCCTATCTTTAAGAACATAGAAGTGTCTAGAGCCGACATTGGTGACTTTATGCGACAATACGCTGAGTCACATAAGTTGTTGACTGCCCCACGTCGGACTCTGATAGGTAGTTATATTGGGGGAAAAAATCTTGTTGGCCACACCATTGTTAAAATGGTATCTGACGCATGATCTAGTTGTCACAAAGATTTACCAGGTGATTGAGTATCAACCAGTACGTTGCTTTCAAACGTTTGGGGATAAGGTGTCTGATGCCAGACGTAAAGGTGACCTTGTTACCGCCTGTACCATTAAGGCAGAGACGATGAAACTGTTGGGTAACGCAGCCTATGGAAAGGCACTAACCAACAAGGCCAATCATACCAACGTTTCGTATTGTCGTGGGGCTGATACGCCAAAATTAATCAACGAGCCCCTATTCAAGAAGATGACCATGCTGTCAGATGATATATATGAAGTAGAAATGTTGAAGAAGACGACGGTCTGGGATCTCCCCCTCCAAATAGGTTATTTCGTTTACCAATACGCCAAGTTGCGCATGTTAGAATTTTATTATGACTTTTTGGATAGGTTTGTAGATAGGAAGGATTTCCAGCTGTGTTAGATGGACACATATAGTCTATATTTAGCACTTAGCAAACCGACCCTAGCAGAAGTAGTTAGACCCCACCTTCTGGAAGAGTTTTATAGAGTTTCCAATAGGTGGTTCCCCTCTGAGACTTGTGATGCCCATAAACAGTACTTTATTAGTAGTAGAGGTAGTGTACCAGACTGTGCCCAGTGTAAACATAAGAAAGTATACGACAAAAGAACCCCTGGTTTGTTTAAGTTAGAGTATGAGGGGTCAGGGATGATCTCCCTGTGCAGCAAGACTTACCACTGCTTTGGAGACAATAACAAGACCAGCACGAAAGGACTCACCAAACAACACAATACCCACCTAGACAGAGACACATTCTTAGACGTACTCAACACACAGACAGCAGCCGGTGGGACAAACGTAGGCTTCAAAACACAGGCTTCCTCTGTCTACACATACGAACAACATAGACAATCATTATCCTATTTTTACATAAAATGTCAGTTACACAAAGACAACGTCACCACTTCACCATTAGACAAATAATACACCTTGTTTTCAAGACCTTCTCTGGTCACACATTTCAGACATGCCTAATGTTAATGTATATAATGTACATAGTTTTGTAACCTGTTTTCTACTAATAGCATATGTTCACGGTGGTCACTGTAAACCTTCATGACGGTTGTCTTATGAATATTGTTTGAATCAATGAATAAATTTATTTCTGTCTACATTTTATCATGTTTATGCGAATTGTAAATTTTGATCATAAATACTTTTATGTGAACTGTATGGCACTTGTCTTATGAATATGTTTTGTGTGAACATAATGTCACTTGTCTTACGAATATGTTTTTGTGTGGGGGACATAATATCACTGTCGAGATTTATGAAAAAATAAAAATTACTATTATTAAACGGTGTTTGTTGGTTCTTTTTTAGTGTACTGGTATGGCAGCTGTCTTGTTTTTCCTATCTTGTTTTCATGTTTTCTTTTTTATATGTAGTTCTTGTTTCTTCCTCTTTCTGATTTGCCTGGTATTCATGTCGTTCTCGTAGTGAGAGACTCAATTTTATCCGTGGAAGACTTGATACATGCACAGAGAGAAAATAACAAATTCTTCTTGTTCTTCTTTGCGTTCATCCAGAGTGTTTTTTCAGATGTGATTGCGGTGTGTCTCGTTAGGCACCCTTGGGTTGAAACCCTTAGGCAAACACATCCGACTTCTAGCGTGCATTTTTGACCAGGTTAGCATTCCTGGGAGACTCTCACTTTTGTGGTACCGTCCACCTCCCAGCTGGTCAAGTTGGAACAGTCGAAGACTGCACGGTCCTCCCTCAAATGAAGGCAGGGACAGTCCATAGCATTTTCCGCCGTCCTGGGTGGCCTCCACAATTGCAGAGCCGACACATAGCGCTCTGGTGCTGGGCTCACCGCTGGAATCGTCACGTCCTGCTAATGTCTGCTTTAATTCCTCACTTCAATATATTAGGCATTTCGTTCACCCCGGGCCGTTCCCGCACAAACCAGGCAGGTCTGCAGACGATATCCACTCAGCGAGTTTTCGGACATGTGCGTGTCGTTGCGCCCGTCAGAGCTGTTCCAGGCACGGCAGACATTCGGAAAACTACCTAGTTAGAGCTGTTCCGAACAAGAGCGGCATTCAGAAACTAGGTAGTCAGAGCTGTTCCTAGCATGAGAGACATTCGGACGAGACACCACACTCGGACGTAAATGCATAGTGCCAATTTTTATTTTGTCACCCGTAGAACAGCACTTCCGGCTTCCGGCGGGCATTTTTTAATGAGGTTAGCCTTCCTCGGGTTTCGAGGCATGTTAGACTTATTGTTGTGATGCCGCCCACATCTCAGCTGGTCAAGATAGAACGGTCAACGACATCATGGTCAACCCTTAAGGGAAGGCAGGGGCAGGCCATGGGCATTCCCTCGCTATCCAAGGAGGCTTCCATAATTGCAGAGCCGGCACATATTGCTCTGAGATTGGGCTCCCGAGGAGTTGCCACGTCCTGCTCATGGCTGCTTTAGTTCCTCACTTCCATGTGATGGGCATCTCGCTTGCCACTGGTCGCTCAGGCACACAACAGGAATGGTCAGTCTGCGGGCGACATCTACTAGGTAAGCTTTTGCTTTAGACTTCGGACCACGCAATGGATTCGCTAGCCATGCGTTCCATTTCGTGTTATTGAGACGTTTTTCCACTTTTGTCTACACTCTCTATGAGTTGGATACAGACAGTTTTTGTAACCATTTTATTCGACTGGGGCACTTTTCTGCCTTTTAGTACTCGCTCACAAGGTAGGCTACATGTGCTGCTGGTTCACCACCTTACCTTCGTGCATCAGTGAACGAGATTCCGGGAATCCCTCATATTCCCCAGCTGAGAGCCTTCGAACAAGTATCAGAACTGGGCATGTAGTGTGCTCAGTATCTCACCTCTATTTTTCGGTAGGTGGGTATCGGCCCAGCTCTTAGATCCGAGGGTTTGTGGCTTAGAGGCATTCAGCCCCAACCCTCGACAGAGCCTTAGAGCATTGTCCGGACCAAGAACTTCTGCCTTCGTGCGCCTGATTTAAACTTTTGACTGCTATCCTCAGTCTACCTGCAGAGCAGCAGGTTGTGTCTCTCTTAGTCTGGCCCCTATCCCACAAGCTGTCCGATATGTAGTTTTCATCCATCGGCAAGCACATGGGGTCAAAGGGACATGCAAACTCCCCCACCACGGCAAGGTGGAGACACATCGGGGGAGAAATAACAAATTCACAAACACAAGTAACACGTACACAATGGCACAGTGACAAGAAACAAAATCACAATGGAATACAGAGACAATTTCGTATACACCAGTACAAAATCCGAACAGAGACAAATACAAAACATATAGTTTAAAAACCACAACAAAAATGCTTTCTTTTTTCTTTTTTATTTAATAAAGATCTAGACACGTGGTTTGTTTTTCTGAACTTCTTCTCTGGAATACAATTGTCTGAGTAGGCTGGCTGATAACCTGGTAAATATCGGTCACATGGCGTGTAGTCAGAGGCTGGCTGTTGGTCTCCTGTTTGTCGGGCTGACATCTGAGTATTGTAGTCAAAGGAGGCGTCAAACATTTGGCTGTCGGATACATCAAACATCTGAGTGTTGTAGCTTGCTTGAAAGACTGGGGCTGCACACGGTACATTATTGATGACTGGAATGGGGTGAATATCTTGAAGACAGTTGGTGATTTGGTTTAACGGTTTGGTTTACTTAACTTGGTTGAGTCGATCAAAGTCAGCGATAATCTCACTCTGCATAGCTATTAACTGCTCAAATTCTTGCCAACTGAGTGTCATCCCCATCTTGGTTGGAAACTTGTTCTCGGATTCACCAAAGAAGCGACGGATGTGTAACGTAGTCTTTCCTCTATAGGATGAGACAAACACTGCCTTGACACCAGTGCCCACGGGTCTAACGGTCTCACCACCACGAGTCATGTAGACCCAGTTATCAGGCACAGTCTTGAGTTCGGTAGTCATCTTCGGAATGAATTACTGTTACCGACCGCGGGTTTATATATACTAGTGTTTGAGCGTAAACCGGTTTCAGCTAGTTTTAGTTCAAACGTCTCATGTTAAGGTCACCTTGCTTTGTGTAGATGTCAGCTAGTTTTACGTCAAGCGTAACATGTTACGGTCACCTGGCTTTATGAATGGCGTGACTAAGCGCCCTACTACCCGATCGTTGAACCATTGTTTGTTTGAAAAGGGCCGTAGAATGCGGATCAGGCTCGCTCCACGACCTTTCATCATGATGAAATAGATAGCGTAGAGGCCACAGGCATTACTTAATACGTCTTGTAACACACGTGTGTTATACATAAGTGGTCTGTCTGAGTGATGGTCTATAAACTTGAGGAGGTCGTCGTGTAATGGCGGCAGACCAAACGAATCAAAGTACTCACATTTGCCTGAGCCATCATAATACAGGGCGATCCAGTGGGAACCGGGTTTATCGCTGGGGTCAGTGTTTACGACAAACGCCGCAGCTCTGGTTCTATCTAGGTGTCTAGGTAACTGATCTCGAGCGCACACTCTGACCTGTAACCGACGCACACATGTATTCTGGTAATCTGTTCTGTGTTCATTATGAGGCGTAATCTGTTAGCACTTGTCTGGTCTTGGAAATTTCAATTATCCCGTCGTGCTCGGCGTAGACGATAACTTGTTATGGTTCTGGGGTGGGTGTGTTGAACTTAAATTCTAGTGTTAGAGGTCCTGTCCTCGGCATCTCAAACTGGTCTCCGTCCAGTAAACTGGGACTCAGATCAAAGGCATACAGAGTATAACCCTGTTTATATTGTGTATAGTCAATTGAATTACCGGCGTCCTTACCCACCAGACCCATGGCTAGATTAGTACCAAAAAAGGCTCGTACGTATTGATTACGTTCAAAGTCCATGGTTAACGGTTTGCTGGTGGCAGATCGTCCATCGACAGTTACGTTGAGATACGTCAGTCCAAAGGTTTGAAAATTATATGGGTTCTTGTTGTAGGCACTGTTAAAAGCTGATGATGTAATAAGTCCAATCACGATGCGCGTGGGTGTTTGACTCATAAACAGATTGTCTTGGGTATGAGATAACATTCCTTGGGGGATAGCTAATGGTTTTAGCGCCACGCGCTTGATCGGTAGTTTCGCGTTGGTTCTCATCAAGGCTTTCTCGTGGGCGAGAACGATGGCCGGGTTCAGTCTGGCTCTACGAACCACCAGCGTGGCATATGTTATAATGGATGAATAACCCAGTGCCCCATCAGGAGCCAAGAGGTTAAAAGTGGCTTTGGACGGAGTCAGCTTAATTTTCACATCCACACCGTTTATCATGTAGCGGTCTTGCACAAAAATGTCGGCATGTAGTCGACCCATCATATCTATTTCTTGACTCTCGCTGGCTAGTTGACGTCGTGTTTTTAGTCCTTTGGTGTTATCGCCTTGCACGTCATCGAGGAATTTGGCTGTATCATAGTAATAAAGGGCGGCCGAGAGATGACTCTTCTTGGCTTCCTCACCATGGTTTAGCGTAGCTTCCATGTAGGCTCTATACGGATATGTATTTTCACTAGGGGTGATTAGCGTGTCGTTGAGTGAGACGTCTACTTGAGAAAACAGACTGTGGAGGTAATAGTTGACCGGAACGACGTCGGCAATGGGTGGTAGATTGTCACCATTGGGTAGTGTGACTTTAGCTCTGACGTGTAAGAAAGTGTTAAACAGATCCAGATACTCTTCACTGGCACCAGATATAACAAATTCTATAGGTGCGCATGGAGCTAGAGACGCGAGTGGGTGTATCTCCACACACTGTCCCTCTTCTACCGCCGTTTGCGTAGGTGGAACGCTAAACAGATCCAAACCAGAATGAAGACACTCGCAAGAGTTGGGGTGAATCAGAGCCATTATGCGAATATATCCGAGTGCTGTGGCTTCTTCTTCTTATGAACTTGATGGGGTGCGGGGGTCAGTTTTATACGTTTACTGGGTTCTCCGGGTGGCGGTGGTCGTCTCTTTCTTCTAATACCACTACCTGATTGGCTAACGTGATCGACCGCTCCTTGCAGTAGACGCTGACCGGCTTGTTTGGCATGCTCTTTAAAGGATTCTCCAACGTTCCTGCCAGCTAAAGCATCTTAGGCCACTCGCAGACCCGTACCAACACCTTCTCTGAGTAAGGCCTTACCACCGGTCTTTAACCAGGTTAGAATCGTGTGACCGAGTCCACTGAAGAAACTACCGATACCACGTCCTCTCTAACTCCGACCACCCACAAACACTGGCATACCATGTCCAGCTTGATTACAGTAAAAGTCTTCGTACAGTCTGGGATTTCGACGTAACGCCACATATTTCACCATTATTCTAGGTCTGAATGTTTCCGAGTGCGAAAATGTAACGTCAGCACTAAAGTTCCGGTAGTGAATGAAATCTTTGTGCCCGTATCGGTGGTTAAAAGTATTTCCACAGTGTCGAAGGAGTACCGACTCAATGGTACATAGTGAGGTTTGTCATAGGCGCGAAACACTGAGGCCGAGAGCTGATTCATGATAGGGACCGTCCTTAGTAGTGGGACCATGGCGTCTCCAACTGGTCTTGCCGCTATGAGATCGCAGTAGACGTAGATATTTCGCAGGTCGTTATTCAGGTCTACCGCCACTTGGCCTTCCATTATTGGGTTGGCATGCGTTATCTTTGAGGAGTGAAGCCCTAATATATCTTTCAACTTTTCGCTAAATATAGCCACGGCCCCCACTTCGAATATTTTCACGATGACTTTCTTTGAAACCTTGTCGAAATAGAATCTGACTCGCGTCTGATCATCTACCTCCGACTCTTTCATTGGTCGGTTCAGCTCCGTTATAAAAGCTTCTGGTGAGCTGTATAGGCCTGGGGGACACAGTTTTCTGGAATGTCCTCTGGTTGGTGAGGCGTATCTTATCCACACTTCATGCTCTAGCACATTGCAGTAGTAGTTGGGAAATTGAATTTCGGCCAGACCCACTTCGTAATGTTGACTCACCTCAATAGTCTGCGGTAACTTGACGAAATAGTGACCTGGAGTATTATTGGGAAACATATTCGGCGAAGCATTGCTCGGTAATGTCACGTATAAACTCATAATTTAGGATTAGGTAACATGTACCCCAGACAACTGCTTAGAAGTGCAATCCACAACTTGCCCTCGGGCGCGTCGACGCTGCCTCGAGACAGATTGAATAATGAATCGCCAATGATGGTGTATATAACTACCATCTGACAGAAGAAAACAATCTCTAGCCGCGGTATTCGCTCTCCAAACATCCACCAGAACGAGCTTCTTTCGCTGGGTGAGTTAATTTGTAGGTTCAGTACCGTAGTCTCCCCGTTAGTTTCTTCCATTAGTCTCGGTATCTGGTTAGGTCTGAGACCCAACTGTTGAATGACGAATTATACCCGAACCATTTCACTAAATACTCTTTACCACCACCTCTTCTGGGCCTTTCTTGTAAGACTGTTTAGACCCGATACACTTGCTTATCTCCAACTGCTTGAAGCTCTTCACGGTAGAATGAGCCTCGTAGTTCCTCTCCCGAATCGTCTTTTAGCACATACGTCACCGGACTGGTCTGGTTTATACGACTGACGGTAAAAAGTTCTTCTGTCCACGAGGGCGTATACCCTTTTTTAAAAGGTTGTTTGGATTGAGCCAACCTGACCCGATCCCCGGCTGTAAAATGAACTTTTCTTGAGGCGACTGTCTTCTGGTACATATTATTCCACACTTCCTCTTGATTGTGGTAGTTGACTTGCACGGGCGCCATGCGAATACTTCTGTGATACGAAAAGTTGTAGTTGCGGATCAGCTTATCTATCACGTCTACGTAGCGAAGTGTGTTGGTCTTGGTGAAATACCGCCACATTTTTTCTTTAAGGGTTCGATTAAATCTTTCCTCTATGGCGGCTTTAACGTCTTCGTTCTCGGTCGTAAAGAAATGCACACCTCGGACTTTCAGAAATGTTAAGAAGGTCCGGTTGACAAATTCTGACCCTTTGTCAGTCTGAAAATTTAACGGTTGTCTATCGGCAAAAATTTTACCCACGACCTCCACTAACGCTTTTCCCGTCTTCTTCTGGATCGGGATGGCTCAAGCATATTTACTAAACACGTCGAGACACGTCACTAGGTACGACATCCCATCATTGTATCTTTGTAATTGTCTCATATCTATTAAGTCGGCTTGAAACTGCTGATTTATACCACCGGTTATGGTTTGACGTCTCTGGAAACGACGACGGATCGGTTTATGTAAAGTATACGTATCTTGATGCCGTAGCCAAGCCTCTATCTTTTTAGCGTTCAGTTGACTTTGCCTTTTTAAGGCGGCAGCCCCACCATAGGCCCCGGGTTTCTTCGGGTCCTAGTAATACTTTCTTAATTGCGCGGCCATTTTTCCCATTTGGGCGTGGGTATCCTACTCTTCTTCTTGCTTCGCCTAAGTCTGTACGGTGGTGTGGTCTCGACAACTTGACTTTTAGTCGGTGGAATGGGTGTTGGCTGAGCGGGTGTCTCGGCTACTGAGGCCGGTAAAACGCTGACTTCGGGTTTTTGTATCGGTGGCGGTTCCTTGATATCAACTGTGCCTAAAGACTTATGTCTGTACTGATCGAGTCGATTCAGATAACGCTGCAAGGTTTGCTGATACACTCGGGCTTTTTCCCGCGGTGGTAGATCTTCGGTTTCCAGGACTTGTTGCATTTGCTGATCCAGGTCACGCAAGTTATCGGTTAGTGTGTCGGGTGGTACATAGGGTTTTTCCAGCAGCCGGGGGTCGATCAAGATCATTTTCTTCATTACAAACCCACGACGCCTTTCAACACGTTAAGAATGGGACCTAATAAAGCACCTATGAATCCACCTTGTTGCAAGATTTGTTTCCGTTTCTTGGTAGACAGTTTCTTACCCGTGAGCGCTCTCAGCCTGTTTTTGTGTCGCTGCAGTCGCCTCTTCTGAACCGGTGTCAGTGGAACATTACCTTTTAATACATTGTGACAGCATTCGCAAATTGATTGGACGAGGTCCGGGGACGCTGTTTTAATTACGGCTTTTACGGCAGCTGGTTTCGCCTCACCCAAGAATCGTAGCATGGCCCCGTGACGTTTCACCCGGTTAGACATACTATTTGGGCACGTAGACGACTTGACGCTGATCGGGGAAAATATTGCTTCGTAAACGGAGCTGATCTGGTGTTTCCTGTCGAAGGTCAAAGAGCAAATACCCGTGTGGAGCCGCTGTCGCGTCCTTAAAGCTCTCTTGGACATATGACACGCGACCGGGGTACATCTGTTTGGCCAGATTGGTAATCTGTGATCCGTCTCGAGGGTTCTTAAATACCACTAAGTAATGCGAATTCAAGCTAATGGTTCTGTGTTCTTTATTCTTACCAAAGAGATTCTGGACTATATACATGACGCTGAGGTTGCGATGGTGACTACCCTTAGTAAATAGTTTAGTCACTCTTTCATCTATTTCGGACATTAGGTCATCTATCACCACTAGTCGACGTCTATCTCCTGTCCATTTTTCCATATCCGGTAGACCTTCGTTAAACTCGACACCCTTCATAGTCTCATACAGGGGTTGCCATTCTCCGTAGCACCATATAACTTCCTCTGACAAAGGTTTGATCATGTCTGGAAGATGGGTCAGGAACTTTTGCACAAAGCCGGATTTTCCACCCCCCGTTGGCCCAGCAATCAAAGCCGTAAAAGGATGTTTCCACCTCGGATCCATGACTAATAATAAACACCTACCCATCAACGACACACCTTTTATTGGATTCGAACACCGACCACCCGCGCACCATGTACCCGCGCACGCACGCGCACGCCCGGTCGCACCGTCCGCCACCCGATCACCAGCTTTTAAAGGGATGTAATAAGACCAAAAATGAGTTATACCCCTTTGACTCCCCATTGAGAATGGGGAGTCAATTTTGACCGGATTGTGTGACGTCACATAGAGGTTATATAAAGAAATATTCCGGATTGAATCCGGATTTGGGGCCCATTATACGCATACTATACTACTCTTGTCCCATTTAGTGGCGTTGTATATCTATTGCATTAGATGAACTTTCTTGTTTAATTTGTGTGCTCCATCTTTTTAGTCAAGTTGAATATTGAGACTCCATTTAGTAGTGTTGATTGTCTATAGCTTTAGAGAACATTTTTGTTTCAGTTGCGTGCTCCATCTTTGTAGTCTAGATAAACTTCACTTGCATGCTCCATTTTGTTTGTCAATGTCCAAGTTTCCACTGCCTACAGAAGTGTTGAATACATACAAAATTTGATGAACTTCAGTTATATGCTCCATCCTTTTAGTCAATATCTATGTTTCCACTCCATACATCATCATCATCATCTAGCACAGTGGTTCACAACCTTTTTTGGCTCGTGCCCCCCTTCACCATATTTTCAGAACGTCATCCCCCCCCCCTTCCTACCAAAAATTTGGCCCTTGCCCCTCTTCACCGTATTTTCAGAACGTCATTCCCCCCCCCCCCCCCTTTCATATTTCCTATCTAAAAATCCCCCACCCCTACACAGTATACGAAAAAATGGAAGGTAAATTAAATAGCTTATACTAAAACAAGTCTAGACATCCACATAAAACATGATTTGTGGGTCTACTGACTTTATAAAATTAATTTTAGAAGAATGAGACGTACATAACTATAAAGTATGAAGGGAAAAACAATATCAAGTAATCGGTTCTTGTATTAACGCGATATTGAAATGGTCTTCATCCCCCCCCCCCCCTGGAAACCCTAAAATTCCCCCCTGGGGGGGGGGGAGAGAATTCCCCACCGGTTGAGAACCACTGATCTAGCATGTCCCTCGCAGAACGTTGCTCTCATGTCGGCGAGCTAGAATTCTGTCGGTCCCCTGCCATTCTGGCCAATCAAAAGCTGTCAACTGCCGTGAGACAAGAAGCGTTGAAGCGCTATTTAGAGCCTACTAGCTGCCCCGGCCCGGCTTCGCCCAGACTCTGGTGGGGATCTATCTGCCTGCCTGCCTGCCTGCCTGCCTGTCTGTCTATTATATATATATATATATCTATATGTCTGCCTGCCTGCCTTCCTACCTGCCTGCCTACCTACCACCCCCCTCTCTCTCTCTCTCTCTCTCTCTCTCTCTCTCTCTCTCTCTCTCTCTATCTGTCTTTCTGTCTGTCTGTCTGTCTATCTATCTGTCTGTCTGTCTGTCTGTCTGTCTGTCTGTCCCTCCCTCTCTGTCTGTCTGTCTCTCTGTCTGCCTGTCTGTCTAATCATTTATTGGTTGCAGTTAGAACAACCTTAGATAAACGAAGACCAACTTACAAAAAGCATTAGAAAGAGCACTTGAAAGATCTTTACGTCTTCCCCCAGCAATTAACTTGGGTAAATGGAGCGGCGGCAGCAGCAGCAGCAGAAGAAGAAAAAGGAGGAGTAGGAGGAGGGAGGAGGAAGAAGGTGGAGGAGGGAGGAGGAGGAGGGAGGAAGAGATAGGCGGAGAGAGGAGGAGGAGGGAGGAGGAGGAAGGAGGAGGAGTAGGCAGGAATAGGAGGGAGGAGGAGAGAGGAGGAGGGATTAGGAGGAGGGGGTAAAGAGGAGAAGGAGGAGGAGGGAGGAGGAGGGAGGAGGAGGAAGAGGGAGGAGGAAGAAGAGAGAGGAGGAGGGAGGAGGAAGGAGGAGGAGGGAGGAGGAGGGAGAAGGAGGAGGAGGGAGAAGGAGGGAGGAGGAGAACGCAGGAGGAGGAGGGAGAGGAGGAGGGAGAGGGAGGAGGAGGAGAGAGGAGGAGGAGGAGGGAGGAAGAGGAGGGAGAAGGAGGAAGGAGGAGGAAGAGGGAGGAGGGGGAGGAAGAGGGAGGAGGAAGAGGAAGGAGGAGGGAGAAGGAGGAGGAGGAGGGAGAAGGAGGGAGAAGGAGGGAGGAGGAGAACGCAGGAGGAGGAGGGGGAGGAGGAGGGAGAGGAGGAGGGGGAGAGGAGGAGGGAGAGGGAGGAGGAGGGATGAGGAGGAAGGAGGAGGAGAGAGGAGGAGGAGGGAGGAGGAGGAGGGAGAAGGAGGAGGGGGAAGGAGGAGGAAGAGGAAGGAGGAGGAAGAGGGAGGAGGAAGAGGGAGGAGGAGGGAGGAGTAGGAGGGAGAAGGAGGGAGGAGGAGAACGCAGGAGGAGGGAGAGGACGAGGAGGAGGGAGAGGAGGAGGAGGGAGGAGGAAGAGGGAGGAGGAGGGAGGAGGAGGAGGAGGGAGGAAGAGGTAGAAGGAGGAGGGAGGAAGAGGTAGAAGGAGGAGGGAGAAGGAGGAGGGAGGAGGGAGGAGGAGGGAGGAGGAGGGAGGAGGAGGGAGGAAAAGGGAGGAGGGAGGAGAGAGGAGTAGGAGGGAGGAGGAGAAGGGAGGAGGAGGTGGGAGGAGAAGAGGGAGGAGGAGGGAGGAGGAGGGGGAGAAGGGAGGGGGAGGTGGGAGGAGGAGGGAGGAAGAGGGAGGAGAATGAGGAGGAGGGATGAGGGGGAGGAGGGAGGAGGAGGAGAGAGGAGGAGGAGGGATGGGGAAGGAAGAGGAGTGATTAGGAGGAGGGAGGAGGTAGGAGGAAGAGGAAGGGGGAGGGAGGAGGAGGAAGGAGGAGGAAGGAGGAGGAAGAGGGAGGAGGAGGGAGGAGGAGGAAGAGGGAGGAGGATGGAGGAGGAAGAGGAGGGAGAGGGAGAAGGGGAAGGGAAGAGGAAGGGGGTAGGAGGAGGAGGAGGGGAGGGAGGAGGAGGAGGAGGATTATAACGCATTTGCCTTTAGATTTAATAATGGCTGAAGTTGTTCCATGTCTTCTTAGAGTTGGCGACAGTGTAATGTTTTTTTGTTTTTTTTTTAACTTTTATTTCATACAAAGCAATGTATATTTACAAATTGTAGTGTGTGTTTATTTTGTTTGTGTATATTACAGAGCGTTGCCGTTTGTTAGTGTTAAGTGCGACATTGTGACTAAAACAAATCCATACATATATACAGTTATGATAATATGACATTTATGGCATAGTGCATGTAGATACACATTCCTTGCATATGCTTCACTTCCTGTCCATCTCTCTCTCTCTCTCTCTCTCTCTCTCTCTCTCTCTCTCTCTTTCTCTCGCATACACACACACACACACACACACACACACACACACACACACACACACACACACACACACACACACACAATCTCGTGATTTCTGGAGACCGCAGTACTTTAAATACCCCGCGCTTGGACAATAAACTTTAAACTATCATTTCCATTAAAATGTGGCTTCTTTGTAATTTCTGGGTCACTTAGCTACCGAGGCGAAGGTCGTTGGTGTTTTTGCCTGATGACAAATTTCAGGGTGACGCTCTAGTCCATGATGCCTTTTGTTTGGGGGACAAGAATCAGGGATTTACTACTAGCAATTAGGGTCCATGGTCTGTCTCCAGGGAGATAATTGGTCCAAAATTGTGATAGTGTCTGGGTTTTATATACAATGTGAAGGACTTAAAACCTGGCCACTAAAAGCCACCTTAGCCTACTGGGTACTTAAAGGGCTCATCGCATTTGTTTATACATGATGGTGCATATTTTTCTTTTGAAACATATCATTACCATATAACATCATTTTAGTACTTGAGATAAAGACTTGGTTTAAAGACTGCTACACGCACGCACGCGCGCGTGCACACACACACACACACACACACACACACACACACTCACACACACACACACACACTCGTACACATGCGCGTGCAAATGCATGCACCACACACGCACACACACCTGCACCCACACACAGACGCATACATATGTTACTGCCAACGGCACAGACACCCATCCACAATATATTTCATGTTGCACATTCAAATATAATAATGGGAAAATTAATAATAATAGTAGCAGTAATAATAATGGTATTAATAATAATAATAATATAATTGTAAGATTATTAATACCATCAATAAACACATTTACAGTTGTAGTATCCTTTGTTTAAAACAAGTTATTTGCTTCTTCTGTAATATGTGCTGTCTTCAGCCAAATATTTTACGAGATTTGCGCTTGTGGGGCTAAGATTAGAATGTTTGCGACTTTTTGTTGATAAAGTTGTTGGACAATTTCTTTGTTGATTGTTCTGTAAGTGTATAGTGCTTTGTTTCTTAATGTCCATATAAGATTTCTGTACTCTGCCAATAGAACAAGTAGCTTTGTGTGGATGTCTTGTGTGGAATAAGGAATGGAATTTATCATGATTGCTTTGTAATCATCTGTTCTTTGTTTCGCATGAGTGTTTAGGATGTTTAGTAGGAGATTTCTTGTTGGCATGATTGTGTTGCATTCGTAATAGATGTGCTCTTCTGATTCTTGGACGTTCCGTCTACAAAGCTGCCACTGTAGTATTTGTTTAGTTATTTTTGCTGTTCTCTCTGTTGTTGGGGTCATGCTGTAAACAAGCCTATATGTAATTTCCTTTGCTTTTGGAGTAATCTGCTTGTTGTGAATATTACAGAAAATTTCGGTATAATCTTTTATGTAACATCTATGTCCTCTTTTAATTCTGAGATGTACCGGAGTTGCTTGTAATTTAACTAAATGCCTGTAGATTGTATGTGTTTTCTTGTGTAGTAATTTTTCATGTCCTTTAATGGCTGAAATACATATTTTGTAGAACGTTGGGAGAGTGCCAAAATGATGTGAGGATGTATTCCTAATAGGTTTTAAAGAAGATAGCCTAATTCCAATGTAATAGTGTGCTAAAGGGTGTTTTTCTGGGTATTGTAGAATTTCACCTACGTGTTTGATCCTAAGTGCTTGTATTTTGGTTGTTATGTCTTGGAGGGCGATACCTCCATATTTTTTGTCTTGCATGAGTGTAGTATGTTTGATACTGTAGATGGTGCTGCCAAACACAAAACGTGTAAAGAAATATAAAATCTTCAAACTTGATACAGATAAGGTAACTATTATTAATAACCGACATGACTGTAGATAACTTCTTTAAACATAAAAAGATGAGTTACAATGTTATGCATTATGAATTATTTTTATGAAAACTTTGAAAATGCCTTAAAGATTATATCCTTATTTATTATAACTCATATGCCTGTAAATAACTATAGACAAAGAGTTTATATATCTTTGAAAACGATGCAACAATATGACTATAAGGTATACAGAAAAGTTATTAAAAGTTATGCCTCTTGAAATAACTTTTCTAGAGTTAAGTCCCCTCGCTATATAGAAATTATAATGAAAAATGAAAAATTAAATAATATTAAGTAAATAGCCGATTTAACACTAAAAAAATATGACAGTTGGCAGCGCGGGAATGAGAGACGTGTAAAAAATTTCATCTCAATCGGATGGACCGTTCGCGAACGCATAAAGGACACACACACACATACATATATAAGATATTGTTGTATGCAATATGAAACATGGACAATCAACAGACACACTGAGAAACATCTATTGGCAGTGGAAATTTGACTCACGGGAAACAATGCACACTATACATTGGACGGACAGAAAGAAACAAACAAATTAGGTAGGTAGGTCTTCAAGAAACAAATGAAAACCATAAACTGAGTACAGAAATGAGACCAACTCAGTGACGATATTTTGGTGACACTTTATGATGAGAAATAAGCAAGAAAACTTAGCGACAACTGGCAAAATGATGGGAACGGCCAAGGAGATGGCAGAGAGAAAAATACATGGATGGCTCGGTCACATGGCTTAATCGAGGCAGGAACACGGATCTGACCCAAACTGGTGATCGGATGTGATGGCCAAAGATGATTGCCCACGCTTATCGGCATAACACATGATGATGATGAAATAGTTCAGCGAGTGAACAATTAGGTTTCAAGTCTGTATCTTGCTAGTTGGTGTCTACACGCAAATCACTAATTCCTAAATCCATGTTTTGAATGTGATGTTTTTAAAAACATAGAGTAATATACTCTCCAGGAATCAAATATTTCAGGTAAATGATGTGAGGGTGTTGGTTTGCTTCTAGGAAACTTTACAGTAACGCGCCAAACATGACCATGTATCTAATCTTTATCAAAAGAGAACAACCCACTCACTAATCCCACACAAACAGCAATTGATTAGAAGACAGAGCACACAGAAAGGAAAATACAAAGAATAGATATAAATCGGGACCAAAACACACTTGTGTGGGCTCACTTTTAGTCTAACGATGATTCAAAATGAGGAAAGCCTGCTTTACATGTACCAAATGTAGAGAACATACTTTTTACTGTAACTTTTTACAAGTGGACTAATATATCTATAGTGATTCTCAACCGGTTGGGAATTCTCTCCCCCCCCCCCCCAGGGGGGAATTTTAGGGTTTCGGGAGGGGGGGGGGGGGAGGGGGATTAAGATTATTTTAAGATCGCGTTAATACAAGAATCGATTACTTGTTGTTTTTTTTTTCCTCCATATTTTATGGTTCTTCTTCTTCTTCTTCTTCTACGTTCATCCGGAGTTTTTTTTCCGGACGTGATTGCGTTGTGCCTGTTTACAGCAAATCTGCGTTCTTGCGCAGTTAGGCCGACACATCCGACCTCTGCGGGCATTTGTTGACCGGGTTAACCTTCCCGGGGATTTTATGGTTCTGTACTTCTCACCGTTCTGAAATTCGTTTTATAAGGTAAGTAGACCCGCAAATCACGTTTTATGTAGACGTCTAGACTTGTTCTAGTATGAGTTATTAAATTTAGCTTCCACTTTTACGTATACTGTGTAGGGGCGGGTGGGGGATTTATAGGGACGAAATACGAAAAGGGGGGGGGGGTGATATTATGAACATATGGTGAAAAGGTGCATAGGCCAAAAACGTTTGAGAACCACTGACCTAGTAGATCCTTGGGGACATATTCTCTTACACACAGTGCCGGCCACATTCTCTCACACTCACAGTGTTTACTTAAATTCTAATAGATCATTAGTATGTCAGGTCTTAGTCAGATATGACTGAGCTACTGTATGACAGTAGAAGGTACTACTTGCTTTCTGTCCGCGCCGAATGTTGGGCGGCGATCACCAAACCCAACACCCCACATTGTGCCAACGGCTGCGGGTGGAGGAGTGCAATTGGGAGGATACAAGTCTTACTCTAGTGCGAGGAAATCCAACTTAAAGGCTAAGTATCATTTCAGGGCAGACCAAGCCCTGAGCCTTGTTGGGCAACTGGTCTAGGATGGAAGCCTGACAGTTGGACAGTTGGAGAATTCCTTTGCTGATCCGGCTTCTTTTGCAGGTTGTCTTATTCCAGACGTATTGGTGTTGCCTTTCCTCTGGAGTAAACTAGACAGGCTGAGAGAGGGATCGTGCTGCATGGGCAACACATGGTCTCTAAATTCAGCCCAGGCTTTGTGCTATGGAGAGGTATAGCTCCATTTTACAAACTATAGTCTGTTAAGACGGCAAGGTGCTAGTCTATATAATTTTACCTTGTGCTTTGTGAGCGACCCACGTGAAATGTGAACATCTATGCAAAGTTGACTACGTCCAAATCATCTGCTGGTAACTGTGAATCCGGTATGTCGGAATAGTAAAATAACGTTCACTACCCCCAAGCCACAGGCGCCTACTCTTGCATGTGACACAGAACCAGTTTGAACATGTTTCCGTGAACTGTGGGCAGTTAGTACACAAGCAAACAATCCCCGCTCCGTGGTGAAAGTATCAGGGACGCGGTTCGTGATCCCGTATACCTGCGTTTGAAACACATCTGCGCGCGATTTGACAGCAGACCGCGTTGCGTTGGTTTTTTACGAAATAGTATGAGTGCCTGTCGTTCAGAAAGCAGTGGCACACTACTGAACGTAAACTTGCCAAAAGATCACAACAGCAAACAATTGCTGGTGTTGACTGCAGCGTCCTGTTGGAATGGATATTCAACTAATTAATTAATTAATTAAAACAATCCCGTGAAGCCTAAATACAAATAGCTAGGACATTTAACATGGTTAATGTTATGCTTTAAAACAAGCAAAGACACAAGGGCCACTGGTCACAAATATCAGAAAGAGACGGTCGTAATTTATTTGGCTCACATTTTGCGAATAAAAACAACTGGAAATTGTTGTGACAAAAGAAAAGACTTAAGAAAAGAGATAGAGGAAGGCAGTTAGTTAGCATTCTTGACAATCGTCGGTCATGGCAAGGAAAGGTGTCAGCATACGAATTATTACATACTGTTGAGGTCAGCATGGACGAATGGATAATAACGTGCGTTCTTAAACATCCGGTGTGCTGATGTCGAGGTAAGGGGTTCAATCCTTACACTGGACAGTTGGACTAAAATGTTGACCTCTCGTCCTTGACTTGGGGGAATATTAC
Source organism: Cepaea hortensis (assembly GCA_963921405.1). Taxonomy (NCBI): domain Eukaryota; kingdom Metazoa; phylum Mollusca; class Gastropoda; order Stylommatophora; family Helicidae; genus Cepaea; species Cepaea hortensis. The sequence continues at coordinate 34,654,946 of OY992879.1, read as the reverse complement.
TATTACCTCTGAAGTCGGAGTGGGTTTACCTGATGGCGAGGGACACTGTTAATAGGGAAAGCTAATACACACGCACAATTCAGTTCAGCACAAGTGG